>JANAVB010014200.1:10064689-10347189 GCA_029216955.1 Iris pallida
AGCTTATAACTAGGTAGGTGGGCCACTGGTTTGAAGAAGTGATAACTGTTATACACATCAGCCAAGAACCTGTAGATGATCATTGGGTTTGGGAGGGATCTGGCAGTGGAGACTTCTCGAGTAGAGTGGCATATGATCAGTTGCGGCCACATCAAGATAAGGTGACATGGGCAAAACTAGTATGGGCCAAAGGGGCGGCCACTAAAATACATCTCTGTGCGTATAAGGCAATCATAAATCGACTGCTGAATCGTGATAAAATGGCACGTTTTGGTATCCGGATTCCTAGTTTGCAATGTGTGTTATGTGGAAGCGGTATGGAGACAAGAGATCACTTATTCTTCCAATGACCATTTGCTGGACACTTATGACAAAGCTGTCAGGGTCAACTAGTAATTACATCCACGGGGAGGAAAGACATCCAAGTGGTTTTTGATGAGATAGCAGATCTCAAAAGTAAAGGACACCAGATCTACAAGAAAGCCAGGATCAAACTTCTAACAGCTATATGACACGTTTGGCGGGAGAGGAACAGACGAATATTTGAAGGAATGGCAACTTCGATGAATGGCATTATGAATAATATTGAATATGACTACAAATGCTTAGAGGGTGAATAGCCGAGATGAGGCCGTGCTATGTACAAAGAGAATACTGGATTTACCCTTTTTTATCATTTAAATAAAGTATCCTTTGTTTATATATATATATATATATATATATATATATATATATATATATATATATATATATATATATATATATTTGGGAAACCGTTACCTTTATTAAAAAAAGAGAGTAATGAGTACATCCGACCTCATAGGTAACAAAAATAAAGAAAGGAAAAACAAGAAAAGCACTACTCTAAAGCCCAATGCGAAATAGATGGAAGATGATGACACCCCGTAAGCGATTTTCGAAACTGTCTCTTCACCTCCCGAACCAAGAAAGCAGAACCAGCACTACGCCCCTCGTATCGATGCTTGTTTCGGTTCTTCCAAAGCACCCATATGATCGCACCGGCCAATGATCTCCGATGATGACTGCCCGAACCCCACCACCACCTTTGAAGAAAGACAAGAAAATCTCTATGCATCCGTGCCTTGAAGAAACCCCGGAAGACAGACCAAACCGCCAAAGCGAGATCCCCGTGGAAGAAAATATGCTGAAGGGTCTCCCCGTGCCCAGCCTGACAGCAATGACACCGGGAAGCCAGATGGAAGCCAATCTTTTGAATGTTGTCATCAGTGGGTAGCCGGTTGTGACAGACCCGCCACATCAGAATGCTCCACTTCGCCGGAATACACTTGCCCCATAAATTCGAAAATAAAGATGATGTTGGATGGGAGATCCCACTGCCATGCCGATGCCATCGAGAAAGAGCCTTTCCTCTCACCCCAGACCAATGAGTCAGGATCCGAAGTACAAGCCAGATTTGCCACTCTGAGCCGCCTCGCTACCTCTTCCCCAAACTGCTCCAAGAACATAGGCAAATCCCATCCAGCGGCTGTCCAAAACGATCGGATAGCCGGACCACCATTGTCAGAGTTCCTCGCCCTAGAATCACGGATCTTCCTACCCCTATCCGATAGAGCCCTCACAGTCACCGGACGATGAAGGAGAAGCACCCTCCTCTCGGCCAATCTGGCCGACCTCCTTAGCTCCACGGTGCCACCAACCAGCGGAACCCGCGACGAGGGGAGCACCTGACGCTGCGAAGCCGTCGAGTCAGCGCTCTCCCCTCCAACTCGATCCTCCATACCGGCCGAAAAATGGCCCGCCTGGCCGTAGGCAGCAGGCGCCATCGCCTGGGCTCGCCGCCGTACCCGAATCCTTCTCCCCGTACCGCGCCTGGTCCCAGTAGCCACTCCCTCAGTCGACGGAATTGCAATGCTACCCAACCGAGGACCCCCCGGAATCCACGCTTCGTACCTCGCTGAGCCCTCACCACGTCCAAGTCTGAAAGAAATAAATGGTTCCGCCAATTTTCTCCCCCGCAAAATCTGTCGCCAAATATGGGAGCACTTGGAAGTCAGAAATGCATCGCATGGATGACGCTTACGAAAATATTTCGATTTAAGTAGCTCCACCCAAAGGCCCTTTCCATGACGCAACTTCCACCATAATTTCATAGAAAAGGCATCCATAATATCATTCAGACACTTGATCCCAAGGCCTCCTTCGGACTTAGTCCGAGTAACGAACCGCCACGCCAGCCAACTCCTCTTAGCAACCCCATCCTTGCTACCCCAAAAGAAAGCCGCAAACATTCTCTCAAACGCCCTGAAAACGGCCCGGGGTGGACAACATGCTGCCAATGCATACATAGGGATAGAAAAAAACATTCTTAATAAGGACCAGCTTACCCCCAGGAGAAAGTATCTTGTTCTGCCATCCCGTCAGCTTCGATCGGATTTTATCAAACAAATAACTAAACATCCCCGCATTCCGTCTCCCGCACGTTAACGGGCAGCCCAAATAAGAAAACGACAAAGTACCGGTACAAAATCCAAAAAGAGTAGAAATAGTCCGAGCACGAGCCACAACCAATGGGGTCGGAGTATAAAAGGCAGATTTGGAATAATTAATCTTCTGACCAGATACAGCCTCATAACGATGCAACACCTGCTGGAGAGCACGCAAACCAGCAATATCCCCCGAAGTAAATATAAGAACATCGTCCGCATAGGCCAAGTGCGAGATACGCGGTCCCCCAATCGGAGTATGAAATGAAGATCTCCGATTTGTGTCTTGAAGAAGCTTGAGGTTCCGAGAAAGCACCTCCGCAGCAATAATAAAGAGAGCCGGAGAGAGAGGGTCCCTCTGACGGATCCCTCTAGACACCGGAAAAAAATCAGTAGGAGCGCCATTGAGAATAACCGCATACCGGATGTCCGCCAGGAGACGATAAATAAGATCACAGAAAACCTCATTAAAGCTAAATCTTCGAAGAACACGCAGGAGGAAATGACAATTGACTCTGTCATAGGCCTTCTGCATGTCAAGCTTTATTGCAACATTACCACCATTATTGGATTCTCTCATAGAGGCCACCATGTCCTGAGCAATGATGATATTGTCAACAATCTCTCTCCCCTTAACAAAAGCACTTTGCTCCGAAGAAATAATTTTGGAAAGAAATTTCCGCAACCTGCAAGCAATAATCTTGGAAATTATCTTATTACATAAATTGCAAAGATTAATAGGACGAAAATATGAAAGATTTCTCGGGTGCTCGACTTTGGGGATAAGAAATAAGAAAGTATCAGATATGGAAACCAGAAGGCGTGCGTCCAAGAAAAAGGAACCAATGGCTTCCTCCACGTCAGCAGCGATAATATCCCAACAATAAGAGAAGAATCTCCCAGAAAATCCATCCGGCCCGGCGCCACTAGACGGGTCCATCCCCCGAACAGTTTCCAACAACTCTGCTCTATCCAGACAACGGACAAGATCAGAATTGTCCTCCATAGAGATGATGCTGGGGATGACATCAAGGAAGGCGTCATCGTCTGAAATAGGCTCAGCCCTGAACAGCTTAGAGTAGAATAAAGAAGCCTCCGTCGCCACCTCCGCAAGAGAACCAGTTTCTGAGCCATCAGCCCGAATAATTTTTTGAATACCCGCCTTTCTTTGCCTGCTCCTGGTGCACGTATGGAAAAACCGAGTATTCTTATCACCTTCCAGGTCCTATTTCAATCTGGCTTTTTGTTTCCAGAAAGACTCCTCAACTTGGACCTTTAGCTTTAATCTGGCTACAGCCTCCATCCAGGAAGCCCTACCCCTCTCCGAAGGATGAAGATCATAATCCTGCTTCGCCGCCAAGGCAGCGTCCTCGGCCTGACGGGCCTTCTGAAAAATGTCTCCGAAAGTAGCTCTGCTCCAGCCGGCCAGAACATGACCCGTCGTCCGCAAACGCATGCCCAACAGCTCAAGCGCATCATAATACCAGCATGATTCCCACGCCCGAGCAACAACCGGAAGGAAGTCCGGATGAGACGTCCAAAAGTTGAAAAAGCGGAAGCCTCGATGCTGAAAGGAGGAAGCTGGCTGGCAGGATATCAATAGAGGAGAATGGTCAGATTCTGCCCGATTAAGATGCTCGTAGGAGACCTGGACTCCATCCAGCCAACTACCCGTCGCTAGCACCCTATCAAGGCGGGATCCCTGCCGATCTACCCCCGTCTGACCATTCACCCAAGTATAAGTGCTACCTCTGAAACCAACATCAGAGAGCCAGGCAGCCAACTGAAAATCAAAGAAGTCCGCGATGGCCCTCGTGTCAGGAGGTCGACCTCAAAATTTCTCATCCGGAGAGGCAATAATATTGAAGTCCCCTCCCACCGCCCAGGACAAGCCAATGTCCCTGGCTTGGATGTCTAGAAGGTGCCGCCACATACGCCTCCTCCCCTGTCGTGTTCCTGTACCATAAACAATCGACAACCGCACCGGATCCGAAAAATAGCTCAGAGAAAGCTGTACCGTGATAGCCTGATCACAAGAATCAATAAAATTGATCCCAAGACCCGACTTGCAGAGAAACCAAATATTGCCCTTATCATTGCAAAAGCTAGCATCAAAACCCAACCTCAGTTGATACGAAAGAAGCTTAGAGGATATCACCTTGGGCTCAATAATAGCAATAACCTGAATAAAGTTGGTCCGATACAAGGACCTGAGACGGCATATAGTAGATCTGTTCGCCGTCCCCCGAACATTCCAAATAAGGAATTTAACCATGGACCCTCTGGGGGTCCCGCCTAACCCGGGAAGCATGTGATCGAAGAAGTCGATCCGACTGAGGTGCCATCGAATTTCTTCGCTTACCAGTCGCCTTTTTGAATGGTACCATCTGCCAGCCATCTTCTCGACCCTCGAAACAGGAAGTGGAAGGTCTAGCCTCAGACAATGAAACCATATCATCTCCCGGAGAGGGGTCATTACCCCAGTCGGAGATAGATCCGGGGGCGGGCTCCTCCCACACCACCAGGCTGCGATCTTCAGTGTAAGAATCAGCCGCTATAACTTCCGGTCCCAGCTGACTATGAATAATGATATGAAGGTCCGATAATACAATAGGACCGATACCCCGCTCAGGCCCCAACTGTCTATCCAAACTAGAACCCGGAGCGTTACGTCCCCCTACATGGGCCGCCCATCATCCGACCATAAGGCCAGCTGGCCCGAAGAAGACTCCTCCACGTGCCAGGATGGCGGAACGGAACTCGCGCGATTACCATCACTCCCACGTAATCCGGGCTGCGTGGTCCTCCTGCTATCATCATGCCTCTGGATGCGCCTCCACACCTGCCGTGTCCCCTTCCCCTTCTCACGTCTTGATCGTCGTCGCCGACGACCCCTGCTAATCCCATGGCCACCCACTGGGCCGTCCTCCTCTCGCGCTACGCCTAGAGATGAAACGTCGGGGTTGGGCGGTCTGTCAGCTACACCCTCAGAAGAAGTCTCCACCTGGGGTCGACCACAAGCACTCTCAACGTGACCATGATGGTCGCAAGAAACACAGTAGAGAGGAGTCCGCTCATAAACAGCCGGCTGCGAACGCACGCCATTAGGGAGTTGGAAGAAAACCTCATGTTGAAGTGGTTTGCTAACGTCCACTTCGACCAAGACCCTGGCTACCCCCGGCCTCGAAAAGGAAGCCGTAGCCCGGTCCGTAAAGAATAATGGTTCTATGTTTTCTTGATTGGCTACTCCACCACTTCGACCAAGACCCTGGCTACCCCCTTCTCAGTATCCCTTGTTCCAACTTCTCTTTGATGAAGAATCGATCGATCTCGATGTGCTTCGTTCTGTCGTGCTGCACTGGATTGTTAGCTATACTTATTGCAGATTGACTATCGCTCAGAAGACGTAACGGTGCTCCCTTCACTACTAAAATATGATCTATTAGCGACGTAATTTAGCGACGGCATAAAATACTGTCGCTAAATATGGAATATAGCGACTCCTTTATATATACATCGCAAAACATCGCTGACTTGTGATGTTCAGCGACATGAGTTAAATTACGTCGCTGAATAGCGACGTGCAGCGACATATTATTAAAATATGTCGCTATCTATTAAAATTTTGCGACGGTTAGCGACGGCATCTCTTGACGTCGCTAAAATTTTTACTTAGGGCACAGCGTTTTATTTTTTCCCCCTCACTCAAAAATTTCAATTTTCACTCGAGCTCCCCTTCTCCCCCCCGGCGACTCCCTCCCCCCCCGGCGACTCCCTCCCCCTCCGGCGACCCCTACCCCTCCGGCGACTCCCTCCCCCTCCGACGACCCCTACCCCCCGTCGAGCTCCTCCTTCTCCTCGAGCTTAGGTAAACCCTAACCTAATTAACTCCTCTCCCTCCTCCTCCTCCTCCTCTACCCTGTACACACCCACTGTCTGTACAGTTGTTTGGACACTGACACGACCCTTGGACACATTTGTATGCACACAAACACATACGACCCCTTTCGAGCTGACACTGACACGACCCTTGGATACATTTATTTGGACACTGACACTGATACGACCCTTGGATACTGACACGACCCTTGGACATGTTTTGGGTTTTATTTAGCTTTAATTTTGTTCAAACCCGATTCATATAATGGTTTTGATAGTTCACAATCGGACAATACTAAAGTTTTCAAGTGGAAGAAAAATGGAAAATAATTGGTTTTCTCCCACCAATTCAAGGATTCACTTTTTTTCCTCTAAGAATTCATATTGAAGCTTTGGCGACATCTTATTTCCAAATAAATACCACACCAGAGCACAGTCACACTCTCAGACTACTGTAGAATGCAATGTAGAGTCCAGGAATAGCTCGAGTTGTAATTTTGTTTAATCATGTATGCTCAAATGTTCTTAGAGATCTCCAATTGGACTAGTGTTTTAGAAACGCCAATTTGATATAAAAAAGTCCATCCGGAATGTAACTTGCGTCTTGCATTTCACACATAATAGAACCCCGAATGAAACAATTAAGCAGTAGCTATGGATGAATATCACATGTTGGAAATTCGTATCATGTATATATGGTTACTTATAATTTGGACACCTGGAATAGTCCCAAATGAATAGAGTGCATTATTCAAGTATAGTTTCCATTGTGGTTTGTGGGAGGAGAGCCATTTTTTTCTTGGAGCTCTCGTTGAACTAGCTTTGGCTGGTTTGAGCCAAAGTCATCTAGAGGTGTAAGTGAAGTGTAGTCTAGTATAGTCTAGTGTGTTGACTTTATTATTATTATTATTATTATTATTGTTATTAATGTGATTGGTAATCAAAAGTAGCAATTAGCGGAGGTGGTCAGCAATATTGACTTTTTTGGTCGTCCCCTTTATCCGGTGAGCTAATTAAACTGATCACGTACGTTGTCCTTTGAAGCGTATCCTCTAAGAAAAATTGAAAATAATTGATTTTAACCAAAACCCTAGCTAGTAAGTCTACTACTGATATCGTCGATACCAATACTCATAGGAATAGTCCGATACCGATTTCCATACCTATATGTTGTTGCTCAAGCAGTTTATAGCTACAAATGCGTAAGTGCAACATGAAAATCTCATCTGTTAAATATGTTACCTAAGAGCATCATTAGTAAGGGCAATTCATTAATATAGTGTATAGAGTATCCTAGAAGTGTAGGTATGATTGGTATATCGTATTACATAGAGTGTATAGAGTATCCTTTCGGTCTATAAGAGTTACTTCACTCACTTTGTCAAGACAAGTAAACTTTTTAAATGTTGACGGTATATATACCGTCAACATTTGGTTTTGCCTTGTAGCTACAGGCAGTTGCCTGTATTTTGCCTTATAACTTGGCCTTTGGCCTGTGCTTGAGCAGTGTGGACTTCCAGGTTAGGTGGTTAGTTCATGATTAGCATTATTTAGATATTAGTTTCAGTTAAAGGGTTAGTTTAGATTAGGATATTAGTTTATGTTAGAAGGAATATGAGAGTTAGTAGATGTTAAAGTAGGATATTAATTTATTAGTTAGGATAGATAGTTTGAGTTAGGATACTGTTCAAGCACAGGCCAAAGGCCAAGTTATAGGATATTAATTTAAAAAGTTTTACCTTTCTTGATAAACTGGGTGAAGTAACTCTTGTAGACCCAAAGAGTCGATATTGGACAGTTGGGATGAGTATCAGAATCAGTATCGGATTAGTATCGATCGTATCGAATTAGTATCGGTCTATCGGATACGACACTTTGACACAAGACAGTTGTTTTAGTCCCAACACAATTATTTTTGTTTCTTCCTTCAAATTCTTTGTTTGTAATATGTGGAATGAATGAACAGTTTATGTTGCGCACCCATATCTAAACTGTCTTAACATTCATTCACTGACTGCAATGTGCATGTATCTATCTTACAGAATTATCCTCAATTGGATATGGATATGAATTACTACTTACGGAATCGTTCGTGGATGTACAACCGTCATTCTGATAACATGTGCGGTGTCTGATATACAAAGGAGGTGCTGCCCAAATTTTAAAAAAATATAATGTGTATTTTTATAATGATGTGTGTCTGTGTTTACAGTGTATGTGAAATGCAGTGTTCGAAACCATCGATAGTTTCGATTACTGTTGTATGTTTTATCTTGGACAGAAAGAGCAACTGTTCAGGGTGTACTTCTGAGAGCTTCATTTTCATATCCTTCACTCTCTCGGGACGTCGTACAGGATCCCGAAAAGGTGAAGAACGTGAAGAGAAAGCTCTAAGAAGTGTACCCTGAACTGTTGATTTTTCTATCCAAGATAAAACATAGAACAGTAAGCGAAACTGTCGATGGTACGAATGCTGCACTTCACACACACTGTAAACACAGACACACAACATAACAAAAATATACATCATATTTTTTTAATTTTTTTTAGTAGTCTGCGACGGATAGCGACGTATAGCGACGGAAAGTAGACGTTGCTATACGTCGCTAATTAGCGGCGTGACGTCGCTGTACGTCGCCACCTTGCTGACGTGGCAGGCATGCCACGTCATCACGTCAATAGAACTAAACGTCGCTAAGAAGTCGCACTACGTTGCTAAGTTTGCGACGTAAACTTCTCGTCGCTCTACGTCGCTAACTTTGCGACGACCTAGTGACACGGATGGGACGTCGTAAACAACGACGTAGGATGACGTATTTGCCATCTGCGACTAGCTAAAAAGCGACATTCACTTTACGTCGCTAAAGCCGTCGCCAATTACGATTAGCGACGTAATTGTCATTATTAGCGACGTATCATGACGTTGCTAATTTGCCTTATTTTAGTAGTGCTTGTCCAGCTTCAACTATGTCAGCAACGCTTTCACCCACAGCAACTCCGACACTCCTAAAGCCATTGCTCTGCATTCCGCTTTAGCTGTAGACCGTGCTACCACAGACTATTTTTTGCTTCTCCATGAGACCAAGTTTCCTCCTACAAAATATCCCGTGGTAGACCTTCTATCGTCTATGCAGCTTGCCCAGTCTGTATCGTAGTATCCCTCAACTTCTATACATCCATTCTTTTTGAACCATAGTCCTTTCCCCGGCGTCCCTTTCAGATATCTCAAGATCTGAAATACTGCATCCATATGACCCGTTCTTGGATCATGCATGTAGTGACTTACTACACTCACCACAAATGAGATATCAGGGCGAGTGTGCCCCAGATAAATTAATCTTCCTACAAGTCGTTGATATCTTTTACGATCAACTGGCTCTCCTGCTTCTGCTCCTAACTTGCACTTTTGGTCAATTGGGGTGACTGCTGCTTTGCATCCCAGCATCCCTATCTCCTTCAGCAGATCTAGTGTGTATTTTCTCTGTGAGAGAACAATTCCTTGTTCGCCTCCACATACCTCGATACCTAGAAAGTACCTCATCGCTTCTAGATCCTTCAATTCAAACTCCTTTGCGAGTTTTGACTTCAGTTTAGCGATATCGCCTTCATCATTACCTGTGATTACTATATCATCCACGTATATAGCAAGTATAGTGATATGGTCTCTTGCATGCTGAAGAAAGATCGTATGATCTGTATTTGCTTGATGGTATCCCATGCCTGTAACAGCCTTTCTGAATCTGTCAAACCAGGCTCGAGGAGATTGCTTGAGCCCATATAGCAACTTTTTTAGTTTGCATACTTTTTTATGTGACGTTCCTCCGTCTGATTCTGTAGCATAGCACCCTGGCGGGAGTTCCATGTACACTTTTTCTTGTAGGTTCTTATGGAGAAAGGCATTCTTTACATCTAATAGGTATAACTTCCACCCATAGTTTGCTGCAATGGAGACCAGAGTTCTTACGGTGCTCATTTTTGCTACTGGAGCAAATGTCTCATCATAGTCAATGCCATATGATTGTGTGCATCCCTTTGCAACCAACCTTGCCTTGTATCGTTCCACCTTTCCTTCTGACGTCTCCTTTACTGTGTACATCCATTTGCATCCCACAGTTTTTTTTTCTTTGGGTAATGGAACCAGCTCCCACGTCTTATTTTCTCCAGTGTCCCAAGTTCTTCCATCATTGCAGCTTTCCACCTTGGATCTTTTTTTACTTCCTGCCAACTTTTGGGCAACAAAGTAGAGTCTAATGATGCAATGAAGGCTCGATAATTCAAAGAAATAATAGAATAAGACAGGTAGTTGGCAATATTATGTTCATAATCATCAAAACGACTAGGAGCCTTACCCGCATTGATGCGAGAAGATCTCTTAAGGGAGCAATAGGTGGTGGAGAGATCATACCATCAGAGTCAGAGAGATCTGCATCAAAATCAGATTGATTCTGTGCGGGGGCAACATCTTCAAGAGTTGGAGCAGGAGTAGACGAAGGACTTGGTACAGTAGGCACAGGGCACGGTACATGCATAGTACTGGACTTCTGCTGTCTCCTTCTGTAGACTTGGGGCTTTTTTTCCATTGTCTGCTGCTTCCCCTGTTCCTTTTCCATTGTCTGCTGCTCTCCCTGTTTAACATATGTATCTTTTTCATCTTCTGTATCGGAGTTACTGCTTTCTCCCCATTTCGTCCAGTTTTCTACGACCGGACATGGGACCGATCCGACTACCACAGCTGGGCTTAATGTCTCCCCTTACATCTAACACACTCTATGTTAGGTGTGTCACCAAATGCCGAACCGTCATCCGAACCATAATATGGTTCCAGTTCCCTGAATGTAACGTCAATGCTTACAAACATCTTCCGCTCAACAGGGCTTCAACATGCGTATCCCTTCTGAGTTGTCGTGTACCCGACAAAGACACATTTAACCGCTCTAGGATCCAGTTTGCCAACTCTTGGCCTATTATCTTGGACAAAACATACACACCCAAATACTTTCGGTGGAACAGTGTACGTGGTTGCACCAGTAAGCATCTCCAGCGGTGTCTTCCAGTCCAATCCCTGAGATGGCATTCTGTTGATGAGATAAGATGCCGTTAACACCGCCCGCCCCCATAAGTGTTTTGGAACATTTATTGCCAGCATCATCGTCCGTGCGACCTCCAGCAGGTGTCTGTTCTTCCGTTCGGCCGCACCATTTTGTGCCGGTGTATAGGTACAGAAAGTTTGGTGTAGTATGCCATGAGAGGATAAATACTCAGCAACCTTCTTATTTGTATACTCCATCCCATTGTCAGACCGTAAGCACTTGATTTTAGTGCCATATTGAGTTTTTATCCAACGATGAAAGTCTCGAAACGTCTCAAAGACGTCACTTTTATTCTTCATAAGGTACACCCATATCACGCGAGTATAACAATCAATAAAAGTGACGAACCAGCGAAAACCATTAATACCGGTTGTAGGACAAGGGCCCCATACGTCCGAATGTATCATATCAAAAGCAGCCAAACTTCTACTACCCGAACTCACATACGTGCTTCTGGTATGTTTACCCAATTCATAAGCGTGACAAAATAACTTCTCTTTATGAGCCCTTTGGTATAAGGACGGATACATTCGATTAATAATTTTAAAAGAAGAATGATCGACACGCTGGTGGTGGAGTAGCAATTCATCTTCTACACTGCGCCGTGAATTTATCGGTGGTGTGTCTGCTACCAGAGAAGCCAAAGCTTTGTCCAGTCCAGCCCTGTCCAAGTACCACAGCCCCTTATGCCATGTGCCAGTCCCTAGTCGTCGTCCTGTCCCCTTCTCCTGAAAAGTCATCGTAGGAATGTCAAAGAAAATAGTACAGTTAAGATCAAGAATAATGGCACTAATAGAAAGAAGATTGACAGGAAAAGACGAAGCATGTAAGACATCGGTGAGAGTGAGAGAAGGGGTGCATGCGACAATGCCTTTACCCATGACAGGGCTGGAGTTACCATCAGCAGTCTGAATGCTCTCCTGCGTCGGTAGGTGAGTATAGTCCTGGAACTCACCGCGGGATCCCGTGACATGGCTTGATGCCCCAGAGTCCATAATCCAACCTAGTTGGTGGACAGCTGCTGCAAGAGCACGCACAGGTATACCTGTGCCATTTTGGGCAAAGCAAGTGATGTGGTCCCCTGAGATAGACGACGCTCCATTACTGCCGTCCGAACTCAGCTTCGTGCCGCGTAACTTTGCGAGAAACTCCTTCTCAAGAGGGGTTAACTCAGCCAGGTAATTTTTGCCCCCTTCCTCCGTCAGATTAGCTTTGTGTCCTCCAGAATAATTTTCCCTTCTACCAGCATAACCGCCTCTACCACCACGACGTCCTCCGCGGTCCCGTCTACGATCACTCGACTGACTGTACAGGGGTTTTGGACAAAATCTGATGTAATGTTCTGAGTCACCACAGTTGTGGCAATCACCGGCCACAGAGGGATGCTGATTGAAGGCGACAAGGGCAGACTTGTCAACAGTGCCTTGCTTCCCCTGGAAAGAGCCCTTGTTGGGCATCAACTTCAAGCGAGCCTCTTCTTGTGCCATGGCAGCTATGGCTTCTTCTAAGATGGGAAGCATGGGCTGTGCCAGGAGTACATTCCTTCGATTCTCAAACACAGGGTTAAGACCCTTCAAGAACTTCATCATCCGTTGACGCGAAATATAATCCAAGAACTTTTGGAAATATTTCGCAAATACGGATTCGACTTGGGCATCTTTCATCCCAAGAGGATTATAGTGACCCAGATCAGACCAGAACTTCTTCAACAGTGCTGCATACGCATAGATGGTGCGGTCGTCCTGGGCCACCCTATCAAGTTTATCCTGCAGTTGGAAGACCCGCATAGGATTGCCCGAGCCTGAGTACATATCCTTCAAAGTCTGCCATATATCAGCAGCAGTCTCCATCGCCTCTACATTGCCCGACACCTGGTCGGTCAAGGAGGCTGTCAACCATCCAGCCACAACATTGTTGACAATTTTCCAAACAGCAAACTCCTTTGAGGAGGAATCATCTGGCGCCTTGGTTTGGCCATTGACGTAGCCAACCAAGCCACGTCCCTTCAGCGTCGGCATGGCCTGCCGTGACCATTTCAAGTAATTGGACGTGCCTTCCAATTTCATCTCCAGCTTGTCCAGCTTTCCCATTTTGTAGGGTGACGGATCCACATCAGTATGGATCACACGTGGGGTCGCCTCGGTTAATCTCTTTGATAAAATATCATCAACCAATGCCTTCATCTCATCTGCTGTCAGTTTACCCCTGATCGAATCCATGGCATCTTCAACGGTGATCCGTCGTCGTCGTCGTCTTCGTCGTCGACGTCGTCTTCGTCGGCGTCGGCGTCGTCTTCCTTATGTAAAGTCTTCAACAGAGACTGTACGAATACGCTGTTAACATGGCCAACACCGGCGCGCGCATGGAAAACCTAATTTGCAGATCGAGAACGAAAAACAAATAAAACATTTGTAATTTCGGAGGACGTAATCTAGGAACAGAAGGTGCAAATAAAGCATTTGACATCATCCATCGTCGAATAACAGCCCACATAATCTCTCTCGCAAAGTAGGTTTTTTTTTTGATGGAAAAGAAAAAAAAGGGGGGGGGGGGGTACAGCAGCAGGTGGGGGCGGCGGGGGGGGGGGGGGGGGGCGGCGGCGGGGGGGGGGGGGGGGGGGGCAGCAGTAGGTGTGGGGGGGGGGGGGGGGTCGGCAGGGGGTGGGGATCGGCAGGGGGGTGGGCGTCGGGCGGGGCAGGGTAGGTCGGCAGGGGGGGTGGGCATCGGGCAGGGCGGAGGGGGGGGGGGGGGGGGTCAGCGGCGGGCGGGGCAGGGGGGACGTCGGCGGCGGGGGCAGGGGGGTTAGGGTTAGGGGCGGGTTAGGGTCGGCAGAGAATTTTTTTTTTTGTGTGGTTATGGCTCTGATACCATGTAGAGAATAATGGTTCTATGTTTTATTGATTGGCTACTCCACTACTTATAGGGAGTCTAGCTCCTCTTCATATTATATTTTCCAATGTGGGACTAAATTCCTTATTAGTTTTCAACAATATATATATATATAAAAATATATATATATATATATATATATATATATATATATATATATATATATATATATATATATATATATATTATCAGTTAGTTAAATGTCATAAAATCATAATAGGTCATAATAATTGACAACCGAGAAGGCCATAACATATATTGCAACGGTTTATGGTATGGACTAGGACCAATGCTTCTTCAAAATTAACAACTTAATCTAATACATCTACAATTAAAGAAAGACGTCTCACTGACACGTACTTATCCCCAATATATATATAGGGTTTTGCTAATGTATACTTATTATCCCCCAATATATATATAGGGTTTTGCTAATCTATACTTAATCTAATACATATACAATTAAAGAAAGTTTGAGAAGCAAGCATTGGAAATGGTCTATGTGTTGCAATGGAGGAAACTTCCTGGTTTCTTAATAGTACTGGAACAGGTGAGTAATAGGTATTGTGTATGTAATAAGTGAGGTAAGGGAATAGTATGTTGTAATTTTTCTTTACTGATTGCATCGGCCGAAGACCAATGTGGAGGCATGCATGTTTGAAATGAGAGTAGCAACAACAATTGAGCTTATATTTATAATTAACATATGCAATAATATATATATAGCTTGGTATGGCAGTTAATTTGAATAGGTAAGGTGTCAATGGTCTTAATTAAGCAACTTTTCTATGAGAAATGCCACATAATATGGTTATAATCTATTTGACACAGTATACTACTTATTATTATATTTTTATTTTATAGATTAACATTGTTTATTTTGTCTTCTTTTTTCAAATATTAGCTAGCTAGGTGGTCATAATTAATCAATGTGCTCCAAGCGTATGAAGCAGCAAGATCTTTTCTTGGAATGATATTAAAGTTTTATTGTAAGAATTATAGTTTACATGTATATAATATTATTTAGATCTCAAATAGCATACAAATTTAAACACAAGTTACAACTGCTCAATTAAATATGGATGGATGGATGTGGATAGTCATGTACCTACTACTTCTTGGTTGCCTTTTGATTCATCCATCATACATTTTGAGAAAATGGGACCTAGTTAAACAATAGCTATATTTAATTTGGAAATTTCCTTAAGATATTACCCTATTGGTTCAAAGTATTGTCTTTTTAACCGTACATATTATTTCAAAAAAGAAGAAGATAAATTTAGTAGTTTAATGATTTGTATCGTAAAAAAAGATAGATCCAATAATTGATTTTAGAAACATTCAGAAATGTGTAAGAGAGAAAATTAATCCGAATACATACAAACACTAGTCATGTTCATGGGTTGCATGATATTGTTGAAAAATTTAATAAAAATTTAAATTATATTTAAATATTTTAAATATAATTTCAATATATTTTAATTAGAATGCATTTATAGGTATATTTTTAGAATTTTGGATATGTGTTCAGTATATTATGAATAATACATCGTAAGCATGGAAGGATGGTAAGTATGGGTAAGATTTACTATGTTGAGTGACAATTTTATATTTACTGTGTTGAGTGACACTTTTATGAAAAATAAATTGTTAACTGATCCTAAGACAATGTTAGAAAAATCACATAATATTTGTCTACAGTACTCATATAATCACCATGTTGGTTTTAAGTGAATTGAGTAAGACCGCTCACCAGTGCATTTTTTAATGTGCTGATCCCCATTCCCACAGGTGCTGGGAGTCGCTTGGACTTGCTTAGGCGTTGGAGCTTGATTGGCACTTGGAACTGCTCGGCTGGAAATGTTATTTTCTTTTGTTTATAAAGGACATTGTGTATGAAACATTGTTAATTGTATTAGTTTTATGAGTTGTAAGTCTAATGACATCGTTCTTTGTAATGAGATCCAGTGTTTGTAATTGAGTTATTCTTTTGACCTAGAGGCATTGTAATTATGTTGTAAATTATCAAAAAAGATAATCATTTTTCATATATTATGTGTCTATCAATTGTTCTGTTTATTTTCGCTACAATGACTTGTCTATGAAATGTTTTAGCGAACATATTTGGTGCTTGTCTTTTACAAATTACAAGCATAATTTAGACTTGTACGACATCACGTTCGGTGACGACTTTCAGTCATGCAGTATCGGAAAGTGACAGAAGCAACCATCTTATCTAGATTTTAGGCTTGTGTTTTAGGCAATTTGAGCTATACCATGCATATATAATTCACAACTGAAGATGTTGACCCTAAAATTAAAAATCCTTGTACTTTTAACTTGGAATTGAAGTAGCGCATGGCTTTGACCACATACATTGGAGTACCATGGTCCGAATTGACTCTAGGTATTATTTTCGGTTAACCAAAAGTTGAAGAAGCAAAAACCAATTGTGCAGTGTCCTACTTGCTCAAGGAATCAGAAAAAGGAAAATGTTCAGCAATAGTAGTTGAGGCATACATCACATATATTTACCTGAACATTATTTGATTTGAGGCGTTGGACAAGAAGGTTACTCTTGCTAATGAAGACTAAGTGCTTTGATTTGGAGTCCAAAGTCCACCTCTAGTGTTGGAAAGCTTGAAAAGTGAGAGCATTCTAAATTGATTTTACTTGTGTTAGATGGAGGAAACTTCCTGGGGTTTGTTAATAGTGCAACATGTAATTAATTAATTTCATATCAAGCTCCTTCTACTGATTTAATTAGGATCTCTTTGACTTGCTAATTTTGTTTCGTTTTTGTTTGTTTTTTTACGGGGACATGTGTGACGTTCAGAACTTTTTTGTACACACTGCATTGTATGCTTTTTGGGCCCACTATTCCCTAACTTTTTCTATAAATGGAAGGAATAATACGCTCCCGTGGCTCGATCTAGTGATCTTTCGCCACCCAGCCAGGGGTCACTCGGGTTCGGCTTTGACTTGCTAATATTGGTGGCCCTTGTTAATGCATTTAGTGCTACAGGAACATTAACTATCTAACTATACCAAATCAAAACTTAGTGAGAAGTATGCTAATTAATTATGCGTCAAATCGCTTATGAGATTAGATTGAGAATGATCAATTTAAAAAAAATATTATAGTCTGAAAACTTGATGAGGTTTGAATATACGCAGATTAAGAAAGAAAGAGATGTTCCTATATATAAGGATGATAATATTCTAACTCAAAATAAATAAACCATAAGAAGTGATCAAAATTTTTTTTTTTAAAGAAATATCAAGTTACAATTAATAATAAAGGGATTTTTTGACTTTCATCCCACTTACTAATATGAATTTGTACTTACATCCCACTTTTTAATTTTATTTGACTTACGTCCCACTTTTCGTCACGAAAAGACTTTTCGTGACAAAATAAATATTTTTCGTGACAAAATAAATACTTTTTGTGACGAAAAGTGGGACGTAAGTCAAATAAAATTAAAAAGTGGGATGTAAGTACAAATTCATATTAGTAAGTGGGATGAAAGTCAAAAAATCCCTTAAATAAACTGTGCTAAGAATATAATTCTAACTCGAAGTTTCTTTGATTGCATGAATTTTTCATTGAGCTTGTGGTACAGATAATTTAGAACTATAGACATTGACCATAAATAAAAACTGTTTTACTTTTTAAGGTTGGAACTGGGATGATCGTTTGCTTTTGACCACATCAATAATATTTAGGATTACTAGGTCTTGCTATGACTCTATATATATATATATATATATATATATATATATATATATATATATATATATATATATATATATATATATATATATTTTTTTTTATATATATATATG
Organism: Iris pallida; assembly: GCA_029216955.1. Lineage (NCBI taxonomy): Eukaryota > Viridiplantae > Streptophyta > Magnoliopsida > Asparagales > Iridaceae > Iris > Iris pallida. The sequence goes on from JANAVB010014200.1 coordinate 10,082,862, forward strand.
TTGGGTTAACTGCAAGTAGAAAAAGAAACATTGCGTCAACTGCAGTATCCTTTTTGGACACGAAATTAAGGACAAAGGTCAGCCATAGTAGTTGGCATACATCAGATAACGTTTAACTACTTGTATATATATATATATATATATATATATATATATATATATATATATATATATATATATATATATGGATCTGTATTATAATATAGTTAGTAAAAGTGTCATAAGTAAGTAATGATCCAAAAGTTCGTAACATATATCTCAACGGCAATGATACAATTACAACTCCCTTACAACTAAGGGGTTACAACCGGCTACGTAGCCGGCCTCCATTGGAGGAGAGGAAAGAGATGTGGGGTCGGATGTGACCATGTTAGCAGAGGAGGAGAGTGAGTTGCAGAAAAGTTGTAATGAGTTGATAGTAACTTAGCATTATTGATCGCTTCACATTTTTCAGGTAAGTCAAAGATTAAATATAGTTGGCAAGATCCGAACACTCGAGACCTCTTATAGAAGAGAGTCGGTTTAAGCAAATGCACCAACCCTTGGGGGCTAGCTGGAGAGACTGTTTCTGCGTTTTAATGCATGTAAGCAGTGATTTTGTAGTCAAAAGTACACCTTTAAAAGTGTTGGAAATTAAGCTTGAGATCAATTAGCAAGCAATTTACTTGTGTTGGGATGGAGGTAACTTCCTGGTTAGTTAATATTAGTGGAACAGGTGAGTAATATTTGCGTGTCAAGTGAGGGAAAGGAATAGCTATGTTGTAATTTTTTTTTTTTATACTGATGGCACCGTCCAATTTGACCGGCTGACATCATTTAATTACAAGTTAGGATGATGCATGTATGGTAGAGAAGACCGCGAGTGGAGGCATGCATGCATGTTTGAAAAGAGCAACGGCGAAGAGCTTAATTATGTCACACGTAGCTTGGTATGGAAGTTGATCATTTGAATCAGTAAGGTGTCTCAATGGTCTTAAACAAAAGTTTCTGTTGGAAATTTTGAATAACGAGTTGTCATATATATATATATATATATATATATATATATATATATATATATATATATAGGAGTACTATAGAACCAACCGGCTGGTTTTGTATTATGGAACCAACCTATGTTATACACGTTGGATTGGAATTGCATGACTGAAATTAAATAACTTAAAAAAGTAGTAAATTTTACACCTTTTAATCTCAACCACTAAATTTCAATACAATCTATAAAACATAGGCTGGTTCTATAATATATAACCAGCCGACTGATTTTGAAACATTATATATATATATATATATATATATATATATATATATATATATATATATATATATATATATATATATAGCAAAAAAAAAAAATATATATATATATATATATATGGTGAGCAAAAACACTGAAGGAAAGATTTTAGATCTACATTGTCAAGAATTCCAAGTGTGCATCTCAATATAAATGTTTCGACTTTGTATTGGCTTATATGCACTTAGGGTGTGCCAGCATGTGTGGTGTATGGACTAACTCTCCAAGAGGACAAGGATCAAAAACTCCACGTAAACAATTATTTTATGTCAATTATTTAAAAAAGAACTCTAGACTTAATGCTAAGCGCATAACATTTCATGCACGTGGTATAACATGTGCATGTTTATATGAACATGCGACTATATGCGCATATCATATCATATATATTCAGCATATTATGTGCACGACATTATATGCATAACTTTGAATGCATTGCATTGGCCACGAGCTTGTATCACGAGTCTGTAAGTGTGAGATCATCTGTGTATGGCTCTCGGCGCATTAGACTCAATGAACTTTGTGGTTGCGTGCGCAGACCACATGAATGGTGATGTCAGAGCACACTATCGCAGGTTGCGTGTGCCCATATAGGTATGGCGTTGCCAATCGGTACTGTTCGCAGCCTGATGTGACAGATCGATGTGACAAGGTATGAGCGTGCATAGGGATATGTGATAACCTTCCCTATAAATATGTGACCTATCTTTTATGGTTGATTTTTGAAACGAGAGAGCAGCCAACCCTAGCGCGCCAAGTCTTTTGTGCAAGTGTAACCTATGCACACCAGTAAGCTTTTATGATTTTTGTGTCCAAATTCATCTCGGGGTGACTGAGAGCATTTCAAAAGTTCATTTTTGAACTTGTTGGTTCATGGAATAATCTTTCTTTGAGCAACGGTAATCTTCATCATCCAGCAAAAAGTTTTCTTTTGTACTTTTTCTAGTTCTAGAACTTGTTATTGTAAATGTCATGTCTCATTGTAGCAACTGTGATTGCAAAGATAATAACATGTTTTAATTTTCTTGTGTGTTCTTACTCATTGTAGCAACTGTGATTGCAAAGAGTATAACAGCTTTTGCTTTCTTCATGTCAGTTTATTATCTGCTCGTTTGCGCATGGAGGGAGCTTTGCCTATTGCTGACTAGCATGTAAAAACTTTGTGGGACATTTCAAGTGCGCAAGTTCTATGTACGGCTACAGTATGTGTTAGTAGTCTCTGTGGGACATTTATGTACGCGAGTTCGTTGCACGTTCACTGAATGCGCCAATGATCACTACAGGACATTTATGCATGCATGATCTTGGGTAGGCCACTCTATTCGTTGAGTTTTTTGTAGTTTATCTGCGGGTGAGAACTTTGCGAGACCACTACGCTAGAGTTCTCTGCAATTCATACTGCGTGCGAGTTCTCGGTGCGGCCAAACTCTGTGCTTCTGATTCTATGTGCGGCATGACCATGTGCGCATAGTGATCAGGCGCATGGTGTTTATGTGCGCCAGTGTTCCTTGAAGGCCATCTTCGTGTATGTGTCTATATATTTCAGTTGTTAAAAACTAAACTATATAAATCCGTACGGAGGTTTGAAAAAGATTTATATTTTTTTCACAAGAAAAGAATGCAATTACATTTTATGGAATAAATCTGTTTCTGCATATATAAGTATCATATGAGCCATCATAAACTACAATAAACGTGGCTGATCTGGATTGGGAACGATTGTTTGATCATGTAACAGCAATTGTGCAACCAAGCGAGCCAAATCGAAGTGAAAGCATCCTCCGGACTCAATAAAGCCGTGTCTAAGCTAATTAACTGCAAATATCAAAGTGGGGCGTTAGTTTTCATTGGTTGGATCTTTTGTTTTCCATTTTAGATGTTATAAGAAAAGAAATTGTTTTCGCAAGCTTTGCTTGCTAGCCAATATTTCTTCTAAGCATTAAATTTATTTATGTGAAGACAGATATTTTGTTTCTTTAATTCTGTGTACCTAAACAAACTTCCTATTTGATATTGCTATATACATTATACATATATACATTAAGTAAACTATATATTAAAAATAAAATTAACAGACCTTACACAAAAAGACTTGGTCGAAATAATAGACAATATATATATATATATATATATATATATATATATATATATATATATATATATATATATATATATGTGGGTCCTTCTACAATTAATACACGGGATGTATCAATACATTCCAAACAATTGTATTGAAAATGCATTGAAAATTGTGAAAGGTGTTTACTTTGACTTTGTCTTTACATGTTACTTTGACTTCGGCTTTAATCTGAACCATTGGATCAACATCCAATGATTCAGATTTGAGATGTATCGATACAAATTTTTACATGGAATGTATTGAAGAATATATATATATATATATATATATATATATATATATATATATATAACTTATTGATCTCTAAAAAATCCAACCAATACAGTACATACTTTTATAGTAGGGATTATTATTAAGCCCATTGAACTAGCCAGAGTACGTGTCATTCTTGTGGAATAACATAATTGTTGTTCAAGTATAACTTGAACCATGTTCACTAGTTAATTAAGCTTGTCCTAATCTGGTTAGTTAGTTGCACTACAATTGACGCTTCTTAGTTGTTATAGACATTTGAGGGTGGGGGGAGCTAAACCAATAAATATTGGCAAAAGGAGATGAATATTGAGGCTGCTATCGACGCCAGGATATTTGATGGAAATATTGACCGCAACCAAACATCAGTAGGATTTTAATTTGAATACTTAATCAAGAATACTCTAATAATTAAGCATAATATGATGAATTGAGCACGTGTTCTCACATAGTAAATAATCTATTTGTACTAACTAATCCCACAAAGGGATTAGATATGGTCGATGCATATTTTTTTTCCCCAAATTATGTTTAGACTTTGGTTGAATGATTTTGGAGGATATAATAGAAGTAAGATTCTCAAGGGAATATAGATATTAATTTCATATACATAATTTGAAAATATATGGTTAGCTTTCATTCCAGAGATTAAGTTGGAGTGAGTTACGAGAAATTATTTAATGAGCCGGTCTCTTATCGTACATCTTTCATGCCATGATCAACTTGATGTCTAGAGATAAGTGCAGCAGAAATGTCAATCTTCATTTTCATGCATTCAAGTGAATGTCATAAAAGGTAGACGGTGCCTGCTCACTGAATAATTTCTATATACGTGAGACCATCATCTGGGAACATTAAAAACTTATGGTTAATTTAAGCGGTATATAACAAATGATGATGTTACGTACATTGTCCGTCCCAAGGGAATGACCGTGTCGGTTCACAGCCATGTGGCTTGCAGTCATTGGTCCCATGGTCCGAAATGGACAATGGCTGGTGGCAGCCACGTAGGCGGAACCGGTACAGTCACCTTCTAGTAGTGGATAAAATATTATTTCCGGTACAACAACCACCAACAACGTACCAGTTAACTTTATTAACAATCGATAAATAATCACATTTTGAATGGCCACGAGCTAGTAGTTTCCTCCAGATCCCAAACCACATGAATCTAGCAATAAACAATAGATGTGTACTTCGAACAAATTTGGAAATGAGAGGTCCTAAACTCAACCAGATTTATAACAACCATGACCCTCCCCATCCTCATTATTACTTAAAATTCTATTTCTGCTGCAAAGTACAGGAAAACCACACAACCATCCCCTCAGCAGTGACATGTCCCGGACCCTTCCCTCCAACTCCTCACTAAACTAACATAATTCGTAGGACGTTGACAAGAAGAAGAAGGAACCCAGACAAGAACACTTATTTCCCGTTTCGGAACCCTTTGATTTCCTAGTGGGCTCCACCAATATTATTGTTGCCCTAACCCTAACCCTAACCCTAACCCTAACCTAATTTATGGTGCACAAGGAAGACAGGTGTCTCTCCAATTCCTTCTTACACAAGTGTATGCAACAGTCCACTGACCACATATAGCAACAGAATCCATACATTATATTACATACATGCAAGTCAAGTAATTCTAAAGTGGAAACAAGAAAATAGTTGCATGGGGGGATATATGAAAAAAAAAACATGCATGTTACGTAGGCGGCCTTGAATATTGTATGAAAATCTTTGGAAACACCATTATCACACTCAAACGCTCTATAAAAACGTAACATAACTAACAAATCAAACCCAAATCCTCACACTTTCTCTTCTCCGTTCTCTAATTCCTTCCAAGCTACATCCCTTCCATTTGCTTGTGACCATCTTCTCTTGATTCTTGAACCCTAACCCCACTAAAGCAGCCCAATATGGGGAGGTCTCCTTGTTGCGATGCCGATGCGAACGTGAGGAGGGGTCCGTGGCTGACCGGGGAGGATGAGAAGCTCAGGGCGTACATAGAGGTGAACGGCGCCGGCAACTGGAAGAACCTGCCGAAGCTGGCCGGTCTCAACCGCTGCGGCAAGAGCTGCAGGCTCCGGTGGGCGAACTACCTGCGTCCGGACATCAAGCGAGGGAGGTTCTCCGAGGAAGAGGAGCAGATGATCATACACCTCCATTCAGTTCTAGGGAACAAGTAAGTCTAGACTATGATTTCGACGTATTGATCTCTTTTCAATTTACATCTTTCACATATTTTTCAAGAAAACTAATTAAACTCTTAATTTTTTCCTTTTCTAAATTGAAGATGGTCTGCGATTGCTGCGGGATTAGACGGAAGGACAGACAACGAGATCAAGAACTACTGGAACACTCATCTGAGGAAGAAGCTCCTCAACATGGGCATCGACCCGGTGACCCATAGGCCGAGGACCGACCTCAATCTCCTCGCAAATGTCCCATTGAACCTCATCGCCGCCGCTGCCAACCTCAGCAACCTGACTCACTTGACTGCAAACCCTCCTTTGCTAATTAATGCTCTCCAACTCCCACAGCTGCAGCTGCTGCAGAACCTGCTCCAAGTCATGGCAACCAACAGCTCTCCTGCAAATTTTGATGCAACGAACCTCTTGGGCTCTCCCTTCCTTAATAGCTCGCTAGGCCTTCGCAATCCAAATCTCACGGCCCTCGAAAATCTTAGCAACAATCTCCTTGACACTACAATGATGCCTAACCTCTCGAGCAACGGAACCGAAGCGACTATAGCACCGATGGATACATACGGTTCTTCTTCTTCTTCTTCGTGGGAACATGGAGTCGGAAACAATTGTGGAGGCACTAGTTCTTCCTATATCATCACCACCACCACCCGGACTGCGACTACTTCGACACCTTCCTTGGTTTCAGCCTCCCCGGAGAATAGCATCGCGGAGCAAGTTCAAGAACCCGTCAACGGCTCGAGGAGGAACTTCGCAGTTGGCTCACCCACCTCAAAGCCATTCGACGCTTGGGAAGGACTAAACTTGGATGAGCTCGACAGTGATCTTGGCTGGAAAGACATTCTAAAGTAAGAGACTTATCCTTTATTTCTTAATTTCCTCTCATATAAAAAGTTCGAAACATAAAACTAATACAAAACAAAACAAGGTATTAACATAATTTTTGTTGTTTGCAGCCAAATACATTGGTCAGATGCATTGTAGAGCAAGAATTAATGAGGATGTTGTGAAGAAACAAAACTATCATTTTGTGGATATATACATGTAGTCGCCAATTCATGATTTTGTTTACACAGGGAAAGATTTGATGTACAAAAATACAAATTAATGTTCATGTAAACCCTTAGAGAGAATAAGATTTGTTGTATAAGTTATTTGTATTGAATTATAATTCCTAAAAAAAAAATTAGTTCTGTTGCACTGACTTTAATTTGTCGATGGAAGGGTTTTTATTCAACTTTATTATATTAGCTCTCGAAAAACAACAGATGCGAGTGTATTAATTATTTGAAACTGGTATTTACAGTTGGGAAAACCTTGTGTTAGGGGTACAACTCAGGCAGGTTGGGATCGGGCTTGAGGTCAACCTGAGTCCAATTCGATGAATTATAAGCCTATTCCGGGCCCAAGTCTGACCCAACCTCGGGTTCAACATATGAAGCCCAAGACCAAGTCCGGAGGATGGATTTGGGATCGGGTCGGATCCATCGAATTTATCGGTCTCTAATATAATATTTGAAATAATTTTAAACAAAAGTAATATTAAACATATAATCAAATAGCAATCAAGTCATGATCATTACAAAATAAAAACTGAACCGGGCCTGGGCCGGGACGGTTCAGGGTTGGAACTGGACGACCCGTTTTATTTTGTGTTGAGAAAAACTAAAAAAAGATTTTTTTTTTAAAGTTGGTATAATTTAAACATGCTATAACATTAACTAAAAAAATGAGAAAAATAAAAGTTAATATGTTTTGTTTAATGCCAAGATAATTTACTGAACAAGTATTTTTTTTCCCATAAAATTTGTAATAAAATGTACAAGTTGCAAATTAGTATTTTATTTTTAAAAGAATTGTAAAAAAAATGTACACTTATTTTTAAAAATTCGTCGTCCGTCTTTATTGCTCATCTTCTCCTTCGGCAGTGTTCCCAAGGTAAGAGACTGAAAGTCGAGCTCACTGATGTCAGCACTTTCATTCCTTGAGTTTTGAGTTCGTTTTTCTGCACGAACTCAATCTTGAACGCAGACGCAAGCTTCCAAGATATCCGGCAGTATCATGTTCCTCTTCTTGTTTAGCATCCTTGAACATGCACTAAAACAAGATTCAGATGCTACCATGGACACCGGAACCATTAGTATATCACGTGCTATAGAAGAAATTAAAGGATACGTTCTTTTGTGTCTTTTCTTCCGTTCTAAATGGAAAAATAAGATGCACATTCATCTTCTTCTTCATAAGAATTTAAATATAGTGACAATTCCTGAGTTGGTAGAAAATATTATTTTTGTTTCTTCCTTTGCAGTACACTCTTAGCATGTGATAATTTAGACATAAAACCAGATCGCTATTACTACCAACTTGAATGGTCGTACTGGGGCGGACCGATACAAATCGTTCTTCATACAAAGTAATTAAAAATCTAAACATAATCTAATCTCTACTTTTAATTTACTTACATCAACATTCATATTGTCATGAAAATTTTGAAGTCCAAGAAATTTTACACAAGTTGAAGCCTCAAGAACACTGCAGTTAGGCATCCAGAAAGTTGTACTTCAAATCTCAGAAACTTTTTTCAATCTCAGAAACTTTTTTCAATCATCACAAAATTGCTTAGCTTGTATATTTTGAAATAGAGTAAAGAAAAGGTTGTATATAGTTTTCATAAATTTGGTTTATAGATTTTTTTTGGATACAAAATGACCTATTTTATCCTCAAATTATAGTTGTTATAAGAATATTTTTGGTCATTTTCAGCAAAATAATCAAATATCTCTAAATCAGTCAAAAAATAGCCCTCAAAATAAGGACATTTTGGTCTTTTCTGGATCCAACGGTCAAATTCAAAAAAAGGGTCCACCCTTGCTTGGACCGAGCCTGAATCGGATCGGCCCGATTGGGTTAATCGGGTTTGCCCGGTTCGGTCCCACGGTTAAACCTAGCTGGGCCAGTCCGGGCTAGCGAGTTTGAAAGTGAAACCCAGCACGGACCCGCGGGGAAGGGGGGTCGGGCAAGTCCGGGTCGTAGACCAGACTCGTACCTGCCCAGACCAAATTAGACCAGGCTGGGAACCTGACTGCCCAGCCCAGTTAACATCTTGAGACTTGGCGTGGCAGAGCGTGCTGATGTGCACAAGTGGGGGTGTAGCACGCCAAAGAGAATGGCGTGATGTTTCTTCTCAAGGAATTGATGAAATTTGCATATAAGCCTTACTAATGAAGATAATTATAACTCAAGTCTAAAAATTATATATATATATATATATATATATATATATATATATATATATATATATATATATATATATATATATATAAAACCCCCTTAGAAAATCTCCTAAAAACTCCCTCACTCTCATCCGTCCATTTAATGTTAATATTAATGTTAATATTAATGATAATGTTAATATTCATGTTAATATTCATGTTAATATTAACATTAAATGCGAAAATTAACATTAAACTTAACATTAAAATTAATATTAACATTAACATTAACATTAGTATTAATATTAACATTAACATTAACATTAATATAAAACAAAAATAAAAATTAATATTAACATTAACATTAATATTAACATTAATATTAACATTAACATTAACATTAATATTAACATTAATATTAAAATTAAATGGACGGCTGAGAGTGAGGAGGTTTTTATAATATATATATATATATATATATATATATATATATATGTATATATATATATATATATATATATATATATATAAAGGAAACCCCCTCTTTTATTAAAGGCGGCACAAAAACCGCAGACAAACCGTATAAAAGGCGCAAAATGTCGAAGCCTATACAGGTATATCACAAAAAGAAGGAGGGGGAGAGCGAAACAAACACTAGGGGCTAGGGGAGCACCGACCAGAATGCTCTCGAGCTGTGGAAACACAGGGTGCTCCGCTTACGGCATTGTCGAGTAACTTCCCGCAGGATTTGGTCTGCCGAGAATAGGTGGCCTTCGAATCTCGCCTTGTTGCAATTTTTTCAAATGACCCAAGTAGCGGCCGCTGCGACGATCTGGTGGCCATGGGAAGCAGAACCCCAGGAGTCCAGGAGATCGTGGAAGCGTCCACCGCCCTGCTCGATGCTGAATAGCTAGTTAAGGGTGGTCCAAGTCCTGTCTGGCAGCGTCCCCTGGCGGAAAATGTGATCGATAGTCTCCGTCTGATGCTCGGAGCAGCAGGAGCAAGCAGATGCTAAGCTAATCCAGATGGTGTTAAGGATGTCGTCTGTCGGTAGTTTCTTCCTGATGACTCTCCACACGAGGAAGGACCACTTTTTGGGGATGCAGGAGTGCTAAAAGTGAGCGGTGGAGAGGAACGGCTGACCTGCGCCCTGGATAGCGGTCCTCGCCGATCTCACCGAGAATGCCCCAGACGCCTCGAGGGACCATCTCAACGCATCCTCCTCGTCACTGATGCGTAAACCTTTCTCGCGAATGCTATCCGCCGCTTCGATACCAGACCACCGAAGAATCTGGTCCCAGTTCCAGTCGTCGATGGAGGGGTTCCACAGGTCTCTGATCCTACAATTTCTCGGGGTCTCCGTAAGACTCGGGATCATGCTGTCTCCAATCCAGCGCTCAAGAAATGGGTTCGAGTCACCCTTTCCCAGCTGAAGACGCATCGCAGGCTCGGCCAGGTCTCGGCCGATAAGGATGCGACGCCAAGCCGCTGAGGATCTGCAGTTGTGTATGGCCATAGAGGGATGGATGTGTTTGAAGTATCTGGCTTTCAAGACCCTACTCCATAAGTTGTTGCTCGTCCGAAGTTTCCCCCACAGTTTCATCGAGAATGCTTTAACAATGTGAGAGAGTTTGGTGAATCCCAGTCCCCCTACGCCTGTCGGGTGGGCCATAGAATCCCAGCTATCCCAGTGATGCTTATCCTGGCCGTTGCTATGCCCCCAAAAGAAATTGCAAAAGATCTGTTCGATCGAGGAGAGAACCTTGATGGGCGGCGAGCACGCCGCTAGGGTGTGGATGGGGATGGAGGATAGCACGTGATTGATGAGGATCATTTTGCCGCCTGGAAATAAGGTGGCATTGTGCCACCCTTCTAGTTTCTTTCTGATTCTGGTGATTAAGTCCTCGAAAATGCCCACGTTGGATTTCCCGTACCCTAAAGGGCATCCGAGATAGTTGAACGGGGGCTTAGCAACTGAGAAGGGAGTTAATTTGGAGAGGTAGTTGGCGTGGTCTCTATTGGTTTTGTGGTGGGCATAGATTACACTCTTGGAATAATTGATTTTCTGGCCGGAGCATCTAGAGTATCTCATCAGGGTATTGTGAACCACCGCTACGGCACCTTCATCCCCGGAGGAGAAGATGAGAAGGTCGTCAGCGAAAGCCAAATGGGTGATGATAGGACAACCACTGGATGTATGATAGTGCTGAAAGTTAGGAGTATTGACCATATTGTTGAGATTCCTACTCAGAGCATCTGCAGCTATGATAAAGACTGTGGAGGAAAGTGGGTCGTCCTGTCTCACCCCTCGGTACGATTTAAAAAAGCCATCAGCGTGGCCATTGATGACCATGGAGAACCACGAGTTGCTGATGGATCTCCAGATGATATTGGTCCAATTTTTTGAAAATCCGAAAGCACTGAAAACCCAGATCATGAATTGCCAATCCAGTCTGTCATAAGCTTTCTCCATGTCGATTTTAACGGCAATGTTGCCTCCCTTCGCCGAAAATTTCATGCAGGTGATTAACTCTTGGGCCAGCATAATATTGTCCTGGATGTTCCTCCCACGAACAAACCCACTTTGCTCCTCCGATATGATCTTGGGGAGAATACCAGTCATTCTTGTCACGATGACCTTGGATATGATCTTGTTGGTGAAGTTGCAAAGACTGATAGGTCGAAAGTCACGGAAGGACTCCGGGTTGTCTTTTTTCGGGATTAGGATCAGGTTGGCGCTGGAAATGGCTTTAGGATATATAGCGCCTTCGAAGAAGGCGATCGCCGCTTCGGTGATGTCTTTCTTGATAATATCCCAGCATGTGCGGAAGAATACCCCCGAGAACCCGTCCGGACCAGGCGCACTGTGCTCGTTCAAGGCCCATACGGCATCTGTAACCTCATGAACTGAGGGAGGGCGGTTCAACTGGACGTTGTCGGTGTCATTTATGAGGAGAGGGATTTGGTCGAGGAAAGATCTGTCTTTGTGAATCATTTCTTTGGTGAATAGTTTGGAATAGAAGTCAGTGGCTGCCTCGTGAATGCTCTTTTGGTCGGTAATGATGTTTCCATTATCATCGACTGTCCTGTGGATCGAGGGCTTTTGTGTGTGCCCGTTAACGCAGGCGTGGAAGTACTTCGAGTTTTTGTCTCCATCGCTGTCCTATTTCAACCTCGCTTTCTGCTTCCAGAAATCGGTCTCCACTTTGATCCTGAATTTAAGCATAGCCTTAGTGAGGTTGAGGGCTCTTCTAGCCGCTAAGGAGCGATCCGTGACGGCCCGAGCCTCAGCCCGGGTTACGTCGTCCTCGACGATATGAACGGCTTGAAAGATATCTCCGTAGGCGAGCTTGCTCCAGACGGACAAGGCTTTTCTGGTGGCTTTAAGCTTGTTGCTCACCCGAATAAGGGGGTTGGGGAAGTCTTCGCGATTCTAAGCTTCCGCAATGATGCCCTTAAACTGGGGGTGCCCGGTCCAGAAGTCGAGGAATTGAAAGTTCTTTTTGGATGAGTTGGTCTTATTTTTTATCTCAATTAACAGGGGAGTGTGGTCCGATTCTGTGGAGTTGAGGTGGGACAGATTGGTGGTGAACCCCATTCCGTGCCAGAAAGCGTTCGTGAGGGCTCTATCTAGCCTAGAGTATTGACGACGATCGCTATCCTGCATGTTACACCAGGTGAATGCGTTGCCAGTGAACTGGAGAGTAGTTAGGTGGGCATTGAAGATGAAGTTGTTGAAGTCAAGCATGGCCGTAGCGGGAGGGGGGCGGCCTCCAGTTTTCTTCGCGCTGCAGGTGATCGCATTGAAGTCCCCAATGCAAAGCCAAGGAGAGTTGGTGTGGAGTAGATGGATGTCAAGGAGGTCGTCCCAAAGTTGTTTCCTCTCCGCAACATCGCAGCTGCCATGGACCGCTGAGAGGATGGCGCGGTTGGGCAGTCTTAGGTGATCTAGCCAACAAGAGAGGGCCTGCCGGGAGTCCTGGATGACATCCAATTTGGCATCCTTCGTACAGAGGATCCAAATATCGTGTCTGCCAGCTATGGCCAATGGAAGGCCCAGTTGCAGTTGGATTGATTTTAATCTTTTGGGGGGGATTTTGGGTTCAAGGATGATGAGGATGTCGATCTTGTGGATTTTTTGCAGATTGGTTATTCTTCTTAACGTCGGTTTGTTCGCCAGACCGCGGACATTCCAGGATAGGATGTTAAGCATTAAAGATGTTGTGGGATTTTTTTTTTGTCTGGCGACGGATCTGGTGGTTACTGCGGGTCTGAGGTTGGCATTGGCTACACTCGAGGTGTGAGGTCCCGCCTCTGTTGGGTAGGGGAGATCGTAACATGTTTGCTCCTGCGGGGTCTGTAGCTGATTGACCGATTCTCCGGCAGAGTCCAGGATCGGGTTCTCTGGTGGGATGATTATGGAGTCACTAGTGCTCCCTGTCAGAAGATTGCTTTGCTAGAGAGGGAATCCTGCGGCTAGGACCTGGAGCCCTCTCTCAACTAGTTCTGGCCCTAGAATGGCTAGGTCCTCTTCCACACGGTCTTTGTTAGTGAGCTGTAGATTAGCTTCGGTGATGTCGGTGAGCTGCTCTACACCTACTGGATTGGGTGGAATCTCGGTGAGCGCGCGTTCGGCTGGGGTAGAGGGTGTCTCCTCGGGTTCTTTCGTCTCCTCCGAATCAAGGACGTCGAATTGGTTGGATAGGGTGAGAGCTTGGGTACAAAGGGGGACCAATGCTTTGCTGGGAGATTCGCTCCTGTCCGACGAGGCGCCGTCGGAGTCGAATCGAGTGTGCAAATTTGGACAGGGTAGAAGAGGTGGCCTGGGTGTCCTTTCCTCGGTTTGCTCGCCGTCTTTCCTGGGTGGTTTCTTTTTTAGTTCTAGATGAAGTCGGTGGCAGTGCTTCGGAAGATGACCTCTTAAGTGGCAGTGGTTACAGAACATGATGTGGTTATCGTAGAGGATTTGTTGGGTGTGGGTTCGGTTGTCCAGTTCGATATTGATAAAATTGGATGGTTCGGTGGTGAGGTCGAGTTCCACGCAGATTTTAGCGTAGTGGACTTTGGTGAGGTTGCTGGTCTCAGGGGATGAGGCCACATATGTGCCGAAAGAGTTGGCGATTCGCCTGAGAGCCGCTGGGACGAAGCAGATGAGGGGCAGGTTAGGCAGAGTGATCCAGGCGACAACTGTCGCTGAGTCTTCTTTAGTGCTAAAGCTCGCTGACCACTTGATGATTTTTATCTGATGGGAGTCGATCCTCCACGTGCCTTTGGACCAGACCGTCTTATGGTCTACGTCGGATGAGAGGTGAAGAAGAATGTGTTTGGAATCCAGGGGGGCTACCCGATAATCCGCAGTGAGCCTCCAGCTTGCTATCGTCTCTTGCACCCGTGGGAGCTTAGGACATCCGGAAGAAAATTTGAGGATGAAAGTGTGGGAGAATGACTTCGAAAGAGAGGACATCTCCATGTCGGTGAATGGAACCGATGGCACCAGAGACTCCTGAGAGTACTCAATGTCCGGAAGATTGAAGTCTGGGACGAGAGGCGCCTTGGAAGACGCCAGGTCCGGGCGAAGAATGGAAGCGAATGTCGGCGGAGAGGGGACGACCGAGGAAGTGATCAGGGATGAGCTACTGGAAGGCGGGGGGGGGGCGACCGGGGGGTTCTACTCGGGACGGAGGGTGTTGCCTGGGGGATCATTCTGGGGAATGCGTTCTGAATGGGGGACGGTCGGGGGGCTCGCTCCGCCATTAGAGGGCGCCACAAGAGGGCCAACAGCGATAGGAAGAGGGGGACATGAACCAATGGGGCGGTAGATGGAATAAAAGAGGGGATAGGAGGGGGGTTGGATCCTCTGATGGGATAAGGGTAGGGACAGGAGAGAGACCGGGGGCCTCAGAAAGGAGAGCAGGAGGGGAGGAGAGGGGGGATGACGATCTGGGAGGGTTGAACAGGATGGGTGTCAGAAAAGGCGGAGAGCGCTGAGGACGGGGCGAGAGGAGGGTCGGTGTAGTTGGGGGAGGTGGAGAGTGAAGAGGATTGGGCGAGAGGAAGGTTGGCGTAGTGGGAGTACTGCGCGAGGGGGTCGAGCCGGGGGGAGGGCCCGCCTGAAGGGGGTGAAGGAGAAGGAATACGCGGATGGGAGGCCAGGCGTGTAAAGGCTGGTGGACGAATCTGGCACGGAAGATACAAAACTAGTGGGGGACCCACTTGAGGGCTGGGCGTAGAGGCCAAAAATGGAACAAGGCGTGAGAGCCGCTGAGGTGGGGAGGGTCCCATCCGAGAGGGAGGCTTGAGCGGACCCTGGAGCGTAGTACGCTGAGGAGGAGAGGGTCCCACCCGATAGGGAGTCTAGAGCGGATCCTGGAGCGTAGTACGCTGAGAAGGGGAGGGTCCCACCCGAGATGGAGCCATGGACGGACCCTGGCGCATAGAGTACAGAGTAGGAGAGGGTCCCATCCGAGAGGGGGTCTTGAGCGTAACCAGCTGACAATGGAATGGTCCCTCCCGTGAGCAGCGTAGAGGAGCCAGGAAGGGGGTCTTGAGCGTAACCAGCTGGTATGGGGATGGTCCCTCTCGGGAGCAGCGGAGAGAAGCCAGGAGCATAAACACCATGAGTGGAGTGGGACCCACCATTGAATACTGCGGGCGTAGGATTACGTGCTGCTAGCAATGAATAAGGGTGGCCCACCGCGTTGAGTATGTACACAGACCCATTCACGTGGTGCCAAAGGGAGAGGCCTCCCATGCTTGCACCGCAGGTGGACGGCTCTCCCGAGGAGACGACCCCCATGCCTGTACTGCAGGTGGGTGATTCCCCCGAGGAGACATCTGCTCCGTTCGAATTTCAAAAAAAAAGCGAGAGGAGTCATGAGGGCGGAGGGAGCTGGAGTGGGGGATGGAGGCTGAGGGCGTAGGCGGGTGCTAGGACCCTGGCCAAAGCAGGCGTGGGAGCGGAGAGCACTGACGTGGATGAAGGGGCGAGGGGGACACTTGATGGCGGGGGGCTGCTAACAGCGGATCTGGTGCCTGCGATGGGGAGTAACGGTGAGCTAGGGAGGGCTGCCAGATGGCCAGTCACCGGAGTGGGGATGGGGTTAGGACCGAAAGGAGGGAGAGCAGATGGGGAGAAGGGGGAGAGAGGGAGAAAGAGCGTGATGGAAGGGAGAACGAGAGGGGTAGAGTTGCCTGAACAACTCCACGCAGCCTGCTGGCCAAGGCTGAGCCATCGGAGCCACCGGGAGGGAGCTGGGAAAGGGAAGCCCTAGGGGCTTCCCGGGAGGGGAAGGGGGGAGAGCTCAGAGGGAGGAAGAGGAACCATCTCTTTATATATATATATTTTTTTTTTTTCTTTATATATATATATATATATATATATATATATATATATATATATATGAGGAAGGATAGGCATCCCCGTACTTTTTGCATCCCCAAGCATCTCCCTTATTTACACCGTTGGATGGTGTTTTAAGTCATCTACTCTTAACCGTTGATTTACTAATGGTTAAGATTAGATGACTTAAAGTACATCTAACGGATGTGAACATGGGGATGCATGGGGATGCAAAAAGTACGGGGATGCCTATCCTTCCTCTCTCTCTCTCTCTCTCTCTCTCTCTCTCTCTATATATATATATATATATATATATATATATATATATATATATATATATATATATATATATATATATATATATATATGGGAGCGGATCAAAAGCCCCCTTAGAAAACCCCCTAAATACCTCCTCACTCTCAATATTAACATTAATTTTAATATTAATGTTAATATTAATGTTAATGTTAATATTAATGTTAATATTAATGTTAATATTAATATTTATTTTTATTTTTATATTAATGTTAATGTTAATGTTAATATTAATATTAATGTTAATGTTAATATTAATTTTAATGTTAAGTTTAATGTTAATTTTAATATTAAAATTAACATTAATATTAACATTAAATTACGGCTGAGAGTGAGGGGATTTTTAGGGGATTTTCTAAGGAGGGCTTTTGATCCGCTTCATATATATATATATATTTATATATATATATATATATATATATATATATATATATATTAGAAAAAAATATATATATATATATATTATTTTATATATATATATATATAGATCTAGATCAAGATACTCGCCCACGGAGCCCCGTCGAAGCCCTGCCTCCCCTGCACCATCGGATCGAGCGGGGCCCACGCTATGCCGCGTGATCCAACGACCAAGTATCGCGGGGCTCCGATATATAGCTATGCTTGTGGGAACTTTAATCCCACATTGGAAAACCACCATGATATATATATATATATATATATATATATATATATATATATATATATATATATATATATATATATATATATATATATATATATATATATGTATGTTGGTATTTTTACTTAGCTTTGGGAACTTTAATCCCACATTGGAAAACCACCATGATGTATATCTCAATATATAGCTATGCTTGTGTTAGAGTATGCACATGGGTTGAGGTAGCCCTTGTGGGTTAATTTTCCTAAAGGGTTAAGTGTAAATCACAAAGAACAATCCTTTGTTTTGACACTCACTTAGGGAATCTATAGGAGCTAAGTACCGTAGGGACTTAGCGACTCGGACTCGAACTAAGGGCGCAAAGTGACGCTTTGATGGCGGACTTTGCACTTAGCACGTCAACATCAGTGCATAGCGCTCATGCGCTCCTTTTATGCGCGAGTTGCTAGCTCGGGTGCACGCGTGGGCGCCATGCGTCTGGCGCATTGGTGGCCATGCGCCTTTGTTGCCATGTGCCTTAGAGGCCATGCGTCGTAGTGGCCATTTACCGTTGTGGTCCTATGCTGTAGTGGCCCTACGCCGTAGTAACCCTACGCCGTTGTGTCCCTTTGTCGAAGTGGCCCTATGCTATAGTGGCCCTAGGCCGTTGAGGCCAGGCGCGCGGTGCTGTCAGCGTAAAACACGAAGCGGTGTTTTTGCTGCAGCGTACGGTACGTTACAATGTATGTGCGTTGGAAGCGTGCGAGCAGATCCCGTTGTCAGAGTGCGGCATGGGCGGCACAGGCAGAGAGGGGCGTGCTGCAAGCTGTTGTGTCGGCACACGATTTCGAATTTTATGGGATTTGCTTGGCCTGTGCCCCTACGCCGATGGGCATTCCCATGGGCGTATGGGTGCTAGGGAGCTCTATAAATAGAGCTCCACTCCTCTCATTTGACAGAGTTGGAAAAAATGGAAGAGAGAATTTGAGAGAATTTGAGAGCCACAATCCCACACCAGGACCTCCATGCGCCACAGTAGCAGAGGCTTCCAATTCCTTGCGCCATGGAGCATTTTGCTCATTTTGAGTTCTAAGTCTACCCGAGAGTGTCCGGGAGCATTCCAAAAGTTCCTTTGTGAACTTGCTGGTTCCTGGGAACAGATCGTCTATGGGACAAATTTTGTTTTGAGCAACGGTAACCTGTTCATCCCAGCAACGAAAAGTTTTGTTCTTCTTTTGTTGTTTTTCGTTCTATCTCATTGTAGCGTCTGCGAACGTAAAGAGAAAAATGTTTTTGTTTATTTCTTCTTCATCCCTTTTTGATGTGAACTTTCTATACTAATTGTAACTACATTTGCAAGGAAGAATAATTTTTATCTCTTTGTGTGTGCTTGTAACTTAAATCATGTTGGATTTGTGAAAGTGGGGTACAAGTTTCTTGCAAGTATACCTTAGACTTCTTCAACAGGACAAAACAGAAGGAAGACTGAAAAGTTTTCCAAGTTAGCTCTATTGTTCCTCGTCCAAGTTCTCATCTTGGTAGGGACTATCAATCTCAAATCAAGATCCGAGAAAGGTGCAGAACTTTCGTGCAACTCTTCTCATTACAAGTTTGAACAAACTTGAGAAGATTGACGGGCCACACTCCTTGTATTTGATGGAGAAGCAGTTCTCTGTAACATGTTGGAAGTGTGTTTGGGTAACCTATCCAAGATCGATGCAGTTGTGGAAGGCCAGCACTCGATATGTTTAAGCAGTGATATTGGATGAAGAATTGATCGTATGTAAGTTTCTACATGGAAGATATCCTGGGCAGTTGTAGCTCGGATCTATGCGCCTAACAGATCAGGCACATGACACTTTATGCGCATAAAAGACTCTGCGCATTGTGCCAGAGGTGCATGGTGATATCTACTCTCAGAAAATGTATGCGCATGGCTGGCGCATGGTGCTTTATGCACCTAGTTGAATCTGCGCATGGTGTTCTTTGTGCCCCTACTAACTTGTGCGCTTGGTGGCACACGCGCATTAGTGCATATGCGCTTGATGGTATATGTGCATGTTTTCTTATGCACATGATGGCTTATGTGCATGACTTCTTATGCAAGTGGGATCCTGCATTCAGAAGTGCATGTCTCTTCAATTGCTCCCTAGTGGATGGAGGACTATTTGAAGGAGGATTGCAAATTCTATTTTAAACCAAAATAGCAAGATATGGCTAAACTTGGTTGTTTTGATTACTTAACTTGGTTGCTATTGTTGCACAAGTTGAGTTATCTAGCGTGGTAGATGACTACTGGACGAACATTTGTGCATGGCCACAGGTGCTCTAGATGGAGCTGTTCACCAAGGACGAGCCTTAACTATGGCGAAGGTCTCGATGGTGAACATACTAGAGATCAAGACATTGGTTCTGGACCACCGACAAGAACACTGGAATACATGGTGCATGTACCAGAGATTTTTGTGGGCCTGATCTTAGGAAGCCTGTTGTCTGATACAGACTTAAAGATGGACATTCGAACTTGCCAGATGGTGATTTTTGGCGAGGAACATGCTTTGAGAAGATGTTTAGTATTGAAGAGATGTTTGAACTTCTGCTGATGTCGATGAAGTTTCTTTATTGAACTCTGAAAGAATGGACTGAGAGTTGTTCTATGATAGAAATGGTCTCAAGATATCCAATCTGGGCCTTACCCCAGAATGTGGGGGTAATGAGGTGGAGGGACTTGACGTCTGTGTAGAGACTAGGCTGTCAGAAAGCTCAAATGATTGAACCAAAGTACAAATCTCCTGGAGTTGGTACACTCAGTATCTGTGAATTTTGTCAATTTTCCCTAGAGGTCAGGTTGGAGTGTTTCTCGAAGTTCACATTCGCATATCTTCTCAATTCGAAGGATGGAACATTCGAGTATTTCAGGGACTTCAGGACTGAAGCTAAACGTATAACCAGTCGATGACTTAAGAGACTCAGAAATGTTTACGGCAAAGAGTATCATTTTTTGGATTCACATCGTTCTAGTATAAACATCAAATTGGCTATGAAATGACTGCTCCGTGGAAGTGATTATGATAGAGAGTATAGTTTTTTTGATTTACATCATTCTGCTATGAACATGGAATTGGCTAGTCTCATCATATACTTATGATTGATCAAGACAGATAATACCATTTTTTGAAATGACTACTTCGTAGTATCTTTAATCCATGGAGTTTTAGAGAGGAAGATTAGTACGATGTCAAAGATGATGATATATATACTGTGGATCTTTCGATATGCTTCTGGGATAGATTACATGTACGGCTATATTTATTGCTGAATAAAGTACCGTTTACATATTTGACTATGATTTTTATTAACAATGGTTCAAGATTATACCAGACTTGAATATCATTCAAGTGTGGGGGTGTCTGGTGTACGTGAAGCTTTTGGATATCAATATTCAGAAGTCAGGAATGAAGACCAAGAAGACAGTATTTCTAGAAGAAGCTTTTGAAAGCTATTGTCACGCCCCGCTCCCGTAGGAGCGATCATCCTCGCTAAGGCGTGATGCCGCACGAGCCTAGATTGCGCTCGTGCAAGGCGGGTTCCATAACGGCCGATTACAGCGGCGACGACGGGGTTGTCGCACAGAGTCCCAAGCAGAGACATTGAACACGCAGCGAAATTTTAGAACAAAACATAAGTCATTCAAAAGAAGCTCTTTATTGATATCGAAACAACGGTAACATTGGGGGCGCAAGGCCGAGATTACAATCACTCAAATACACTCATCTCACATTACAAATCACTCTGCTCTCTCTCATCTCTCAATACTTGCCTCGAGCCAGCAGATGTTCGGATAGGCGATGTCCATACATTATATCCCGTATAAGTCTTCGATTCCATGCGGCCGCACGCTTCGAATCGCCAAGGAACTCCGTGCCTCGACGCATCCAAGCGAGCTCCGTGCCACGAGCTTCTACCTGTGCCTGCACATAGAAACTGTGCGGGTGTCAGTACTCAACTGTACTGGTAGAGTGAGCTCCTCGCCCACCCATACAAAACCGATACGTTTATTTTACTTTGTGCGATACAAGCCCCTTTACGATTGTCTTTCTAGTCTTGCCTTAGGATCGATTTTAGGACCGACGCCTTGGTCTATTTTGTGTCTTTTAGACCGTTACCGTGCCTTGCACTAATAGTGTACTCGTACTTTACCGCTAGAACTTCTCGTTCCAATAACGTCAACTTATCGCCTCGTGCTTGCCTTTCGTGCCATACTCTGGGACGTAACAACTTGGTCGTGCAATGAACTCGATTCGTGCTTTAGTATCACCGAGGTAGTGCCTCCTCGCTTAGTCTTGCCTATTCTCGTATTGCCCTACGGCCCTTCCAAACTTAAATCGAAACGTATAACTCACTTGTGGAACCGGTATTGAGAACTCAAGCACGATGCCATATCTCGTGCCGAAGTACGTGTCTTTACGTATAGCCGAATCGTAGGCTTTATAATACCTTGAGTGCAACCGAGCACACATTTCACCATTCAACGCATACCGTGCTTATACTTTCTTTGTTATGACCGACACCGTGCATGCAGATTCGCCGCTTAGCACGCCAATTATCTATATGAAAGGCCACTGGCATGACAAGCCATCGCGGACATAGCTCGGGTAGGCGGCGGGTCCTTCAGCGCAGGTAGCGAGCCCCGTTGAAAGCCCCCGACTACCCACGCAATAAAAGCATGTGCTGCTATAACGTCTACCCCCTAGGATGACTGGGCCTGGTGCCCCGGCGTATAACCAGTCTAGGCAGAAATCCTTGTCGACAAGGTGTCCAATGACCACGCACCTATGGGACATCTAGACTCACGTAAATGCATGGCCTAGTTGTTGGTACGACCAGAACTATACTTAGCAACTCGTGCTCTGAACCACACTTGGCATAACGTGCCTCGGGACCGCGAGACTCCCAACCGAGGGACCGCCTCGAACTTCTTAACGTGGATAGGAACGCGAGACTCCCAACCGAGGGACCGCCTCGAAATTTTTTGAACTTGAGGGAACGACTACTACATAGCCTTCCAACTTAACTTGAACAAAAGTGTTCCCGAAGTGCCATAGTCCGTGGCTAACTTTATATCGTGCCAACCGTGGCTCGTGCCTTTAACTGACTTACGTCCTCCGCGACGCTATCACCCAAGTCATACGTTATATGACGGCCCTTGAGGTCATGGGACTATTTGACTTGACAACCGCAGAAAGAACGGGACGGCACTTGGAATGACTTAGGTCGATCGGCATAACTTTGCCTAACTTACTCAAGCCTACAAATTAACCCGAGGGACGAGCCAAGGCTATGCCAAGCCTTGCGCAGTAGAAACGTGCTTGCTTTATCGAGCATTTACGCGGGCGACGCCTATGACTTAGGCTAACTCCTCGTTTGTGTCGAATACCAACTTTCCTACTCCCAAGCCGCGGGACGAAGGAACGAGTGTTATTTTCAAAGTACGCTGAGCACCAACTCTATTCAGACCGTGGGACGTTTTCCATGTTCTAAACTCGATTCGATCCGTCGGGATAATTCCCTTTAGCTATGTGGATTCATCTCTTTTATTATTAAGCCTACTTGTGCAAGTTAAAAACACACGATTTATTATGTGAAGGCAAAGATGAGGCAAGTTCACCGAAACTATCCCACCGGAGCGATGTCTTCGAGTCGCCGTTGTAAAGCCAAGTCCGAACGCCGTCGGCGTTTCGATTCCTCCGATTGACTTTGCGGGACGGGACACTACAACATACACCACTCAGAACAAGTCTCGTCCTCGAGACTTTCCTGAAGGCAAACCATCCTACCATTTCAATGGCCAAGACTTAATCGTACCCACTCCGCCTACGCATTTCTTCGATTCCGAGGCACGCTCGTGCTATCGCTAACTTAGTCATAAGACATACCAACCGAATCAACCAATATTCGAACTCGTCTCAAATCAATGATCACATTACCATCAACATTTCTTCGAAACTCATGATTTCAAAATTCTCGATACTTTTCCGTTCCTCAAGTCTCACTTGATTCAACATATCACTTAGTTGGATCGTGCACATATTCTGGGCGTCCCCAAAATATATGCATTTCAGCCAAGCCTCGTGATAGAGAATCCGCCATCACCACTCGAGTCGGATCGTATACATATTCAGGTGTCCCTGATATACGTGCATATCAACCGAGCCTCATGAGTGGTGCCTCCACTATTTACTATCGTTTCGCACTCGGACGCCTTTCGAACCGCTAGGCTATGTCTCTTGTCAGCACTGGAATCATAATTCCCAAACAACGATATCAACACTGACCCCATCCTAAGGTCGAACCAAATTGATGGTACGGGGTTTTCTACCCAAGCTCGCATCACTCCGATTTCTAAACATCGAGCATCGATTCCCTACACACATCCCAATACTCGACGCACGGGGTACGATTCGTTCGGTAAAGCCATCCTACGATAACTCACGTTTCAACCAATTTTACGCCATATCAATATCATTCGTTCATCAAGCCGTTTTGCATAGTTTATCTCTTCGAACACGTTCAACATTAGTTTGCCTATCATTCATTCTCAAATCAAGCACGCTATGACACAATTTATCTCTAAACCGTAATTCATATTTCACGTTTCCAAAATCATCTATTCCAATTCGCGTAATCGATCACAAGGTCGTCCGACTTAACAATATGTTGTGCTCCGATCTCACGCGAGTCCGATTATCCATGGTGGGCATGAAATCACCATGCAACGCTCCCGCGGAATAAATCATTCTCATCGGGCGTAACACTTGTTTTGGGTCTAGACTAAATCATTCTCGATGCACGGATTGGACCTACACAATCCTCAAGTTTTATTCGAATATAATCGCAAGTCCTAACATCCTCGAATTTGCCTTCGTATCAAACCGACAAGTCGGGACAATCAAAGTTGCCGCGTCCTAATTTTTTTCGAGTTCGATCATTTCCGCGACATGAATCACTATGTCAGCGCTCACACGGAACGATCGCCCCAAATCCGACGTAACGCATGTGCGAGGCTAGAGTTGCGCTCGCGCAAGACAAGACCGTCGACGTTGTGGTTATCCGCATAATTATCAAGATACGATCACGTTCATCCAACATTCGTCTCAACCAAAGTCCTAAGTATTGCATCCATTTGGAACGATAACACTTGCGCGATCGTTATTCACCGTGTCAGATTACCCCCGAGTTATCGCATATCGTCTTTGATACGCCTCAATATCATCGACGATATACGTAACCTGATGATCTTCGTTTGCAACGAATTCTGAGTCGTGCGAATGATGCTATCGTCCGACTGTATAATCTCCTCGACCTTCAAATTCAATTTCGATCATTATCCCTCGAATCGTTCACAACATCAATTTTGACAAACCCAAATTCACGTATCGTTCATCCGTCTATCTTAAGTCATCGACCAACGTATTTTCTCGATTCGTAATATCCCTCGCTAACTAAATCATCGAACGATATCCATTCCAATCCTCAGGGTCATTCGCGTAACTTTAAAATCGAACATTTCATGCGGGCTACCTACCCGTCGTGTTAACTTTTTGTATACGATCCGTATCAATTTTCTCGATTCGATTTCACCTACTCAATCGTTTTCGTGTTTCATACTCGTGCAATCCTCAATCTTTCGCTCGAATGATTCCAAGACGGACCATACACCACTCGGGATTCGAGTCATCCAATCTAGTCCAATTCACGTTCGTATTATTCGCTAAGACATGTTTCGGATTCGTTCGACGAATCCCTAGCGTAATCGTTCATGTCGCATCGACGCACTAAGTCGTACGCACTATTCCTTAAAATCTAGAACAATCTTTCATGTACGCCTAAGCGTTAGTCCAATAGCGTTTCTATCGATATACACTCTAAGTGTATCCCCGTTCCCGACCGAGCGATACTTAATATTGCTCGTGACTCGTTTGCACCAAAAGGTCGAGGTGTGCGATAATCGACACAACTTAGCCAAAGGCTGTGTGCATAACCATCCCGTATGGACTATACTCCGACTTTGCACGCTCATTTGCTAATGTCGACGTATGACTCGTTAGGCACGCACGCGACTTGCTAACTTTAGTACGCGTTTTCTATCAACTCAAGGTCGGCACCGTTCGGCCCAAAGGCCTACCAACTTATCCGACAATGGCCTACCGATGCGTTCGATGGAACGCTTGTACGAGCTTTTGAAAATATTAGACTTATTGTATGGACATTCCGTGGGACAATCGAGAAAGAGCGCACCAACGATAACAACTTGCGGAAGCAACATTCAGAGTTCGCGGAAACAACAGAGTTAAAGAATTCAATCGATAGTCCAAGGATGTAAAGCCGTGCTCTGATACCATTATGTCATGCCCCGCTCCCGTAGGAGCGATCGTCCTCGCTAAGGCGTGATGCCGCACGAGCCTAGATTGTGCTCATGCAAGGCGGGTTCCATAACGGCCGATTACAGCGGCGGCGACGGGGTCGTCGCACAGAAGTCCCAAGCAGAGACATTGAACACGCAGCAGAATTTTAGAACAAAACATAAGTCATTCAAAAGAAGCTCTTTATTGATATCGAAACAACGGTTACATTGGGGGCGCAAGGTGGAGATTACAATCACTCAAATACACTCGTCTCACATTACAAATTACTCTGCTCTCTCTCATCTCTCAATACTTGCCTCGAGCCAGCGGATGCTTCGGATAGGCGATGTCCATACATTATGTCCCGTATAAGTCTTCGATTCCATACGGCCGCACGCTTCGAATCGCCAAAGAACTCCGTGCCTCGACGCATCCAAGCGAGCTCCGCGCCACGAGCTTCTACCTGTGCCTGCACATAGAAACTGTGTGGGTGTCAGTACTCAACTGTACTGGTGGAGTGAGCTCCTCGCCCACCCATACAAAACCGACACATTTATTTTACTTTGTGCGATACAAGCTCCTTTACGATTATCTTTCTAGTCTTGTCTTAGGATCGATTTTAGGACCGACGCCTTGGTCTATTTTGTGTCTTTTAGACCGTTACCGTGCCTTGCACTAATAGTGTACTCGTACTTTACCGCTAGACCTTCTCGTTCCAATAACGTTAATTTATCGCCTCGTGCTTGCCTTTCGTGCCATACTCTGGGACGTAACGACTTGATCGTGCAATGAACTCGATTCGTGCTTTAGTATTACCGAGGCAGTGCCTCCTCGCTTAGTCTTGCCTATTCTCGTATTGCCCTACGGCCCTTCCAAACTTAACTCAGAACGTATAACTCACTTGTGGAACCGGTATTGAGAACTCAAGCACGATGCCATATCTCGTGCCGAAGCACGTGTCTTTACGTATATCCGAATCGTAGGCTTTATAATACCTTGAGTGTAACCGAGCACACATTTCACCATTCAACGCATACCGTGCTTATACTTTCTTTGTTATGACCGACACCGTGCATGCGGATTTGCCGCATAGTACGCCAATTATCTATATGAAAGGCCACTGGCATGACAAGCCATCGCGGACATAGCTCGGGTAGGCGGCGGGTCCTTCAGCGCAGGTAGCGAGCCCCGTTGAAAGTCCCCGACTACCCATGCAATAAAAGCATATGCTGCTATAACGTCTACCCCCTAGGATGACTGGGCCTGGTGCCCCGGCGTATAACCAGTCTAGGCAGAAATCCTTGTCGACAAGGTGTCCAATGACCACGCACCTACGGGACATCTAGACTCACGTAAATGCATGGCCTACTTGTTGGTACGATCGGAACTATACTTAGCAACTCGTGCTCTGAATCACACTTGGCATAACGTGCCTCGGGACCGCGAGACTCCCAACCGAGGGACCGCCTCGAACTTCTTAACGTGGATTGGAACGCGAGACTCCCAACCGAGGGACCGCCTCGAACTTCTTTGAACTCGAGGGAACGACTACTACATAGCCTTCCAACTTAACTTGAACAAAAGTGTTCCCGAAGTGCCATAGTCCGTGGCTAACTTTATATCGTGCCAACCGTGGCACGTGCCTTTAACTGACTTACGTCCTACGCGACGCTATCACCCAAGTCATACGTTATATGACGGTCCTTGAGGTCATGGGACTATTTGACTTGACAATCGCAGAAAGAATGGGACGTCACTTGGAATGACTTAGGTCGATCGGCATAACTTTGCCTAACTTACTCAAGCCTACAACTTAACCCGAGGGACGAGCCAAGGCTATGCCAAGCCTTGCGCAGTGGAAACGTGCTTGCTTTATCGAGCATTTATGCGGGCGACGCCTATGACTTAGGCTAACTCCTCATTTGTGTCGAATACCAACTTTCCTACTCCCAAGCCGCGGGACGAAGGAACGAGTGTCATTTTCAAAGTACGCTGAGCACCAACTCTAATCAGACCGTGGGACGTTTTCTATGTTCTAAACTCGATTCGATCCGTTGGGATAATTCTCTTTAGCTATGTGGATTCGTCTCTTTTATTATTAAGCCTACTTGTGCAATTTGAAAACACACGATTTATTATGTGAAGGCAAAGATGAGGCAAGTTCACCGAAACTATTCTACCTGAGCGATGTCTTCGAGTCGCCGTTGTAAAGCCAAGTTTGAACGCCGTCGGCGTTTCGATTCCTTCGATTGACTTTGCGGGACGGGGCACTACAGCTATGCTCGAAGATCTTTTGATATTGTATCAATCATATCATTAAGTCTCGTAATACGGAATTCTTTGAAGACGATATTGCTAGGAATAAGAATATTATTCTCGTGGGTGTTCTGGAGAACGTTGTTGGTACCAAATAAGCAAGTACTTTCAAAGGAAGAGTAGTCCAGGAGAAGGTTGTCCTGGTAGATAACACTTGAACTAGTAAATCGCTAAACTGCTTACAAGGCGAGTGAGAAGGTCGAAAGGTTTCGGAGAAGAATTTATCATTCATTACATAGAGGCTGATGAGACGATAAAGACCAGAGATGTGATCTTCTGAAATGAGGTAGTCAATGATTAGATTGACTCTATAATATTCAACTTTACTTATATATTGTTAATCTGCCCGAAGGAGCTAAACCCATGCAATCTTCTAAAAGATGAAGACGTAAGCCGAAGGAACCATTGATAGTTCGAGACTAGGCTGGTAGCTAGAGGGTTTTTTCAGAACATGAGATTGATGAGTTTGACACATATGCACCTGCAGATATTAGTATACGTGTTAACTGTTAGGATGACAATGGCCGAGACTTCTACACAGTAAAGTTGATTCTTCATCTGAAGGATGTCAAGACAGTTATTCTGAATAGGGATATGACAATAGAGATTCACATACCACAGTCAGATGTATTTGTTGCTCAGGGCCTTGAAGACAAAGTCTGTAGTTGGTGAATCTATGTACGGCCAGATATAAGCTCCCAATCTGTGGCTCAAAGAGTTGAACCTTATCAACATGTCAACTGGCTACAAGATCAGAGTGACTGATAAGTATGTATACATGATGTTCGCTGGTGACAGAGACATCTTCTTTGTCTCTATATGGACCACATTCAATTTATGTTCACGAATTTGGTATGTGTCACTAGAACAAAGAGATTCCTCCTATCTAAAGTTCTGAAAGATGGATGAGGGAGACGCGGATGTCATTCTAGGGATTAATATAATCCGGATATAAGATGGGCTTGCTTTATCACAAGCTCACTAGATGGAATGATGATCACATGCTATGGATATCAGGATCTTCTAGGAATCGATACTCTTCAGAGGTGTGATTAGAAGTTGAAGCCAGTCAGAAAGCAGGGTTAGACAGTTGGTGTACTCAAGCATCATCAGGAGTTTGATGTATGCTACAAGTACCACCAGGTCTGACATAGCTTTTGCTGTATGCATGCCGAGTCAGCT
Organism: Iris pallida; assembly: GCA_029216955.1. Taxonomy (NCBI): domain Eukaryota; kingdom Viridiplantae; phylum Streptophyta; class Magnoliopsida; order Asparagales; family Iridaceae; genus Iris; species Iris pallida. The sequence continues at coordinate 10,112,152 of JANAVB010014200.1, forward strand.
CACGAGCAATCAAGATGTTGATCTGTGAAAGCCGTGTAGAGAGTGATAACTCTCAGGGACTCAGAAGGATGCTCAACCACAGTTACCCTACAAGGGTAGGAGGGTTCAGAGATGCCAGTCGGTACTCAGAAAGAGAGAGCAAAGGAGTTATATATTCTCTATGAATGGCTCTACTATATCGTAAAAGTCGAAGAAGTAGATCCATGGGTGGTTCTGTTATATCGATGTAATCGAAGAAGCAGACCTTTATCTCATTGTGAATCTGAGTTCTGTGCACTTTCAGCTACAACAGATGAAGCAGAATAGTTTCTGGAATTCAGAAACGATCTTTCTGTGCTTGGTGCGCAAATTCGAGTGATGCCGATATATTGTGATAACCAGGCATGATCTTTTTGTGGTTGGTGCACAAATTCGGGTGATGCCGATGTATTGCAACAACCAGACGACTGCAGCAGTAGCATAAGATAATCTCTTCAATGATTAGAAAAGGACTATGCAACAAGGGCACCAGGATACTGAATGAGCATGCTCTGCGTGGATTATTACAGTGGGTGGTGTCTGATATTTTGTGTCTCTGTAATCCTACCACAAAGTTTTATGCAATTAGTTCAAAGAAAAATCTACTAGACATCTAGCTTTTGGTTCAAGGGAGGACCATTTACTGGAAAAATATCAGGTACACTGGGTTGTTATCACGACCCGTACCTGCTTTTTGGGATACGAATGCGTGTCCAAGTCCAGCTTATGCCACAGTGTCGGCGGTAGTACGCTGTCCAGCCCGCAATAAACAAAATGCTCATAAAATACTATCTTTATTGCTCATTCACAACAACTAAATCAATTTACAATATTCACAAGTTTTACAGTTAATCAAAATATAATGTCTTACAAATATTAAAAAACTACCAACACATCTAACTAATTTTCTAGGATTGACCTTCGCATATACCCATGTCTCTCCCGTATAGTCCATAGCACAAAAGTAGGAAGCACGGCAGGTCACCTGCAACGATCCAGTCATAAAAGGAGCAAAGTACAACCATATTGCATTTAATATTGTTAGCACTAAGCTTGAACAATGAGAAACAATAACGGTAAAGAACTAACAAGATATGAACTAGATATGGAAAACAATAATCATGAAAGAATATGCTAATGGAAAAGAAATATGAAGATAAAGAACTAAACTAAGATCATGAACAATGGAAACAACTATGTGTATGAAATACCTCTCGATACGTGAACGACTAGGCTAATGTGGCACATCATAGATGGCTATCCACAATAATAGGGTACGACTAACTCATACGTGCGGTGTGTGACTTAGCTATCCACAATAACAATAGTTAGGTTTGTTCACATACCTACCGAGTATTTTCCCTTTCGACTCACTAACAATCAATAATGGTCAATGATACAATAAGAAGGATACAATAAAGCTACCGTGTCACCATCGTGTCTCAATGGAATATCAAACGAGTAAACGATAAAGAAAGCATTATAATGTACCAAAACATAATGCAATACTGTACTTGCCTGAACCCTTGAATAAACAATAGTCAAAAGTTAAGGATGAGAGAAAAAGAAACTTAGAATCTGTCATACATATCGCACCATCGTACCACGAACCGTGCACGAAAACCACAAGTCAATTCTAAGATTCTAATTCTAAAATCATAGAATAAGTGGCTAATAGATTTCCTTATCTAATGTTAATTAATTGTAGAATAAATCACTTAAAATATAATTTAACCTAATAATAATCTAAAATATAACTTAAATAAGGAAGTTTGGCCATAGAAAGTCATATTACTAATTTGGGAAACCATGGTACGCAAATCGAGGCATGTTGTTGCCTATCTAGTCAAACATTTTGAACTCAATAATTTAAAAGTAACCTTGGTATACTTCAGTGCCACGAGTGCATTAGAATTGACCATGCCAAAAAATCATGCTTTGGTCAAAAGATATCGCCATTATGGCTGACTATGACCAAATCGATGATTTATCGATCAAATTTGATTTCAACGAATTAATTAAAATACTAGATGAGCATAATAATTTCTGAAAAATTATATATCGTAGATCTCTATGTCAGCTTTCTGAAACTTGAAACAGTTCGTGATTCTGGTTCTCCCGAAATTTCAAAAACACCCAAACGTGTCAAATTTTGGACAAGTAGCACTGTACAATTTTTCAGAAATTTAGGTCCAAAATTTAGGAAAATAAATTAGATATCCAGAAAGTATACCTTAATATGCTTTCGACAAAAAAATGGCGCACAAAAAATATGTCGAGATTGGCGGCAATCGCTTCGGGAAGTCGAGATTCTCCAAGGAAAAAATCTCTCAAAATTCAGCCAAGGTAATTAGGGTTTTCCGAAAATTGTGCATATATATAGAGGAGAGAGAGAGAGAGAGAGAGAGAGAGAGAGAGAGAGAGGCAGTTGGGCGCCAATAGGTGGGCCCGCCCTGCGTTGACAGGGATTTGACTGGGCCCCAAAATAAATTTAACTCCAAATAACTCCAAATAAATTCCTAAAAATTCCAAAAAATTTCTAAAAAATTATAGAAAATATTTTTAACCCTCTAGAGCCTAAATAAAATACTTGGTCCCAAAATAACCCCGGATGACCTTACAGTAAATTTTAGAAGTCTCTAAAAATAATAAACATTCATAAATTAAATCACTAAAAATATCCAAAAAATTGTGGAAACATATAAAATAGGTAAATAACATATAAATAAGCTATCTAGAGGCCATATGACAATAGTATGGCCATATCTCACCTATAAGATTAGGCACGTATCACTCCCATTTTTTGTTATACATATTTTTAGTATACGTATACGGATTCCTGACGTTTGTCAGATGACCCGTATTTAGACTTGTCTTGCTTAGTCTTGTCTTGGTTTTTGTTTTAGTTTGATCTTGGCTCGACTTGGTTTGGTTTGGGTTGGGTTAACATGCATTGGCTTGGTATTTATACCAACTCCTTCTCTCTCCTCTCATTATTTCTCATTAACTCTTCTCCTCCTTCTCCATTACTCCTCCCACCAACCTAAGGCAAGTATACCTTGCTCCATGGAGAACATGATGGATCTCCATTTTTATTATTCTATTCTTTTTTGTACATGATTCTAAGCAACTTTAGAACATAAGATTTTTGGTTTTGTTGGGTATATTTTTGTAGATTTAAGTTTTAAGTTTTTTTGTTTTTCCTGATTTTGATCTATAAAAACTTGGTATTTCTAAAATATAATGGTTCTATGTTGTGGAAAATTCAATTCAATCCAATTTGGTATTTGAATCACTTGAATTCGACTTGTTTTGAGAAAATTACGACCGCTCTCGTATTCATGGTCCACACACATCTTCAGTACGTTGGGACGATGAACAGTGATACGTGCATGCTTCGCGTTTCGTGTGCCCATGCATCGTGCATCCGTGCCATACGCATTTCGTATGTCACGTGTCATACTTCGGTCCCGTAGGACCGATCGTCATTGCTAAGGCGTGACGCTGCACGAGCCTAGGTTGCGCTCGTGTAAGGCCATGTACTGAAACGACCAATTTAAGGCTAGGCTACAGAGTCGCACAGAGTGTCCCCATTTGCAGCGAAATGTAAATGAACACAAGTTGAAGCGAATTCAAACTCTTTATTGATTTTAAAGAAGTTTACAAGCGGCACTAGGCCGAGTTTACAATTTGCTCAAGCTATTTCTCTCTGAAACATAAAAGGCATGCCAAGTGGCTTACAAAATGGAATGATTCATGGCGATGTTCCGATACATTATGTCATGTATATGGTGCTTCAGCTCCTTTGCAACGCTCCAAGGCTCCAGTGTTAGCTCTGCGCCTTAGCACGTTCGAGGGATGACTCCGCACTCGTCGAGGTCTCCTGTACCCTGCAAGCAATTTATGGGGTTATCAGTACATTGTTATGCACTGGTGGGGAGGCTAGCTCGCCTACTCACTATCATTACCAAACATGTTCAATTTACTTTTGTACAACATCTATCATTCATTGTCTTACTAATCTTGCCTTAGGATCAGTTTCATGGCATATTTCAAAACCTATCTCATGTTACTGATTTCAAGTGTCGCATGGAAATACATGCACGACTTACCCATACTTACCGTCCGGTCTTCCCTGTCCAAAGTAAACCAAGTTAGACAATAATTCATATATAACAACTTAACGTAATTTATGTAAACATTCAGTGTCAAGGGCGTGTCCCTGCCTCAGGTTCTACGACATGTTCCCGCTTGTCAAGATACGTTATGACCAAGCCTTGTTTCGATGATCATTCTCACTCGGATATTCAATCTACTCAACCAATCAGTTGTGTTATACTCAAGTCATTTATCCGATGCAATACAGTCAGTAACCTAGCAAGTTAGCTAGTAAGTTACAAGTCAGTAACTTAGCAAGTCAGCAAGTCAGCAAGTCAGCTGATATGTTACAGTCAGTAACTTAGCAAGTCATCTATACTCAACGTTATTCAAATTACTTTATTTCAATCCAAGGACTTGCACGTGGATTGCCACCAGCAAGTCTACCTAGTCTATATGCATCGGTCGCTGGCTCTGCAAGCCAGTTGGACATTTTCCTTATGGTATTTGCATTTATGAAGCGTAATGGCTGGTATACCTTGATTGGCTACGCCATACCCAGGCCTTACGCCTCCTGTATGCCCGAGCCCGTACACAAGCCACCCGTAAGCCATGTAGAAGCATAGAAAAGATGGGGTTCATGCGGATCACATTTACAAAGCTAACCGCATGAGTACTTTGGGACAAGTTAATTTGGTCCGTAGAAGGAAGAGCTGCATGACAGACTCGGCAGTCCAGAATGCCCCTGCGGCCCATTATTTCTGTCTCTGATTCTATTAAAAGGAGACCAAACTGAGTTGGGCCGCAGAAGGAAGAGCTACTTATGCGGCCAAGCTAATCAGCCACAGAAGTCCCTGTGACAAAGCTAACAAACTCTGACAAAGCTGACAAACTCTGTCAAAGCTGACAACTCTGACACATCCTGACAAAAAGATGAAAATAAGACGTGACCTTTCAAAAAAGATAAAAAATGTCATGTCACCAGACATAGGCCCACGTACCTGAACCTAGGGCCCACATGTCTGAGAGTTCATGCGGTCCGAAGCATAGTCCGCAGGGGTGTCATACGGCCAGGGGGACTACGACATGAGCCACATGAGCCTTATGCAGCTCAGAATACAGGATCTATGCGGCCCAAAAGTCTCTAAACTTTATGCGGCTAAGAGGGACTGCGACCTGAGCCGCTTGAGCCTTATGCGGCCCAGAATACAGGATCTATGCGGTACAAAAGTCTCCAAGCTTCATACGGACTAGTGGCAGTGCCGGTGGGACACGTGGCTAAGGAAGACTGCGACCTGAGCCGCATGAGTCTTATGCGGCACAGATGGCCGAGCACTAAAAGACCTATGCAGCCCAAAATGACCCTAGCAGATTGATTCCATTCTGCGATAGGACACATGGCAAGATGACCAAGTCTCAACCACCCAGATTTGCTGTAAAGAAATCTCAACAAATCACCAGCTGGCAGCCGAAGACCGAGTCTTCGTGTGCTGTTACAGCCACGTGGCCACGAGACCATCTATGTGGCCCAAAATATAATTCATTCTGAAATCATTATAAATAGCAGGGTACAACACCCATGCAAAAGGGCTGACAATTTTCTCAAGAGCAAAGATCGTGTCTGATAGTCCAAGGAGTAAGGCATAGTTTCTACACTTCACCCGAGCCTCCACCGTCACCCCCCAGAATCAAAACTAAACAATTGTACTTAGATTGTTTCCTAAGATTTCTTTCTAGGCTCTCTTTTGTACTTTTAAAGTTTGCAATCAAATTGAGTTTCTCTGTAATTTTTGTTTTGATAATTAATGACAACACGATGGCGACCCTCTTGGGGACTTCTTTCTCTACTAATGAGAAATTGGTGACGCAGTCCGACACGTCCAAGCTCAGCTCCACACAGCAAATTTTTGTTGTTCGCTTTGATCAATAAGCATTCGAGGAAATTCTTTCCGATGAGAGCACCAGTCCAGCACAAAAGCGAGCCAACCCGAAAAGAGCTCGCAGGACATGGAGGCCCAAGACCACTGCTCCTTGCCAGGTTCTGGAAGAAACTTCTTTCGTCACTCAAGATGACGACCAAAGCTCCCATGCGGCCTCGCTTCGAACCGCAGAGGACCCCGATGTCCCCAAATCTGGCAGAGAAAAATACTACGGTACTGGACTTTTGGGGGCACAAGGAAAACTCATACGGTCTATGAAGAGGCCGCATAAGGAAGGTGGTCGTAGGCAGATTGCCTATACGGCAGCCAATCCTGGCCGCAAGCAGAATGCCTATGCGGCAGCTAATCCTGGCCGCAAGTAGACTGCCTATACGGCAACCAATCCTTGCCGCAGACAGATGGCCTATGCGACAGCCAATCCAGATAACAAAAAGGATGCCCATACGGCCCTGTCAGAAGCTCTGTCTTTGACTGTCTCTCATGCGGACCAGACCACATGCGACCCATTGAGAATGTTGAAGCTTCCAACTTAGACTCTTCCTACTACGCACCTTCTGGTGCTAAGTCGAAGAAGTCTAGGGTAGTGCGGGCTCAACATGCCCAGTCAACTTTCCAATCTGCTGGCCGTTAGCGGGTACCATTAACTGTTACACGGGCCCGTAATAGAAAGTTGTACAGAACCTTCCGTGTCCAACCCTCTATGGCAAACGGACTAGGCAGGTCCTAAAAGTCTTCCTACAACGATCAAGAGCAAGTGATTTTACTAGCCTCAGATCAGGGAGCAAATATGATACCCACGCACCCGTGCGCTCAGGATACCGGTGTCCACAAAACGGATACAAATGTAGATCAATCCATCATCGACTTGCGAGAAGTACTCACCACAAACGCAAGAGGAGAGAGGCAACCTTGGCATACGGTGAGCTCTCTCTAGGACATCACTGTACCCAAGTTGTCATCAATTGTTGCTGCGACAAGTCGACAACACCTAAAGATCGGCAGTCCGTCTTCCAACGACTGTACCAGCCAGCACCTGCTCGACGACAACTCAGAAAAGAAGTGTACATTTCGGGAGACAAGGAATTTCCTTTTGCCTCCTATAACTCAACTCAGAAGGTTCCGGCTAGCAAGGGAGAAAAGAAGACAGGCTTCTCCAGCTCGGCAACCTCAGCCAGCACTTCAAGGAAACTCTCATTTGGAGGATTGCCGTCGACAACCACAGGATTTGTATACCTAGGCACCCGTTCCAGAAAGAAGCTTCCAACACCCGGGGGTTTATCCTCGAGTTCCCTGGGGTGAACGAAGCTGGGGGTGGTAGTCCCCTGAACATATGCAACAACCCGGTGTTCCAAGGGGATGCGCAGGAGGTAACGATCCACTGGAATTATACAACAGATATGGACGTCCCCGAGGGTGACCGCCATCGCCAAGATGACGTAGCTTCCTGTATAGGGGGTAGCACCCCTTTCGAGTCCGAGAAGGAGGACATTCCGACGTTCTTCGATGATTTCTCTGTACGAGGGTACAAAACGGAAAGCACATCCTCTACGGTCCCATCCGTCTCTTCCTATGTATGAACAATGTTTATGACAGGAGATGATCACGAAGGGCCTAGTGATCGACAATGCCTAGAAGCACTTGAAGCAATGATCCTAATCTTGGTCAAGTCAGTAGATGAGATCAAGGCTGCCTTGTCGACTCAACCTGCAAGGACACCTGGATAAACAAGTTTGGGCCCCGCAGTCAACACAGACTCAAACATGATCGCTCCTCCTCTAGGCAACAATCCTCCTGGAGTATCCGCTCCCTTAGCTGCAAACGAGGCCAGGGAGGTAAGGAGAGAAGTCCAAGAGCTTCGAGCAATATTCAATGCCCGAGACTCCTCCCAGGACCTCAGAATACGGCACCCGTATCCCGCTACATGGAGAGACGTTCCTTTTCCTCTGTAGTACAAACTATTTCATATCGATTCGTATGACGGAAAGACCTTTGCTAGCCGGTACATGACTTATTTTGAGGTTATAACAGATCACTTGCCGTATAGTGATGCCATCCTCATACGATTATATATCGGAGCATTGGAGGGAATTGTGTTCGACTGGTACCGCAATCTCCCGGACAACTGTATCCACTCCTTTGACGGCTTCAAACACTTGTTCCTGGAAAGGTTCTACAAAGTGGGGCATGATGTGACAATGTCGTCTTTTATGGACATCATTCAGAGAGAAAGGGAGCTAACGAAAAACTACATTGAGCGGTTTCACCAAACCGCGATGAGATTGCCCCAAGGCAATCCTGAAAGCTCCTTGATTGAAATTTGGCAGAAGAAGTTGCTCCCCGCAATCAGCCTCTGGATGGGCGAAGATCAATTCAGGGACTGGATGACTTTCATCATAAGCGCTACCAATATAGAGGCAAAGTTAAAGAAGGCTCGCCAGCTGGGATTGCACATCCCAAACAGAGAGGACAAGGGCAAATGTCCTGGTACCACCTCCAACAATAACAGTGGCCGCACCACCAATAACCGGGATACCAAAGACAAACATGCCATGGTCGCTGGTATAACCAAAAAGCCTGAACAAAAGTAAGCAGAAGTTCCGAAGACCAAGGAGATGACATACTCTTTTGAAGATAGCCATGTCAAGCCTATCTTCGACATGCTCCTGAAAGAGGATAGGATCCGACTCCGTGATGTAGAGCACGAGCCTCGACTATCAGAGATCGAGGATCCGAAGTATTGTCACTTCCACCGCTATGTCCACCACCCCACGCAGGAGTGCTTCACATTAAAGTGATACATCCAGAATCTCATCAACTCTAATGCACTGTCGCTAGATTTTGAAGAGGTTATTATGGCTGTAAACATGGTATCAGTTCAGTTTGGCGACTTCTCCCCAATAAAAACTCAAAACGGGCAAGTACCTATTCTCCGGGCAACGATGGAGGTTACTAACCTTCCACCTGTCCGGGACCAGACGACTGGGTTGGTGCCTCTCACCACGTCACGAGGAGAGGTCATGTGGGTGTACCCAGAGTTAGTGCCCAAAGTTACCCAGGCAGTGCCATCTTCAACTAGCAAAAAGAAGGACAGGAAGTCCAGATCCTGCCATACAATCTCGGCCGAAGCTAAGGAGACAGCAACAGTTGTTACCCGGTTTGGTATACAATTCCAGCCTACTCTGGGTAATTCAGTCGAGGACCCTCAGCCGACAATGCTGCCTGCTACTGATGTTCCAGGACCATCTCAACCTCCACCGACAGACAGATCCAAGCCGAAGGAAAACCGCTTCGACAGGCCGCTCTGTAAGGACTGTAACACCCAGTTTTCTAGATGAGGGTAATTTTAAAATTTTGTAATTATATTATTATTTATCGATATTTATTTCACATTATGATTTTTGGTAATTTTTAATCATTTTTAAACTATTTAAAAACTGTTTTAAGTCATGACTTGTGATTTTGATGTGCTGCTAGTGAAACCCTAGTGACTGCATGACCTAGAGCCTAACCATGTCATTAGGATAATTTATTATCATTTTTAGCCTAGGAATAATTTGGTCATTTTGACTTATTTGAATTATTTGATTAGTTATTGAATTGGTGATTGATATCTGTGACTTTGACTTGTTGAGACCTAGTGGACTAGCCTAGAGCCTAACCCTAGCTATGGTGACCCTAGTCTAACTTGAGTTAACCCATTTTAGTCACTTAGAATCTAATTTTGGAATAGGAGGATTAGTTTAAGTGAAATTATTTCATGATTTATGGTTTAATGAAATGACTTGTGATTTAATGACTTAATGACTAGTGACTTAAGCCCATGGGCCAATTTAGGAAACCCTAACCCTAATTTTGCAACTTATGACTAGCCATAGGAGAGCCCCTCCCTATTTAATGTCATGTTGAGGAGTTCTTGCCTCTTTTAGAGCTTGACCTAGTTTTGAAGAAAAAGGTATTTTTTTCCCTTCCAAAAATCCCCATAAATTTATTTTAATTCTTTCTTAATCCTAGTCTTTTGCATTAGGACCTAATTTCTGTATGTTTATTATTTCTGGAGGTTAATCTCAATTTTGGGTTCATTTGGAGCTTTGGAGTTGGCATTTGGAATCTTTCCATTGAGGATTTCTTGGAGGATTGACACACATAGGTAAACACCCTCAAATTATATTTTAATCCTAATTTTAGTGCATGATAGATTAGGAATAGGTGTCCCCTAGCTACTGTAGGAATTTTTTGTTATTTGCATTAGGTTACGTTTCCGTATCGGACACGTATCGAACCTATAGGCTAGGTGTTCGACGAAATGCCCGAACTGACTCGATTTGCTATTTTTGTAAATCCATTTGAATGAAAACCTAGATCTAGGGATTGCTTATGTATTTCTGTAATTATTTCCTAATTTTAGTTTCGTGTCGTGTCCATACGGGAACACGAACACGCTGCCGCTCGCACGAACACAGTGTCCTGCATCACGGGGCTGAGAACTCGCGACACAGGACACGTGGATACGCAAATTTTTGTGTGGAGTGAGGGGCAATGTCTGACATCATGCTCCCAAAATTTGGGAGCAGATGGTTGAGTACACGTGGAGCAATCGTGCCCGCACTGGGCACGCGCTGCGCGCACACAGCTGCAATCCGTGCGCAGACACGGGCTCCGTGTCGCGTCCTGGAGTCTCGTGGACACAGTGCAGGGTATCTGTGAGGTGGCCCTACCCTAGACGAACCTAGGTGCACACCCACGTGTTGTGTCGTATCGTGTGTCGTATCCTAGACACGAGTGCACACGTGCACGAGACAGCGTGTCTGTGTGTGCACGAGAGTGGTTCTTGATGTGTGGACACGCCGTATCCGGCTCTGGGTGACATGAGAGGACTCGAGGGACACCTACACATATGTGACATGATTTACCAACCTTTAATTTTGATATATTAACATGTTTTCGAATTCAAATGAGGAATTCCCCTGTTGACTGATACTATATGTACTGTTCTTCATTTTTGAACTTTTAATTTTATTTTAATTGAATTTTGATGATTAGATTTTCATGTTAGATACATGTACACATGTAATAGCTACTGTTAGTTTGATTTTACGTATTGGATTTGGGTTTTGTACTTAGAAATGGGATTCGAACATTGGATTGGGCATGTGGACTGAATACCAGTCCCTAAATGAAATTTCTGAATTGATTTCCTCTTCTTTTAAACTGAGTTTGATGTTCAAATTTTAGGTTAGATTCATGTATACTTTGTGTTAGCCATTAATAGAGTGTTGGTTTGTGTTGTGTTAGAATTTAGGATTCAATTGTTGAATGGGATTTGAAATTGGTTTGGAATAAAAATATAAACTGTCATGTGGGTTTATGGATTGGTTTTTAATGGTTTAAATTGGTTGAGGCAACAAGGATGGACTGATACACATTTATGAATTTGATTTTTGAAACTTTACTCCTATTAACTGTCATATTGAGTTTCCAAAATCTGAGTTTATGTACTGTTTTTCCCTGGTATCACACACTCCCATGTCCCCATACCCACACACCATACTGTCACACCTTAATTCACTCACTCACTCACTAATTCTAAACTGTTACACACCCTCACCCTCACTGTTTATACACAACACACCCTACCTACTGTCATGTCCACATACACATGGACACCCACATCTCCTCAACTCAATCTTCTGTCACACATGTATCTACACCATGCCACATTCCTATTGACACTTATACACTCATGTTCATCTCACACACACTCACATTTCACACATTGCCACTTGACATACAAACACATGTGCCTTACCCTATCACCCTATGTATATATATCTATACCTATTTGTGATATATCAATGTAGCCTAAGTGTGTTCCTTATATAATTTAAATATATTATTAATGTATGTATATGTGAATGACACACCATGTTAACTTAATGTATATATTTATATATTGTGTCTATTTGGTATATAGCCTAGTGTTAGAGTGACCTATGGGTGGTAGTTGACTAGAGATTGACTAGAGATTGACTGGAGTTGACCAAAGGTCAACATTGAGTCTAGATGTGACCAATTGACCTAGTTTGACTAGAGTATTGACTTGGGTTGACCCAGAGTTGACCAAGTTTGACTTGGACCTAGTTTGACCTAGACAATTGACCATGTTTGACTTAGAGTTGACTTTGACCTAGATTGACCTAAAAATCAAGTAGATTGCATCGTAGACTTTATTTACCTTATTTTAAACACATTATAACCTGTATTCCTCTGTTTAGGATGTTGTGACTCTATTGCAGACATCTGATATTACACTACTCTTTTCAGAGTAGCAGGCGAGTACATTCTCTGATAGTTATTCCATTTACTTGTCGTTTACTGTATTTCAGTTGTAGCTAGTTCTATTTGATTTTATATTACAAACACGATTTGATATTACTGGATCCATTTCATGCGACACTTACTTATTCATATCTGGCCTCTATTTCTGGAATCACCTACTGGAATCATCCTGGAATCACTTACTGGCATCATTCGTGTTCTGGCTGGACTTGTACTTATTCGTGTCGGGTTATGGATTCACTTGTACTTGTTGGGCGAGGAAATATTGGAATAGGCATGTGAACATACCCAAATACTGGAACCACTCCCTTGGAATTATACTGGAATGATAGCCACCCCATACTTGGCCGAGTGTGCGGTGTGCCGTATTATCTACAGCCGTTCATATGTCAATTCCGATATTTTAAAACACACTGTTAGAGTATAGGCTGGACTCACCCTGGAACCATTGATCAAATGACTGGAATCGTCTCGTGCTGGATTCATCTTGTATTAGATTCGCCTTGTACTGAACTTACATTGGAGTTACACTTGTCTATATTTCTTTCTGGACTTATATCATGCTACTCTAGTTCAGCTAGATTATATTTTACAGTCTTTATTGCCATAATTCTTTTTTTGTTTAGTACTTTCCCTTCCTTGTACCTTAACTGTTCTCTATATCATTACCTGTATAAAACTGCCATGATTCATCAATTTAACTGTCTTTAACTGTTTATAGTTCTCTGTCATTTATTTGGGTTTTCTTAATGAGTTGTACTCGTTCCTGTCCTGACTGGACCTGTTGAAAATTTTACAGATGATTGCCCTGAGGACACATGCCCTACATATTATGGACCCGGAGACGGGATGGCTACCTTTGGCCCCGACACTCAGGAGTGATCGGGATTTAGTTTAGTAGACTAGCATATGTTTTTCATGTTGAACTTTTGTATTGATTTAAGACTTTAGTATTTGAGATTGTTGAGAGTTGTTATTATTTTAGTAGTTGTCTTCTATTTCTTAGTAATTTCTTCTGTGTTATCTTATCGTGCTTAGACTGTGATTGAGTTACAATATCTTATACTTGTCCTCCGTTCGGAGTTGAGATTTGACAAGTACATTATAATTGCGTGAGTTGTTGGTTAGATAGTAACCTAGGACAGCGTTCTACCGCCGACATTGCGGCGTAGGCTGGGCGTTGTTACACATTCGTACCCTCACAGTGGGTGCAGGTCGTGACAAGGACGCACCTCAGGGGCTGGAGAGACCATACAACTTTGATATACTAGCATAAATGGCTAATACGCCAGCAAAGTTGTCGTTATACGAGCTTCTAAGGCTCTCCAAGGATCCTTGCGTCGTATTGAGCGAAGCACTCCAGAATGCTGACGCCTACTTAGCCCAGGTCAAGCCTACAAGGGAGGACTCGTCAGCAGATCTCCAGGGTAGAAATAGTGCAGATGCAATGCCCAACATCGTATTCACCCTACAGGACATGTTAATCAAGACCAACTTGTATGATCGCCCCTTGTACTACATTGGATACATAGGCGTCATCAAGGTGGATCAGATGTACATCGATCCTGGCTCGTCAATAAGCATTATCCCGAAAAGATTGCTTCAACTCCTGGGCATCCCTATGCACCGGCTAGCATCGACCAACAATGCCATTAACGATTTTAACTCAGGAAGGAGCTATCCCCTGGGAAAGATCCGCTTGAAATATTAGATCGATGATCTGAGTACGGAGGTTACCTACTACGTCATAGACGCAGATACGTCCTACAATATCCACTTAGGGCGTCCGTGGATACATGACTATATGATCATGCCGTCCATGCTCTACGAGTGCTTCAAGTATGTCAGTAAGCACAGCCTCGTAAAGACAGAATTTGCCGACATCGATCCCTTCAAATGGGTTAAGTCTTACTATTCTTCTGAGGCTTGTCTATATGAGGAATCCAAAAAGCACATAAATGATGAGCGAACACAAAATAAACTGGAGGCCGTAACAGGGTCAGAGGAACATCTTAAAATTCGTCTCCAGTCCCGTAAATTGGGCAAAGTCGTACCCCTTGTCGTAACTTTGCATAAAGAGGTGCCCGGTTCCCCCGCCTCAGCTGTACAGTTGGAACCGATGGTCATCCGACTCCCGAGGTCCAGCCAGGAGCCAAAACCCGTCATGGAGCCGATGGTGATCCGATTGCCAAAATTCAATCAAAGGTAAAAGGAAAATGCGAGGGCCTCTATGGAGCCGATGGTGATCCGATTGCCGAAATCCAATCAAAAGCAAACGGGAGATGCAAAGTCCTCTGTTGAGCCGATGGTTATCCGCCTCCCCAAGATGAGCCGGCAGCCAAGTGTTGACCCGAGGCCCTCAGGCAAGCCGATGCCACAAGCAGAACCCTTGGTGGTCAAGCTGCCCAAGACGTTGTCCCAGCCTCCGGTCACGTAGGTGGTAGCTGAAGAGGAGGCAGAACTCATAAAATATCTAGTTTTACATGTTGATAGTCCCTCTGTCGATGATGTAATTCCTCTCGACAAAATACCTTATTTCATCAATAAAAGGTTGCCGTTGAACTATCCTGAGTGTAATAAGCTTAATCTGATGTATGCTATGGAGCACGGTCTAGACATTAACCTGCACACACAAGTGACAACCGTCCATATCGTAAACCGACTTACTCTCATTAGAGGTGCCTGCTTCCTAGTCCCAGACAGAAAAAAAGGCGATCACACGATCATCTTCGGCCAAAAAGAAGGTCCTCAACCTTTTATTCCAGAAGAGTTCGATCTCGAACCCGATACTAGAAGATTGCCGCTCTACCTATACAGTTCCCGAGCTAAGTACTTCATGCAAAAGCAAGGGCACGACATGGAGACTAGCCCAGGTCTAAATTATGGCAATGGCCGGCGATCGCCTCTACAACTGTCAGTCCCGGCTGGAAAACCTCGAGATTATTACAGCAAGTCTATACATGGTCTAGGTTATGTTACACCAACAACAACGCCCGAGAGCTCCGATGAGGAATATGAGTGGCATTCTCACTCATCCGAAATACCCACCTACGATTTCGATGATACCATTGGGGATATATTCAGGCAAATACTGTCTGTCAACATGGTATCTGTCGACGTTCAAGAAGAAGACGAAGATCTGCTCGAGTCCATTAAATTAGAGCCATGGGTTCAACAGCTGGATGCACAGTGGGAGAAGCGCTTTGAACTACGAGACCCTCCCACTGAAGATGAGGTCATGCAAGTTGACCTCGGTGATGGATCCTCCTCGAAGCCAATCTTCATCTGTAAAAGCCTGACGTATGATGAGCGGGAGTCGCTGTTGCAACTTGTCAGACAATATATCGACGTCTTCGCTTAGAGCTATAAAGACATGCCAGGGCTAAACCCCGAGGTCGCACTTTATAAGCTCAATATTCATCCAGATGCAAAATCGGTCAAACAACATCAACGATAGTTCCGTCCAGACATCATGAACTCCATCAAAGCAGAAGTAAACAAGCTTATAGCTAGCGATTTCATCCGCGAGGAGCAGCACCCATACTGGGTAGCTAATATAGTACCCATCATCAAGAAGAACAGAAAGATTCGAATTTCTGCAATCTGAATACGACATGTCCTAAGGATGAATTTCCTCTTCCGATCATAGACATAATGATCGATAATACGTGTGGCTTCGAGCGCATGTCCTTTATGGATGGCTTTTTAGGGTACAATCAAATCAAAATATTTCCTGATGATGAGAATCATACGTCATTCCGAATACCGATTGACGTGTATTGTTACACAGTCATACCCTTCGGCTTAAAGAATGCCGGTGCTACATATCAACAAGCTATGAGTGTCATCTTCAGAGACCACATCTGCAAGACGGTGGAATGTTACGTTGATGACATTGCCGTCAAAAGCCGCTCCAAGGATGATCACTTATACGATTTGAGGACAGTATTTGATCTCATACGAGCGCACAATCTGAAGATGAACCCCACCAAGTCCTTCCTGGACGTGTCTAGCAGGAAATTCTTAGGATTTGTCATTACTTCTCGGGGAATTCACATAGACCCCGACAAAACAAAAGCAATTTTGGAGGTGAGTCCACCGAGGAACCTCCGTGAACTCCGAGGCCTTCAGGGAAGATTAGCCTACATCAGGAGGTTCATATCTAACCTCTCAGGACGATGTCAACCATTCACACAACTCATGAAGAAATGCATCTCTTTAATATGGAATAAAGAGTGTCAACGTGCCTTTGATGATATTAAGGAATACCTGTCGAATCTGCCAGTTCTGGTAGCCCCGGTCGCCGAAAAGCCCTTTCTGCTCTATGTACGGGCAATGGAATACTCCTTCGACGCCTTGCTAGCACCGAACAATGATACGGGGCACGAACAAGCTATCTATTATATCAGCTGAATAATGGTGGGGCCGGAGCATTGGTAAACCATCGTGGAGAAGGAATGCCTTGCCTTGGTGTTTGTCATTCAGAAAATACGACACTATATGACAGGGCAGACCATCCATGCTGTCTCACGAGTTAACCCCCTCAGGGTTCTCATGACCAAGCCAGGCACACTCAGTTCTTGTCTAGCCACCTGGGCGATATTGTTGTCCCCCTACGACTTGGTTTTCGTTCCACAGAAGGCTGTCAAAGGTCAAGCCTTGGCTAACTTTTTAGCAGTTCATCCAGGCTCAAAAATAGCCAGAATCTATGAAAAAATCTAAGACGAAGTCGTTAACTCAAACATGACATCATATGATACCATTTGGCGAATATTCTTCGACGGTGCTTCAAGAATGGGGCTCCAAGGTGATATCATCGCTGGAGTCGGGATAGTATTAATTTTTTCCTCTGAATTGGTAGTCAATCGAGCATATTCTCTCACAGAACCCTGTTCAAACAATGTAGCTGAATATAATGCTCTGGTCTTCGGGCTTCGAGTCGCAAAAGAAGTGGGGGTCGAATACCTAGAAGCATATGGCGACTCGCAGTTGATTGTTAATCAAATCCGAAGCTCATACGAGGTCCACAATGAGGACCTGATTCTTTTTCATCAGACAGCGATTGCTATCATTACAACCTTAGAGGGGTTCTTTATAGAGCATATTCCTAGGCTCCAAAATATTGAAGCCGATGCCCTAGCAGGCCTCGCCGCTTCTTTGGCGGTTCTAAATCATGCTCATCATCTAGTCGACGTGATAGGCCATGAGCTGGTCTGTCCTAAAAATAACGTTCAACTAGGTACGAGTTACTCCGCCCAGATGATCAACGACATACAAGACTGGAGACTCCCGTTTATCGACTTTGCAGTCTACGAAATTCTGTCAGAGAATGTAAAAGAAGCAACTTCAATCAAAAGACGTTCTCTCAGATTCTTTTATTATACAAAAACAAAACTGCTATATCGACGATCCTACGATGGACAACTGCTACGTTGCTTATCAAATACAGAAGTGAAAGAAGCCCTACATGAGGCTCACGATGGCGTTTGCGGGGCTCACCAACCTGGCCATAAGTTGCAGGACCGTCTCCGTTGGATGGGCTATTACTGGCCTACGATGGTAGCAGAGACGGTCAATTATGCAAAGAATTGTAGGGCTTTTCAGATCCACGCAGACTTCATACATCAGCCATCCGAATTCTTGTACCCAACGGTGGCCTCTTGGCCATTTGAAGCATGGGGAATGGACATCATTAGACCAATCACCCCACCGTCATCTAAGGGACACCAGTTTATACTTATAATCACCGATTACTTCTCCATGTGGACGGAAGCTGTTCCGCTTGCAGAGGTATAGACATCAAACGTGATTAGTTTTATAAAATATTGCGTCATCTAGCGTTTTGGACTGTCCCGAAGGATTATTCACGACAATAGTCCGCAGTTCGTAAGCCATACTTTCTATCGATTCTGTGACAAGAATTGGATTCCGAATGTGGCTTCAACGGCATATAACCCATCAGCTAACGGTCTGGCCGAAGCTTTTAACAAGACCATAATCAAGCTTCTTAAAAAGTTCGTGTCTTCAAACAAGCGCGACTGGAATGAAAAGCTGGGCGAATGCTTATGGGCGTATCGCACAACAATTCGAACGGCTACAGGAAATATACCGTTCTCTTTGGTTTATGGAAGCGAGGAAGTTCTCCCATTGGAGACCCAGATCCCCTCGCTTCGCATGGTCCTTACTTATCGGTTGACGTCGGACGATAACTACCGCCGACGGCTACAAGAACTGGAAGCCTTAGACGAGAAGCATTTGCAAGCTCAACAAAGCATCGACCTCTATCAAGCACGCATCTCTCGAGCCTTCAATAAGAAAGTCAAGTAGAGGATGTTCCAAGTAGGCGATCTCGTCTTGGCCGTTCGCAGACCGATGGTCACGACTCACAAAATCGTCGACAAATTCCAGCCCAAATAGGAGGACCCATTTTTCATCGAGTCCGTATTCTCCAACGGTGTATATCGGCTCACAAAATAAAATGGAGACTTGCTCATGATGCCCATAAACGGCAAGTTCCTGAAAAAGTACTATGCTTAAAGACATCCTCATACTTCCCTAACTACTAAATCTCCTAGACTGTCGAGTTATGTACACTAGGTACCTCTGAACTTACACTCTACTAACTCTGAAGGGATTCACATCGCATCTCCCTGAGTGACAAGTCATGTATTCTGATACCTCTGAACTTCCGCTCTGATGCTTCACCACGCCGGAGTCTGCCAGGTTCTTTTTGTCGTCTCTGTACAAACTTCCTGGTTTTGATTGTCGTATATCACGTCCACATCATCTCTGATATAGATAATCTTCTAACTTAACACCCGTACCCAATCTGGGATAAAATTACGGCGTTAAGGCCACAGAACCTATCACGTCCATATTACCTCTGTTAGGTTTTGTTTCAAATCTATTACCCGTACCACCAGTGCGCAAAAGGATAATAGGTCCACAAAAATTATTCTAATCTATTATTTGCACCACCAATGCGCAAAAGGGTAATAGGTCTACCAAAATTCATTCAAATCTATTACCCACACTACATGTGCGCAAAAGGGTAATAGGTCCACTGAAAATTATTTTGAATCCATTTACTCGCATCATAGATGCACAAAAAGGTAATAGGTCCACGAAAAGTCTCCCAAGTGGGATGTCCTCTGCCAATCACAAATGTTGTATTAGGCCCCCTAGTAGTAGCATTCCATATATCACAAGCAAAGAATGAAGATAATGTATTTTTTATTTTCATGAAACATCAACTACATTGGTGAGGCTATATCTCCAACAAAAAAAAGAAGAGAGGAGAAATTCACTACTCATCAGCAACACATAGTTGGGTGAGTACTTCCTCCAGATGTGCTGTTGAGCGTTCAACTTTCTGTTTGGCTTGGCGTTCAGCTTCCTGGGTCAGCTTTTCAGCATCTTCAAGATGTGCATGAGCCTTCCAGTTTTCCTCCACCTTTTTTAGTGTACCCTCAAGAGCAGCAGAGGCACGTGTGACCTTATCGGTCTTCTCACAAATCAGCTCTCTCTCTTGATGGGTAGCTTAGAGCTCATTCTCTAGAGATGCCAGCTTAGCTTGGAGCTGGAGGATTTTCTCGTTAGTTTCGACCATCGTACGAACCGTGACCTCCTCACGAACTAGGCAAGCCTCTCCCTTCCGGCTTAGCTTGTCATACTTTAGAGACAATCTCTGGAGGTCTTTCTCCAAGGTAGGCTTGGTCGTCTCCAACACATCCTTCACCTTTTTTACGGCTGTTACGAGGAAGGCACGCTCCTGTTGCACTGCAGCGGGCACATCGACTTGCCGTAGTTTTTGCAATTGGATTAGGCGTCGATCAACCTCTGCCAGTTTGTGCTCCAGAACATCAGCCGTTCCCTCTCCATCCGGGAGCATCTTCAGCAGTTCAATCTGGCCGCGGGCATAATGACGAGCCACGACAAATGACGTTCCCCTCCTCAAAGCAGCTTCAACCCCCCATTTCAGATGGCGGTAGATGCTATAGACTATGTCCATCGACGACTCGTCCAGGTTCCCCAAAGAGGACAATGTCGAAGGAATAGCAGCCAATAGAGCTGAAGGTGTCTGGGAAGAAGACACGGTGGAGCTCGACGATCCTGCCAGAAGGGAAACAAACTCCGAGCGATGAGATTCTCGCATAGCGGCAATTTCTTCCTCAGCAGCCCGAAGGAGTTGAAGATTGGGCAAAGCGGCGAGTTCAATTTTCGGGGAAGGGGCAGCTTCAACCGACCCCGCATCTACCGATGCTGGTGCAGGAACCACCGCCTCTACCGTCGGCATTTTTGTCATGGGCAGCTCCGAACTTGACCCAGCAGGGGGCCTCTCGATTTGAAGGGGAGAAGGTACACTTCTTCTTCTTTGTACGAGGTCCGCCCCGATGTCCTCCACTATCCCCTCTTCCGCGACCATGTCCACCATTGGCAATGAAGGAGCAGGGCCTACAGATCCAGAACAACTGGCAATCAGCTTGACTCGATAGATATGGAAAAAGAGCGAATGAACCTCCTTGTTGGTAAGAATATGACATAGCTTACCAGGAGAGGGCGACAGAGACTGCCACTCATTCAGGACAGTCATAACTCCTCCTACTGCCCCCATATTCTCCTCAACTGTGGTATCTGAGCCGCCTGCATCTGCCACTCCAGCCCCGATTGCCCCAAAAAGAGATGTAGCTGGGTCGGTACCGGCCAACTGAGACCCCGTAGTCCCAAGATCCAGTTCTGTAAGGCTTGCACCTTCTTCGACCAGGGTGTCCGTAGCTGGAGGAATCTCGAAAGCAGCATCAGGCTCCGGAGGGTTTATTTCTTCCAAAGCCTGCAAAAACGGAATAATAAGATAATGTCCCAAAAGTAACATGGTGGTCTGTCGGGTTGAAATTTACCTCCGGAATGGTTTCGGCATTGCTGTCTCCTTCCGCAACGTCAGGCCCACGGATCCTAATCGCGACCCGCTTCTGAGAACGAGGCCTGTCGATGACGGAGGGTCCACGCTTACTTCGCTTATGTGGAGGACTCGGCACAGGAGAAGGCAAGCGCATCGTCGAAGTACTCGCAGGGAGTGGTGGATCATCGTATTCATCCTTCTCTTCCATATCAGTAGAATCAGAGTCAGAGACTTCGATAGCCTTTGCCTTCCCTGCCTGGTCCTCTTTTTGCGCTCCTCGTATTTTCCTCCAACTTGGTACCGGTAATGAAACTGGTACTCACATCGGAGTCACGGGGAGGCCCATTTACGGAGACATGGTGGAGGGCCGTCGGGTATGAGATACGATACGAGCCCCCAATGTCGGTTAGACAGAAGCTGGTTTGGGTACGGATTGTACTGTAGTAATTCCAGGCCTGGATGCCACCCAGGACGCTGCCCTCATAACCCAGATAGGGACTGGGGTTGTCTAAAAATAGCTGGCTGTACCCGAACTACCAAGAGTATTGGCTGGATAGGTAAGGTTCCAAGAAGACGACATTGCGGTTGCAGTACACCAGATGTACAGGGCAGATATTCTGTAACCAGTAAAACATCTTCTCGGATAGGATCTGGGGCGCAACACCGCCATCAAGATGAAAGCGCCTCATTTCTTCGTCGGTGAAAGGCGGGACCGACACAAAAAAGGAGTAGCTGTCCATCCGTGCGATCGCAGCTTGGCAGTCGGGTATGGTTGAACAGGTCCAGGGCATGTCATGGTACTGGTAGATGAAGGCATCGTCGGCCGTCGCGTTACCCTCTGGGCCCGGCCGCATCAGAGAGGGACAGTACATTAGCAGCCACCCCATCAGATAATGGTAGGGCAGCTCGATTTGGTTGAAATCCTTCGTAACATCATGAGCTATGGCTTTGGCTGTAAAGATATGAAGGCCTCGATGAATGCCGCATACCATGGCTGGGAGTAGAGCTAGCCTGCCTCCAAAGACTAGCTTGACAGCAGAGAGGATCAGGTTACGATTGATTCTCTCAATAGAACCAGAACCCCCCGAGACCACACAGGTCCTCAACCATATCATCAAAAATCCAGCCAAGACGGCCTTATTAGACAAGAGTTGGGTACCTTGATAGACGTAACTGAAGGTGTCGGTCTGGCTACTGAATCTGTCACCGAAAACTTTGCTCCTCTTAGCGCTTTGAACCTGAGCGACCACCTCTTCTTCAGTCTGAGGGCTCTGAGGGGTAACCCGGCCCGAGGCCCCAAGGTTGAACAGATAACTGATCCAAACCTTGGTGTGGGAAAGGTTCCCTTCAGAGATGTCATCCCTCTTCTTCGACATTTGCTGACAAGTGCTATGATGACATAGCACTTCCCAGTAAATGGCAAGGAACTCGGGGAACTGCTGCTCTAACTTCCCAAACTACTCATTCGTGGGAGTATACATCTCGTGGAGAGCGAGCCCCATCTCTCCAGCAGGTGTAAAAAAGGTCACCATATGACGGTTGTACATCTCGATGAGTGCTGTGAACAGCCTTGTATTCACAGGAAGACCGTAGCAGGTGCCCCTTATGGCATAGTAGAGGCCGAGCTGTTGGAAAATATCCTGATACACCGTCAGAATCTAGGATGTCAAGTTGACCCACGAAGGGGAACGATGCATCCAATTCAGCAGCGATAGTCTGTCCATGGGATATGACCCTTTGCGAGCAATCTGGTTCAAGAATGTGTCAGCTTCAGAGAACCAGTTATTGGGCCTCATCTCATTTATGAAACTGCCAGGGGCTAGTTCAACAACATAATAACTGACTGACTCCTTGGTCGCGACCGTCGACTGTACTCGCCTATTATAATGGATATTGCCTATGAAGACTCCATGCCGGTCCTGAGTTATGGGATCCGTCATTTGCCTCTCGATAGGCACCATGTTAAAACCTGATAGGGAGAAATAGCATTCCATCTGAGGAAGGTGAACCGCTATTCCGTTGGAAAAAAAATCCCAGCTCTCAAATAGCTCCAGTATGCTTGTGTTCGAGACAGTTAGAGCATCTCCGAATAAGAACGCAGGCTTCAGATGAGTGTCCCCCAGTCTCCCAGAATTCATCATGCTGAGTAAGTAGAAGAATGATTAGCCCCTGATCTCCCTTAACCTGGCTTCAAGTTGACCTCGGGTAATCTGAGTCGACATGCGTTCGACTATATGGTCAAATCTTACACCCAATACAGACTGAGTGTACCCTATCAAGAGCTCCCCTGATGGAGCTGTAGGCAAGTTCACTGCAAGGGTCAAAGAAGAAATATAGTTAGAGGAAAACAAAGTTTATTCTTCAGCTATGCGGCCTAGTCAAATAGAACCTATACGGCCCAGTTATGAGGGGTGCGCATGCGGCTTAAAAACATGAGATGCATATGCGGCCTAGTTAGGTGGAGCTTATGCGACGTGCATGCGGCTCAGTCATGAGGAGCTTATACAGTTTAGTTATGTGACGGGCATGCGCTCAGTCATGAGATACTTATACGACTCAGTTAGGTGACGTACATGCGGCTCAGTCATAAGGCACTTATGCGGTTCAGTTATGCAATGCTCACGCGGCTTGATCAATGAGGCACTTATGCAGTTCAGTTATGAAATACTCATGCGGCTCGATCATGAGGCATCCATGTGGTTCAGTTATATGGCGCTCATGCGGCTCTGTCACGCGGCATCCATACGGTTCAATGACGCTTATGCGGCTCAGTCCATGCGGCCCCATCACACAAAACGCATGCGGTCCAGTGAGATAGGACACGCACCAATTATGCCAAAGCACAGAGGCGATACATGACAAGCCTGTACATAAAGTATGCCACATGGCCATTCAAATTCAAGTCGTCATTCTCCCACCATCCTTACCCTTAATGGAGGGTTGCACGTCGAGATGAACGGGGGGAGAGTCCGCAGCTCTCGACGGAGAGGCGGGTCCCTTCCCTTTGGCCGCAGCGCCGGTCGATTTGGAAGCTTTTGGAGCCATGGATGACTGAAACAGAAAGGACGACGAATATGATGAAGACAAAGGAGAAAAAGTTGAAAGAGAAGCTCTCTCTCCCCCGTACGACCCATATTTATAGGTCTGTAAAAGAGCGTAAACTGATAGACGCCACTTCGATTCTCGTGTCCATTAAAAGGTAATGACGACCCTTGAGATTCTATCCTTTGTAACCTAAAAGGCAGCCCCAAATCCAAAATCGAATCAGAGCATTAAATACAGCAGTGACACTGGACAGCCTGGATGGGATCTTCCTGCGGCTTAAAATCTTCCTACGGCTCAAAATTTCTCTGCGGCACAAAATCTCCCTGCGGCTCGAAATTTTCCAGCGGCTCGAAGTCTCTCTATGGCTCGAAGCCTCCCTGCGGCTTGACATATCTCCATGCTTCTTGTTTAAAGTATTCCAAATTCGTAATTTGAAAACTTTGAAGGGGGTCTTGTAGAAGCATGGAAAAGATGGAGTTCATGCGGATCACATTTACAAAGCTAACCGCATGAGTACTTTGGGCCAAGTTAATTTGGTTCGCAGAATAAAGAGCCGTATGACAGACTCGGCGGCCTGATTATATTAAAAAGCGACCAAACTGAGTTGGGCTGCAGAAGGAAGAGCTACTTATGCGGCCAAGCTGATCAGCCGCAGGAGCCCCTCTGACAGAGCTAACAAACTCTGACAAAGCTGACAAACTATGTCAAAGTTGACAACACTGACACATCCTGACAAAAAGATGAAGATAAGACGAGACCTTTCAAAAAAGATAAGAAGTGTCATATCACCACACATAGGGCCCACATGCCTGAACCTAGGGCCCATGTGTCTGAGAGTTCATGCGGTCCGAGGCATAGTCCGCAGGAGTGTCATGCAGCCAAAGGGATTGTGATCTGAGCCGCATGAGCCTTATGCGGCTCAGAATGCAGGATCTGTATGGCCCAGAAGTCTCCAAACTTCATGCGGCTAAGAGGGACTGCGACTTGAGCCGCTTGAGCCTTATGCGGCCCATAATACAGGATCTATACGGCCCAAAAGTCTCCAAACTTCATACGGACTGGTGGCACTACTGGTGGGACATGTGGCTAAGGAAGACTGCGACCTGAGCCGCATGAGTCTTATGCGGTCCAGCATAGCCGAGCACTAAAAGACCTATGCGGCCCAAAATAACCCAAGCAGATTGATTCTATTCTGCGATAGGATACGTGGCAAGATGACCAAGTCTCACCCACCCATATTTGCTGCAAAAAAATCTCAACAAATCACCAGCTGGCAGCCAAAGGCCGAGTCTTTATGTGCTGTTACAGCCACATGGCCACGAGACCATCTATGCGGCCCAAAATATGTTTCATTCTGAAATCATTATAAAAAGTAGGGTACAACACCCATGCAAAAGGGCTGGCAATTTTCTCAAGAGCAAAGATCGTGTCTGATAGTCCAAAGAGTAAGGCAGAGTTTTTATACTTCTTTCGAGCCACCACCGTCACCCCCGCAGAATTAAAATTAAATAATTGTACTTAGATTGTTTCCTAGAATTTTTTTTCTAGGCTCTCTTTTATACTTTCAAAGTTTACAATCAAATCAAGTTTCTCTGTAATTCTTGTTTTGATAATTAACGGCAAACAAATGTCGTGATCGTTGCCTTGGAATCGTTTGTTCCATCACTCGTGCACGAGTTGTCCGCGACCATTTCGTATTCTTATTTCTTTAGTTAAACTGTTAGGCTGTCGAGAGCCATTTGTTACAACAGGCTGTCTAGAGCCATTTATCACATTAGACCGTCATGGGCCATTTATCTTTTTATGTTGTCTAGAGCCATAATACATTATCGACCAGGTTGGCGGCGGCGTCCGTGTAGTGTAGGTAGCGAGCTCTGTTGCACGTCTCCCGTCATACCTGTCGCTAATCATTAATCCCTTTCTTTTCTTTATTCTTTACTTGTTCATTCTTTCATTCGTTCATTCATTCATTCATTACGCAGATCCCTATCCGGTAGCCGCCTTGGCGACCCAACGGTCCCGAAGTCTTTCCATGTTTCTATACTCCGTACGGAACGACTATGTTGATAGTCTTCCTGCCTCAATCTACTAAACCATTCATTGTTTCTCATAACTCAAGTGGTGTTGCGATTCTAAGTGACAAGAATTTCATTCATGAGTTAACACATAGACAATTTTACTCAAAATTAAGCTGTGTGCGAGCACGAGTGCGTCGTGCGGTGCCAAGTTTCAAGTAGTATTTCTAATTCATTTCCAAGTTCTAAATAAGCAAACAAGATGGGAGTTATTCCCTTAGCTAGGTATATTGAGTCATTTATTAGCATGTATAGAGTTATCGCCTAGATATCTAACAATCCAGTCTGTATTATTATGTGTCTAGGCTAAGCAAAGGTAGGTTCATCGGAGCCACCCATCTTAGCGATGATCGCACCGGCCGAGCGATACTTCGAGCGCGCCTTTGAAAGTCTAAGTCTGGATTCATCTTTGACGGGCCAATGTAAGTCTTGTATCGATTCTTCATCGGGTCGATACAACTCTTCAAGTCGACGGCTCGTTTGAGTCGTCGCACTTGTCATTTTTGAATCGGCGTTCCACTAGGACGGAGCGGGTCGTTACATAATACACCACTCAAAATAAGTCTCGTCCTCGAGACTTCCTGAGTGCAAGTCGTCCTATCATTCCTTAACTCATGTCGTGTGCATGTCATGGATAATTCTATCGAATAAATTTTATCCTTCGATAGTATCGAACTATGCTCAGGTATCATTTAAGTTTTGCGTCGCATGTGTTGGGTCAATTTTATTGAATGACTTTACGACTCGTTCAAGAGTTAATAGTACTTACTCAGTCGTCATATTTCTGTGACTTGGTCACTATTGTGCCCTATTGCGGGACTATAACGGTCGCACGAGGTACGTTGTAATTCATCGAATATAAGGGTCATAGGTTGAGGCTAACTCACTCATTTGTTCAAGCACTTCTCAACATGCCCGCTTGCAGCTACATTCGAGTTCTTCATATCGTTGAGTTTGGATCGTGCACATATTCAAGGCGTCCCCTGAATACATACAATTTAACCAAGCTTAGAGATTAGTGAAGTCGGCCAAGCTACTCATGATAGTTTTGAATTGCCGATCGTTGTCACCAACTTAATTAAAATTGAACTCTAGTTTGTTCCTATCGTCTATCTCGATTCTCGAGATGACCTGATTCGTTCTCAAGTGTTCTCATCTTCAACTTCAATACGATACTTCTAGCAGAGTTGACCAAAGTTTAAATAATTCTCGTCCGATTCAAGATCAAGTATTGCAGTATCATCAAGTCTTTCCATCAATAATTCAATTCATTGTCCCAATATTACTTATTTATTATCGATTTTTATCATTCACTTCGTTTGGGGCTAGTCTTATTGTTGTCAATGCACACTTCCAGTTCCACGTCCTAACTCTAAGTCTTGTTGCCCCAGGTCTATCGTTCGTGCACTGTGCGTTTCATGCACCGTGCGCCCGCACGTTTCATTTGCCACGCACCTGCTCGTCGTTTACCCATACACCCGTGCTCCATTTACCTGTGCGTTGTACGTTTTATATGTTGCACGCCCGTGTATTTCGTTTGCCGTACGCCCGTGCGCCATGCATCCACGCCCTGCGTGCCGTGCACTCGCACTCTTCTCATTTTATGTGCTGCATGCCTGCGCATTTCATTTTTCGTACGTCATACATCTGCACCCTGCGTGCCGTGGCTAGTTTGTCCACGCACGCGTGAATGACTGGCAGTGGCTGTTTTAGCTGTTTTGTAGCTAGAATATTGTAAACCTCAAAATATAAAATTTATATATCTCCATCTTGGCTTCAAGAATCTTCCTATCTCACATTAACTGGAGTTTATATGCGACTAATAGTTTCAATCACCCATGGATGTTCTTGATCCTCTTTGCATGTTTTCTGTACTCGGCCTAAATTATGATAACCCGACTTGGCAACTTGGTAATCTTGAGCTAGTAACTTGAACTTGAACATGATAACATGATTCCTTCTTGATAATCTTGATAGTGGCCCATCGAGGTGCACTCCTGATAAGTATTCTTGATATGACAAGTAAACCTGATATGACACGTATAACCTTGACTGCTGTTGTGACATCTATTTCTGTCTTGCTAGTGTAACTCTTGTCTTGACTCCGTGGTTGATTTTACGATTGTGATTTTATAAGCTACCTGTCTTGTCTTGCATTATGTCTATGAAATGGATTTCAGGTTACCATGGTCAGGGATACATAATGAATATGACTAGGTTAAACGACTAGAAGGATCAAGTACCTCATATAGAGAGATTTTCCAGTTAAAGGCGATCCCGTTATCCCGGCCACACCTGTGGACTTGTAGCCTGCACGCCATCGAGTAGGACGCATTTCCAGCACACTGTCATGTGTTGTACTTCTTGTATCCTAAGTACTCAAGTACACCAAAAATCTTGACAACTCTCGTAACTTTTGCCTGGATAGCCTGGGTAGTCTACGGGGCTTGTGACTACAGAAATATCTTAACTGTGTCTTGTTAGTAACTAGGCCTGTGATATCCCTACTTAGCTAATGATAGCAAGCCGTAGGATTTGATTGACCGTGCCTGAATGATTGTCGATTAATATGGGAATTATGTTCCACCTCTTGTTCTTCCTGATGCAAGCTAGAATGTTTATTTTTAACTCATGTCTTTTATGTTATTATATTTATCTTCTCGTATCAGTTTATCTTTTACTTTATATGTTGGTTTTAGTTGTAAACCCCCTAAATTTTCACTATGAATTAATTTTTTTATTTGATATTGATTTTATTTTCAGTATTTTACGTCGACTAAAAATACGTATATACAAAGTACAAAGGTTTTATAGTATAGAGTAATTCATATAGAAAATAAGTATATTTTTATAAAATTATATAAGATAAATATTTTTTTATCTTGTTTGAGCACGAAATATAACATATCGAATTTTGTCAAAACTCTAATTATTTAAAAGACTATTTTTTTTAATCTAAGTATAAGTAATAGTTTAGAAAATTATGTTTCATGTAAAATACTATTTGCATGCGAGTACATGAAACTTAATTCATGCATGTAATTTGAATTTTTGAAATTATTTTAGTAATTATTTTAATTTATTAAAGAGGTATTTCAAATAGTTAAATATTTATTTTTATTTTTGAAATTATTTATAATTATTATTTTTAGAAAAGATATTTCAAACTTATTATGGAAATTTAAACTTTGATTAGATTTTATGGATTTGATTTAAATATTTTAATTTAAAGATATAATTTATATTTAATTTGAGTTTAGATTATCTTGATTTAAACTGGAATTGGATTTGGATTATGATTGATTGAATCGATTTAAATTTGATTTAAATTAAATGGTGAATTATCTATTGGGGATTTAATTGACTACTCCTTATCCAACTAGAAGTTCCACCCCCTATATATAGGGGAAGCCTCCATATTGTTTTCCACCATAATTATTCCACAAATTTCCACCACCATGTGAGTGCATCGTGTCGGTGTCCAATTCTTTTCCGTGTCAGCCGTGACGGCCTCGGATCCGACCCCGGGTGTCATTCCACTATATGATATTGGTTTACATATACAAATTTACTTAATTTTTGTGTTTGACATGCCAAACACAATCCCCGTGTCATGCAGGACACGAACTCAGTCGTGTCGGACACATCCTGACACGGCGTTCCTAACCCTAGCCTACTGTCTCCCTTAGCGCTACCGTTATCAGCCTCGCCACCCAGTCAGACCACCACCCACCGCCGGTAACCTCCTCCTCCTTGCTCACCACAGCAGCCAACTCCGACTTCCCCCTCCACCGCTCACCGCCAACTCCACTGTGACCATCGCCACCAAATTCCTCCCAGCCATCGTGTTCACGTACTCCTCCTTGACAATACTGACCACCCTTCCAGAACTACCACCACCCAAATTTCACCCGATCCAAAACCCTTCCCCACCCGACCCATCATCACCACCCCCGGCCGCACTACCACCAAAACCACCACCATCACCAGAAAAAACCCAAAGAAACCAAGAAGACCTAGCTCACCTTCTCCGAACCGTCCCCCACCGTGACCTCCGGAGCCACCGCCGCGTGTTCTTACGGTCGAGCCTCCGCGCGTGTTCGCCTCTTCCACGCACGTCCACCCTTACCTCCGCGACCCGCCGACCCTCTCCGTCGTGTCGAGTTCCATAGTCGGTGCCCTCCCTGGCCATCTTTTTTCGTCATACGGCCTCCAGATCCGGAGCATGCTTCCACCACGTCGGAGACGCAGACCCGCCATCGCAATCTGTACCCTCATCGACCGCGTCGCTGCCCTGGAGTTGGCTCTCTCGTCCTTCATCGTCGCACGGGTGATTCCTCTCCGCGTTGCCCACCAGCGCGTCTCGTCGTAGACCTCTTCCCCTGACTCTCTCCTTCCCTTCACTCTCTCGCTCTCGATCTGCTCTCTCCGTCCCTCTGTGTATTTTTCCTTCCACACTTTCTCTCACATTTCTTTTTTCTCACCCTCTCTTTCTAAAGACAGCAGTTGTGTCCTTAGGTTTTGTTTTTGTTTTGATTCTTTTGTCCTTCTCTTCTTCACACGAAGGAATAGACAGGCACTCAGCTATTTGTTTTATTTATTTATTTATTATTTATTTACTTATTTAATTGTTTGTTGTTTTATTTTATTGTTATGATTATTTTTATGTTTATTATTATCATGATTAGTATTAAAGTTACTAATATCAATATTATTATTTTATTTATTTTGGGATACTTATGATTAATATTATTATATTTTATTTATTAGATTCATTATTATTACTTGGTTACCAATATTTTAAAAACTATAAAATTTATACATCTAAAAACCAAAATTTTGAGATTTTATATATAATTCTATGATATTGTTAATAAGCTTTTGCCCTAAGGTGGTTTAAAAATATTATTATTATTTTGACTAGTACAACTACAGTTCTCTACAAAAAAAAAAGCAAATCCTATTTTGACAAATCTAGAGTTGTTGCTTAAAAACGATTTATATTTTTTTTCAGTATTGATCTAAAATTATTTTACTAGTAAAAATATTTTCAAGTATATAAACTAGAAGTATTTTTTGAACTAATAAAAATTATTTTGTATTTTAAATGTTGATATAAAATGTTTTTACTAAGTAAATTATAGTTATTTTACATATAACTACCTATGAATATTTTGGGATAATAAAATATAGTTTTTAAAAGGATTATAAATAATCTTCTAAAAAAATTATATATATATATTATTTATTCGAATTTCCTTCGACTATCCTTCCGTCCGTGACTATATCCTATTATTCCTGTTCCATCGCCAACTCAAGACTACCTTATGTCGACCCTAACTAATTTGACCGTCCTGGACCCGATGGAATAGTCCGTGCCATCAAAGGAGGCTGTCTTGCGTAGTTGTAACACCGAAGTCAAACTCTATGCCAACATGATCATCGTACCACACCAGGTGATATACCAGGCAAGATACCTTACCATTAGTTGTTTATTTTACTTTAGCTCATATTCATGTATTTATCTATTATTTATTTTTCTGCAAAATAAACTGTGCTATACTACTATAATTAGATAGATTTTACTGTGTAGCACTATTTCCTGTACTTATTATTTTTATGCACATTAACCCTAGATTTAAAGGACCACCCAGGTTGTGTTGCATACATTGGCCTTGACACGTTTGTGCCACGAAGTCGTGTTTCGCATATCGAACTCGGACATGTGTGACTGGCTGGCCACCAGTACGTATAAGCTGTGCGATAGTGTTAATCGTTAATAGTATTACATGATAGTTTGACTTGGCGGTTATAGAGGTTAGGTGTTGTGGATACGACATTGTAGGCATCGGGCGGGGAGGACAATTCCTTAGCGTTTGGGCTACTATATACTTCCCTTTTGTGATCTGGATCCTCCGTTGGAGATATGGTACGAGATGACCCTTATTTTACTGACGGCCACTGACGTTCTTTGAAACGTCATGCTCTTACTGATTGGGCCTCTGGTGCCCCAAGGGGGGACCATGTCGATCCCATTTTAGCCAGGGCCCATGCGTTGGAGGTTGTTCTAAAAACTGCATTCACTTAGACCGGTTAGGTACCCTTATCCGTTAGGTATGAGTAATCTTAGTTTGGGTACTTGTATCTGTCCGTGGCTTGGAACAATAACTTATCGCGGATTAGTTTACCACATCTTGTCCTTGTTTGGTTGTAGGTGTGGCTTACTACTCCGATGAGAAGGTATTGAACCTTGTTGTGGTCCGGATACCATATTGGATTCATGACTTGGGAAGATACTTCATCGTACGGATTAGTATGCCATCTCATGTCCTTGTTTGGTTGGGAGGATGATACACTAATTCAAGGGTGAGTATTGGACCATGTTATGATCTGATTGACTTATTATTGAGAAGTATTTATTCAGTTTATATGGCATGATATTATGTATCTTGTTACGTCCCTCTGAGGACCTGGCGATCTCTCCAGGTGTGTGTTCTTGTCTTCCGCGGGTATTCTAGCCGAGATCGTGATCTTCTCCATCCCTTCGAAGATGACGTGTCTTGGGCCTTTCTTGCTACCATCGCTAAATCATTTCATATGTCTTGTACTTCTCTTCTTTTAAATAGTTGGTAGTGAATTTGTCTCCGCCTAACATATTATATAAAGACAAATCATGGTTATTATATAATATCTTTATTTCTTTTATTTGTGGATAAGATTAATAACTGTGATTTTACTGCATTTACAGCTTACGTATATTTATTATACAGCTGGCATGTCTACGTTCCTAGTCTTACGTATTTTGGGACTGGAGTATTACATTAGTTTATAAGTGGAGCCTCCTTTGTGGTACTTATTCTTTTTGGGGTCTGATCCACCTGGTTTTGTATGGCCAAATTTTGGAGTGATACCCGAGGATCTAACTGCTTTCCATCCAGATGGTGAACACCAGGAGTAACCCTGACAACGAATGATTTTCTTATTTTGCTCTCCCACTCTAATATAACTTATTCTTTTGAGAAATTTAGCTACCGAGCACGTGTTAGCTCTTTTAGAAACTTTATTTCTGTTTGCTTAAGGTCTATAATATGATTGGCAAATCCTAGGGTTGATCATGTATGACTTAATCTTGCTAGTCTTCGCATTTTATGTGACTAGCTTCATGATCATCTGAATATATAATATTTGGGATGCCTTATTTTGTATGTCTGATGATTTAACATATTGTTACAATTATTTGCTTTGTTGAGATTGAGACACTAGGCTTGTTGTTGACCATAGGAGACTGATGGATTGTAGATAAACCCTCATGCATCTAGACAGCCGTGACCGTATTACGAAGTGTGTTGCAATCCAATGTACGTAGCTAGTTGTGTCTGTCCTCCGCTCTCCAATATTCTGGTTCTGGGGTATGACAGCATCACCCACTCCAGTATTCTGGTCCTTTTGGACAGTATGGGATACGTATCCGGAACCACTGTGGCCTACCGTTTGTTCTTTTAAATAGAACAAATCCTGTTGGAGGATGGCTTTGACGCCTTATTGAGTTCAGGGCATCGTGGATGTCCTACGTGCTTTACAGGCAGCACGGATGGCTTAGCACCACAAAAGAGCGTTGTACTCCATGCTACAGTAGGGTAACACCACCATGAGGTACCTTAATAGGCTAAAGCCTCGGCTTCGGGCCATGTCATAGTGACGTAGCATCACATATAGAAAGGTAGCTAATGCTGAATAATTAGAGGGTTATAGGCAGCACTATAAAGGGGCCGGTGACTCCATGCTATAATGGTGTGACACCACGATAAGGTACCAAGTAGGGTAAAGCCTCGGCTTCTGGCCATTTCACAGCGGCGTAGCACCGCAGATGATAACGCAAGGCTCCATGCTGAGTATTAGAGCACTACAAAGAGGCATGCGACCTTATGCTATAGTGAAGTGACTCCACGATGAGGTACCTTGTTGGAATAAAGCCTCGGCCTTGGGCCAAGTCATAGCGACATCGCACCACAGGAAAGCGCAAGGCTTCATGCTGGGGAATCTTAACAAAAGAACACACATAGAGTATATGAACAGAGATACATGCCGTCTCTTGAGGGTAAACTTGTTGACACCCAAAAGTCATACACCGAAACCATGCTAGCACAGGGCCTTTAATGTGAAAACTGTAGGATCCAAATGTAAAGTAATATACTCTAGAGGGGGGGTCATGAATAGAGTAGGCATTAGAATATTAGCTATTAAAAATGTTAGTAGCAAGATCAAATAAATATATCACAGATATGGAAAAGTAAAAGTAAAATGCAAAGAGCAAACACGGCCGTGTATACTGGTGTTCCTCTTGTGAGGACTAATCCAGTCGAGAGAACTCTAGATCCCGATTGAAATCCATTATGGAAAATCGCAAGTTTTCGTACGAAGTCATAGCAACTTCTACAAATGCAAGCTTTGCTCTGAAGCACTCGACCAACTTCAATTATGAAGTGTCTTACTTCTTGTCAAGTCTCTTGATTACAATCACTCTGAACTTTTAGACCGTACCGTACTGGCAAATTGACTAGAGGATTGTAACTGGCTTGGGTTTTGAAAATAAAAGCTTAGAAGGCTTTAGAAGAACGTAGTAAGCTTAGAGAGAAGAGATAAGAAAGTGAATTGGTGTGTTAAAATGGTAGAAATTCTTCTCTATTTTGTAGGATTTCCAAAGGAAGAATTCAGGCAGAATTAGGACAAAATTCTATGAGAGGATCTCGACATATAGCCGTTGCATCCGTAACTGCGGAAAGATTGAGTTTAAAAATCAATGTTCCACCAACCGAACTCAAGCCAAATTCGGGGTAAATTTTTCCAGAGTTCTGCTAGTTTAGAATGGGTGAATTTTGGGTTTGTAAATCAGGTTTTTGGCTTTTGAATGTTCAAGCAGTTAGGAAGTAGTTTGGGCTAGTTTTCAAAATAAATAGGTATTTTGAAAACAGTTTTGGGTAGCCTATTTGCCAATACAACTTGGTTTACATTTTATTTTCTAGACTCAATAAAATATAAAAAATACATTGATAATTGAAAATACAGATGCAATGACAAATACGGCTCCAAGTCTTGAACGGTAGCAGTAGCAGTTCCAGCAGTTCGTCCAAGTAGCCCTTATATCGAGACATGGTTAGATCAATTATTAAAATCCGGTTCGACCAAGACAAATGGGCCAAAAACCTTCCCCAATTTTATAATTGACAAATCTTCACCAATATAACATCGTGATCTTGGTTTGACTAAAATATCAAAATATTTTTGTTCGTTTGATACTGTCTCCTCTTGGTAAAAGTTAACCTAAAAAAATGTTAGATCCTTTTCTCCCCCGTTGTCACTTAGCAAAATAATTGCAAAGAACGAAGCTCTTTCGCAATTCATGCATAAGAAACAAACGTTGAAGAAACGCAGAGATAATATAAAGATAATAAACAAATTTTACAGGCAGTTTTTGAATGAAGCAGTAGCTAAAAAAATAATGCTAAGAATACGTGCATACCAAAAAAAGACGATAAACACTGGAATGAAAATGCATAATAATAATAAAAGTTTGATAACATCAACTCAGCATCTAAAACATTCATAGAAGTGGATAAAAATCATAATATCTTGGAATGTAGAAACATTTCCAAGAATACATAGTCATAGACATAGTCTAAATAAAATAACCTCTAGACAAGTACAGTAACGTCTAGATCAAGTCCTTATTATCGTCAGCATGATCAGCAACAACACCATGTCCAGAAGGACCAGCCCTAGAACTGCAAACTCCATGAGATGGGTATGGAGTAGCACAAGAACCACAGTACCAATCATATGCGTTACCGGGCTCGAAGAAATGATGAACCGCCTTATCCTCATAGCGGTAGCTGAAAATAGTAGGATCTCGTAGAAGAGAACTGGCATGCTGACCAGTCCGAACAAAATGAAGATCTGCAAAAGAGTTTACAAGTGCCTAAAATTGATTGGCATCGCAGAACTTTCGTTCCCTCAATGTATCGATAACAAATGCTCGTAAAGAGTTATGCTCATCCAGTTGAGCACGCCGCATACAATCTAAATGCTGATGGACACCCTCAAATGACATAGGGCAAGTCTGAGATGGAGGAGGTGGTGCAGTAGGAGAAGCAGAAGGGACAGATACACTACAACGAGAGAACTGAAGATGCTTGGGCTCAGAGTCACGAGCACAAGAGGACAGGTCAATCTCAAAGTACTAGAAGATGATAGGAAGGATTATCGCATAGAGGAGATTCCTTTTCATCTTGCGACACCTAGCCATCATTTGGATAATCGTCTTAGGGACAGAAAATGGAATCCTACGACGAATGTGATAGAGAGAGAAAATATTTCAAGACTAGTTACATCATCTTTTGAAGTGTATTTTGGTAGTATAATGGAATAGACAATACGATGCAACTCATAGAAGAACAAGTTCAAGTGTATGACTTTGAACTTGCCGGGACGGACGGGTTCAGAAGCACAAAGTTGAGTCTTGAAATTGTTTAAAGTCGTGTCATTTGGAAATTCAAAATTAGTGATATCGACAAGCGGCTCACCTACATTTGGAATTTGTAGGAACTTTGCTAAATCGTTATCCTTGAATTGAATATCAATGTCTGTAATATGGCTCTTAACAAGATAATCATTATCGACTAAAGTAAAATTGCAATAAAATAGCCAAATTACATTTGTGGCAATGGAAAAAGAGTGTGTAACAAGATTATGCTATCCCAATGATTCAAAGTAGGGTTTGTGAGACGGAAAGATCGTCCACTTTATCGGTGCGCCGGGGTAATTGTTACGAATTAAAAAATCCGCATACCATAAGATTGTTTAAAAGTTTCAAAAAAAAAAACTCATTGAACGTCCCGTCGTCCGTTTGGACGGACAAAAAGAGAGATCCTTGGATATGATCCGAAGATGAGGCTTCTTCACTGGCCTTCTTCTTTCTCTTGAAAGGATTATGGAATCTAGGTATGGCTTATAATGAAAAATATAAAATTTCTATGAAAATAAGAAATTGATAAACGGAGAGATGGAAGAGACTATACCTTCTCAAAAATCTAATATGTGGAAAAAGGGGAGAATCCACGCTCGAATCCAAAGTTTGGAAGCAAAACTCCAAAAGAATAGGAAGGAATCAAAGATGAAAAAACTAGGGTTTTGGTACTTTTCATGCAGCTGCTGGTTTTGATTGAAGGAGGAGGAAGAAGATGCAAAGAAAAGTGGGCCATTCAGTTCTGTTTTAAAATACTCGACGTCAACCGAGTTCGAGCCGAATTTGTACCGAGTTTGCCTGGAGCTCTGTTGAGGTATTTTGCACAAAAGAAGAAAAAATGTCACTTTTATATTCACCATTCCTTTTCAATTATTTAATTCCAAATTTAGTAATTTTAAATTTTAAATTTTAATGAATATAATTAAAATTATTTTATGAATTAAATTTCGTTATGCAGCGACTTTTTCATATTAGCTGTAGGGGTACTGTCCCAGCTAACAGAGGTTCACAAGGGAACACTTAAGTACCGTTTCGCTTTAACCGTAGCCATGGTGATAGACAGACCCTTTGTATACTTGTCTCAAAAATAATTTTTGTATATTAAAAAATAATTAATAAGATAAAATTAATTAATATTATTGACATCTAAAATTTCTAATTCTCGATGTAAATAACTGAATCAATCTTCCGCTAAAATTTTTATAAAGATGTCAGCCAGTTGTTTCTCTGTGTTTATGTATTCTAGATTTATGTTTCCAATTGTTTGATTGTCTATAAGAAAATGATATCGAATCTCAATATGCTTAGTGCGAGAGTGAGATACAGGATTCTTAGTCAAGTTGATAGTGCTAGTGTTGTCATAGAAAATGGGTATGTGTGTGTAGTGTAAACCAAAGTCTTCTAAGGTTTGCTTCATCCACAAAATTTATGCACAACAACTTCCTGTGGCGATATACTGGTCTCTCTCTTGTGAGGACTAATCTAGTCGAGAGAACTCTAGCTCCAGGTTGAAATCTACTATAGAAAATCGTAAGTTTTCATACGAAGTTCTTACAACTTCTATAAACATGATTATAATCTGTAACGCCCAGTCCCAAAGTACGTAGGACTAGGAACATAGACATGCCAGCTGTATAATAAATATACGTAAGCTGTAAAATGCAGTAGAACCATGACTAATCTCATCCACACAAAATAAATAAATAAAAGATATCATTTAATGATAATGAATTGTCTTGATACAATATATTAGGCGGAGACAAATCCACTACCAACAAGTAAAGAAAAAATACATGGGAAAAGAAATAATTTTTGGCGAGCGAAGCGAAGACGATCCAAGTGCAATCATCCTCGAAAAAATAGTGATGATCATGGCCACGGCTAGAACACCTGCGAAAGATAAGAGCACACATCTGGCGAGATAACCAGGTCCTCAGAGGGACGTAACAAGACACATAATATCATTCCATATAAACTGAATAAATATTGCTCAAATAAATAAGACAATTGAATTATAACATGGTCCAATACACACCTATTGAACTAGCTTACCATCCCCCCAACCAAACAAGGACAGGAGATGGTAAACTAATTCACGGGGACATATCTTTCCATGCTATAAATCCAATATGGTATCCGAACCCCAACAAGGTTCAATACCTTCTCATCGAAGTAGTAAGCAACACCTACAACCAAACAAGGACAAGATGTAATGAACTAATCTGCGACAAGTTATTGTTCCAAGTCACGGTCAGATACAAGTACCCAAACCAAAAGTACTCGTACCTAACGGATAAAGGTGCCTAACCGTTCTAAGTAAAATATAGTTAAGAACAATCCTTTCTGCGCATGGGCCCTGGCTGAAATGGGATCGGCATAGTCCCCTCTTGGGGCACCAGAGGCCCAATCAATAAGAGCATAACGTTCCGCAGAACGCCAGTGGCCATCAGTAATCATGGGTAATCTCACCCGCGTCTCCGGCGGAGCTCACGGGTTACAAAAGGAAAAGTGCATTGAAGCCCATACGCTAAGGAATTTTCCTCCCCGCCCAATGCCTACTATGTTGTATCCACAACAGTAAACCTCTATAACCGCTAAGTCAAACTAGCATGCAATTCTATTAGCGGTTATTTCTATCGCACGGCTTATACGTACCAGTGGCCAGCCAGTCACGCATGTCCGTGTTCTACATGCGACACACAACTTCATGGTACAAAGTGTCAAGGCCAATGAATGAAACACACAAAGGTAGTCCCTTACATCTAGGTTTAATGTGTAAGAAAACTAATACATAGCAGAAAATATAAATAAATAGTAAGTTCTAACAGGTTATGCCATGTATCACAGTTTATTTTGCATAAATAAAATAATGAATAATGCATAAAATATGAGCTAAATAAATAAACAGCAAATGGCAAGGTGTCTTTCCTGGTAGGACGCCTGGTGTACTGCAATGATCAAGGTGGCACGAACTACGATTTTAGGTAACAACTACACAAGGTAACCACTGATGGTGGCACAGACAGTTCTATTGGGTCCATAAGGGTCAAATTAGTTAGGGTCGACACGAGGTAGTCTCGATTTGGCGAGTGAATAGGAATAGTGGACTATCGAAGGAAGTTAGATATATGTATAATTTTTAGAATTTTTTTTATAAACTCTCAAAATATATTCTATGAGTTTAAATAAATACTTGAAAATAGTTATATATAAAATTTCTGAAAGTATATTTTGTTAGTCCAAAAATACCTTTAGGTTAATTAGGTTGAAAATCATAATCATATTTAGACAAAACCCTATG
Organism: Iris pallida; assembly: GCA_029216955.1. NCBI lineage: Eukaryota > Viridiplantae > Streptophyta > Magnoliopsida > Asparagales > Iridaceae > Iris > Iris pallida. Next base: position 10,152,386 of record JANAVB010014200.1, read on the forward strand.
TTGTAAAGGTAGGATTTTTCAAAGAAATCTATTAGTAAAAAAAATATTTTTCAAATAAATATATAACAAAATCTAGGAAAATATTTTTAGGTCAAACCTCCAAATTTGAAATTACATATATAGCTCTATCCTTTTAAAAATAATAATACATATTCTAAAAATGATAACTTAATAAAAATGATAATAAAATAATAATAATTAAACTAATAACCACAACCCTAATATTCATAACTAAAATAAAGATAATAATAATAATAATAATAATAATAATAATAATAATAATAATAATAATAATAATAATAATATCAATGTCCACATACTGCTTTACTAGTAGTAGCCATTAAAATAATTATAGTAATAATAATACAAGAAAATACTAATAATATATTTATATATACAGTACATACATACCTTCTTAATACAAAAATACTAATAATAAAAAAAATAATATTAAATATAATGTTAGAAATAATAATACACTATAACAAAACAAAAATGGTAATAATAATCAATAATAATAATATTAATAATCATAATAATACTCATAATATATAAAAATATCTCAGCAAGCAAAAAATAATAATAAAAATAAAATAAAACACTACAATCTCTTCTCTCGAAGAGAGAACACACCAGTAGCAGAGAGTGAAATCAGAGAGGGGGCTAAGTAGAGGGAAAAGAGTGAAGAGAGGGGAGCGGAGGAGAGAGGAAGTGGATGAAGGAGGAGAGAGGTCGGGAGAGGATGTCGGGAAGAGAGGGAAGGAGAGGCGGAGAGATAGGCGGAGGGGGCAGAGGATCTCGGGAGAGGGAGCGCTCAGGCGGAGGAGATGTGAGGGCGGTGGGAGGCGCTGGGAGGCTCCGGGACGCGGCAGAGCGGTCGATTGGCCGACGCACGACGAGGGCTTCGTCGGAGAGGGTTGGCCCGGCGTGGGGCTGACGCAGGGCGTCGGAGGAGGGACAACGGTGAGGGGGTTTCGAAAGGTGGAGCGACGCAAAGGGAGGAGCGGTTCGGTGGATACGGTAGTGGCGCTGGGCGCTGGGCTAGGTCGGCGTCGGTGTGCGGGGACGGCCGGTCGTGGCGCGATGGGGGCAGCGCCGCTGGACGAAGGTGAGTAAATATGTAGTTTTCTTTATTGGTGATGGTGGTTTTTGAGTTCGCCGATGGTGGCGGTGGTGATCCCCAGGGGGCGGGTCAATGGAGAAGATGGCGGATGGTGGTGGCCGGACGGTTGTTGGCCGAAAGATTCGTGACGGTGGCGGTGTTCGTGGTGGCGGAGGCGAAGGTCGTGGAAGAAGGAGATCAAAGAGGGAGAGGGGTGCCGGCGAGCGGAGGCGCGGTGGTCGTGTAGCCGGATCTTGGTGGAGGTCGGCCGGTCTGGCCAGACGGTGGTGGTTTATTTGGGTAGAGGTCGAGGTCGAGGCAGATTGGCATGGCTGCGGGTGGTGTTCGTCTTCTGTGGAGGAGGAGACGAGGTGGCCGACGCGTGGGTGAAGTATGGCAGTGAAGTCGGGTAATCTGGTGGTTTATCGAGGGATGGTTTGGGTGTTTGGCTGGTGTGGCCGGGGACTTGGTGGCGAGACTGTACGGTGGGTACTTAATGGTGGTGGTTGGAGTAGGCGATGGCTGTCGGCAGACAAAATAGGGTTAGGGTTTACTAGGAATTGGGCCGTGTCGGGTATGTCCGACACGGTGATGGTGACGAGGAGATGTGTCCGAAATGTGGACACGGAGAAGGGGAACAATGTATATGTAAAAAAATAGATTGGAATAAGATTGGAAAGACATCCGGGGTCGGACCCGAGGCCGTCACGGCTGACACGTAAGAGATGGACACCGACACGATGCACGTACACTTTGTGGAAGAATTTGTGGAGAAAAAGATAATGTGGAGGCTCCCTATATATAGGGTTGAGGAGAATCCTAATTGGATAAGGATTTGGACCCAAATTAATTATTTAAATAAAATTTGGGTTAAATCTATATTTAGATTGTAGATAATATCAAACAATGACTAAATCTTTATTGAAAAATCCAAATATATTTATTTAAAAATTCTTATCCGATTTATTCAGAATAACTAGTTTAAAAATTAACTTTTTATAATTCAAAAATATGCTATAATATTAATATCGAAATTTGTACTATTATTTAAAAATAAACTTATAAAATATTTATGAAATATATATGTATACACGAAAAATATTATTTATTATTAATAACACTTATAAACGAAAGGCTTTTTATAAATAAAATAAATAAAATAATGAACTTGGAAATTTTTGTACGATTGCTAAAATAATTATTACATATATTATTTTGAAACTATAAAAATAGAAAAATATTTTTCTAAAAATATGTACGCTCGCACATATTCGCACTCGTCGAGCAATTACGAAAAATAAAATTTCGCGCGCAACGTACAAATACAAAATAAAAAAATCAGTACCGAATTTGTATATAAAAAAATAGTAAAAATTTAGGGGTTTTACATCCTATCCAACTTAAAAGAATTTTGTTCTTGAAATTAAGAATTAGTAGGGGGGTGAGAAGACACAAGGGGTATCGATGGGGAACAAACAATGACAATGTTTCAATAAAATCATGTCGTAGCTAAATCATAGAATTTAACACGGGTATGGTCACGAGGGTCGCGAGTTAAGACATGAGTAGAAGATTAAGGGTTTAAAGTTTAAATCAAGAGTATCATGCAATAGAGAATGATATGGTATCAAGAGAAAATAATTTAGAGACCTAGTAGATATGGGTTCTTGAGAGTAGGTTGAGGCACGAATAAGAGATCGATTAGGTTCATGCATAAATTAAGTGAATTAGAAGGTTCGTGATAGCAAATATAGGGCCAAGAAAAGGACAAGTAGTTTAAGAAGAAGATATAGCAACATTGAGTGGTAATGGTCATAATCGATAGGACAACTAGAGGAAATTCAAGTACAAGTGCCTTCGTCCTTCCAAAATCGGTGAAGGCGAAAGCGATTTAAGGAGTTCAATGATGACATTCTCAATTACGAATACGTGGTTCAAAGGCGGCCGTACAAATTTCAAAAGAATCGTCAAGGCAGTCGTAGATGGGATTCCAAGGGGTAAGTTTAACTACATCACATCTACGTAGATTGAAAAGGCGAACCAAAGTGTACTCGGTTGATCAGACCATCATGCACCGGTTCTGATTAGACAACATGTTAGTGAGCGGCCGCTCAATATCATATGCCTTGATCAAGCTCGGTAAAGAATTAGCATGCAAATACTAGGCTATATTTGCATCATTAGTCTAGATAGTAGAACATATGCACGATAGTAGATAAAATAAAAATAAATATGAATAGTCTAAGAGTCATAAGGATCTAAGTCTTGTTTATTCCTATACTATCATTCTACGGTTTTATTGACCAAGGCTTGGTTGACCAAATGGGTTAAATTCCTCTAGTCTCTATGGTTTAGATAATGCTATTTGTATTCCGTTAATGGTCAAGGGTGTGTCAGGTCATGGGGTATTCTACCCAACTTAAAGAATTAAGCTAAGGGTGTTTGGGACATCTAACTAGTAGGGTCAATCTCTAGCAAGCACGAAGGGGAGATAAGAATAATGATAGACGGGATCAAGCAAGATGCAATCGATGAGTCGAACGGTAGTTCGAATATGGAATCGAGGAAAAATGTCAAGTATGTGGATGAGATCCTAGACTTCTAAGCCTATATGCAGGCTTACATGGTACGATAAAGTAACCAAACAATTTATCTTGACCTGCATGGGCCACCACAAAAACATGTAACACCCCAGTCCTAAAATACGTAGGACTAGGAACGTAGACATGCCAGCCGTATAATAAATATACGTAAGCTGTAAAATACAGTAGAACCATGACTAATCTCATCCACACAAAATAAATAAATAAAAGATATCATATAATGATAATGAATTGTCTTGATACAATATATTGGGCGGAGACAAATCCACTACCAACAAGTAAAGGAAAAATACATGGGAAAAAAAATAATTTTTGGCGAGCGAAGCGAAGACGATCCAAGTGCAATCATCCTCGAAGAAATAGTGATGGTCATGGCTACGGCTAGAACACCTGCGAAAGATAAGAGCACACACCTGGCGAGATAACCAGGTCCTCAGAGAGACGTCACAAGACACATAATATCATGCCATATAAACTGAATAAATATTGCTCAAATAAATAAGTCAATTGAATTATAACATGGTCCAATACACACCTATTGAACTAGCTTACCATCCTCCCAACCAAACAAGGACAGGAGATGGTAAACTAATTCACGGTGACGTATCTTTCCATTCTATGAATCCAATATAGTATCTGGACCCCAACAAGGTTCAATACCTTCTCATCGAAGTAGTAAGCCACACCTACAACCAAACAATGATAAGATGTGACGAACTAATCCACGACAAGTTATTGTTCCAAGCCACGGTCAGATACAAGTACCCAAACCAAAAGTACTTGTACCTAACGGATAAAGGTGCCTAACCGTTCTAAGTAAAATGTAGTTAAGAACAATCCTTCCTACGTATGGGCTCTGGCTGAAATAGGATCGACATAGTCCCCCTTGGGGCACCAGAGGCCCAATCAATAAGAGCATAACGTTCCGCAGAACGCCAGTGGCCGTCAGTAATCATGGGTAATCTCACCCGCATCTCCGACGAAGCTCACAGGTTACAAAAGGGAAAGTGCATCGAAGCCCATACGCTAAGGAATTGTCCTCCCTGCCCAATGCCTACTATGTTGTATCCACAACAGTAAACCTCTATAACCGCTAAGTCAAACTAGCATGCAATTATATTAGCGGTTATTCCTATCACACGACTTATACGCACTAGTGGCCAGCCAGTCACACATGTTCGTGTTCTACATGCGACACACAACTTCGTGGTACAACGTGTCAAGGCCAATGAATGCAACACACAAAGGTAGTCCCTTAAATCTAAGTTTAATGTGTAAGAAAATTAATACATAGCAGAAAATATAAATGAACAGTAAGTTCTAACCGGTTATGCCATGTATCACAGTTTATTTTGCATAAATAAAATAATGAATAATGCATGAGCTAAATAAATAAACAGCAAATGGCAAGGTGTCTTGCCTGGTAGGATGCCTGGTGTACTGCAATGATTAAGGTGGCACGAACTGCGATTTTGGGTAACAACTACACAAGGTGACCTCTGATGGTGGAACGGACAGTTCCATTGGGTCCAGAAGGGTCAAATTAGTTAGGGTCGACACGAGATAGTCTCGATTTGGCGAGTGAATAGGAATAGTGGACTATCGAAGGAAGTTAGATATATGTATAATTTTTAGAAAAATGTTTATAAACTCTCAAAATATATTCTATGAGTTTAAATAAATACTTGAAAATAGTTATGTATAAAATTTCTGAAAGTATATTTTGTTAGTCCAAAAAACCTTTAGGTTAATTAGGTTGAAAATCATAATCATATTTAGACAAAACCCTATGTTGTAAAGGTAGAATTTTTCGTAGAAATCTATTAGTAAAAAAAATATATTTTTCAAATAAATATATAACAAAATCTAGAAAAATATTTTTAGGTCAAACCTCCAAATTTGAAATTACATATATAGCTTTATCCTTTTCAAAATAATAATACATATTCTAAAAATAATAACTTAATAAAAATGATAATAAAATAATAATAATTAAACTAATAACCACAACCCTAATATTCATAACTAAAATAAAAATAATAATGATAATAATAATAATAATAATAATAATATCAATGTCCATATACTGCTTTACTAGTAGTAGCCATTAAAATAATTATAGTAATAATAATACAAGAAAATACTAATAATATATTTACATATACAGTACATACATACCTTCTTAATACAAATAATACTAATAATAAAATAATAATAATAATAATAATAATAATAATAATAATAATAATAATAAATATGATGTTAGCAATAATAATACACTATAACAAAACAAAAATGGTAATAATAATCAATAATAAAAATATTAATAATCATAATAATACTCATAATATATAAAAATATCTCAGCAAGCAAAAAATAATAATAAAAATAAAATAAAACACTACAATCTCTTCTCTCGAAGAGAGAACACACCAGTAGCAGAGAGTGAAATCAGAGAGGGGGCTAAGGAGAGGGAAAAGAGTAAAGAGAGGGGAGCGGAGGATAGAGAAAGCGGGTGAATGAGGAGAGATGTTGGGAGAGGATGTCGGGAAGAGAGGGAAGGAGAGGCGGAGAGATAGGCGGAGGGGACGGAGGATCTCGGGAGAGGGAGCGCTCAGGCGGAGGAGATGTACGGGCGGTGGGAGGCGCCGGGACGCGGCAGAGCGGTCGATTGGTCGCTGGGCTAGGTCGGCGTCGGTGTGCGGGGATGACTGGTCGTAGCGCGATGGGGGAAGTGCCGCTGGACGGAGGTGAGTAAATCTGTGGTTTTTCTTCTTGGTGATGGTGGTTTTGGAGTTCGCCGATGGTGGCGGTGGTGATCCCCTGGGGGCGAGTCAATGGAGAAGTTGGCAGATGGTGGTGGCCGGACGGTTGTTGGCCGGGGGATTCGTGACGGTGGCGGTGTTCGTGGTGGCGGAGGCGAAGGTCGCGGAAGAAGGAGATCATGGTAGGAGAGCGGTAGCGGCGAGCGGAGGTGCGGTGGTCATGTTATCGGATCTTGGTGGAGGTCGGCCGGTCTGGCCAGACGGTGGTGGTTTATTTGGGCAGAGGTCGAGGTCGAGGTAGATTGGCATGGCTGCGGGTGGTGTTCGTCTTCTGTGGAGGAGGAGGCGAGGTGGCCGACGCATGGGTGAAGTATGGCAGTGAAGTCGGGTAATCTGGTGGTTTGCCGAGGGATGGTTTGGGTGTTTGGCTGGTGTGGCCCGGGTACTAGGTGGCGAGGCTGGACGATGGGTGCTTAATGGTGGTGGTTGGAGTAGGCGATGGCTGTCGGCAGACAAAATAGGGTTAGGGTTTACTAGGAATTGGGCCGTGTCTGGTGTGTCCGACACGGTGATGGTGACGAGGAGATGTGTCCAAAATGTGGACATGGAGAAGGGGAACAATGTATATGTAAAAAAATTGATTGGAATAAGATTGGAAAGACATCCGGGGTCGGACCCGAGGCCGTCATAGCTGACACGGAAGAGATGGACACCGACACGATGCACATACACTTTGTGGAAAATTTTGTGGAAGAATTTGTGGAGAAAAATATAATGTGGAGGCTCTCCTATATATAGGTTTGAGGAGAATCCTAATTGGATAAGGATTTGGACCCAAACTAATTATTTAAATCAAATTTGGGTTCAATCTATATTTAGATTGTAGATAATATCAAATAATGACTAAATCCTTATTGAAAAATCCAAATAAATTTATTTAAAATTCTTATTCGATTTATACAGAATAACTAGTTTAAAAATTATATTTTTATAATTTAAAAATATGATATAATATTAATTTCAAAAATTGTACTATTATTTAAAAATAAACTAAAAAAATATTTATGAAATATATATGTATGCACGAAAAATATTATTTATTATTAATAACTGTTATGAACGAAAGGTTTTTTATAAATAAAATATATAAAATAACGAACTTGGAAATTTTGGTACGATAGCTAAAATAATTATTATATATATTATTTTGAAACTATTAAAATAGAAAAATATTTTTCTAAAAATATGTACGCTCGCACATATTCGCACTCGTCGAGCAATTACGAAAAACGAAATTTCGCGTGCGACGTACAATGCAACTACGCGACGTACAAATACAAAATAATAAAAAATCAGTACCAAATTTATATATAAAAAATAGTAGAAATTTAGAGGGTTTACATAATCACACTGAACTTCTAGACCATACCGCACTGGCAAATTGACTAGAAGATTGTAATTGGCTTGGGATTTGAAAATAAAAGCTTAAAAGGCTTTGCACTACCAAAATAAAGTTAATTGCGATGGCGTTTTAGCGACAGAATAAATCCGTCGTCAGTAACGACGGACAACCGACAACCTGGCGACGACTTCCCTGCTAATCGTGCACCAATTTTTTTAAGGGTGAACATCCGGTGCCTATCCATCGGCATGCCGTCAGTTATATAGCGACAGAATAAAAATCCGTCGGCAAGTAGTCACTCGGTAGTCACTAATCACGGGAAAATGTCACTAATTGGAGGGAGAATTGGCGACTACTTAGCGACGGATAATCCGTGACCAGATGATGGGATATTAGCTACGGACATACTGTCCGTCGCTCAGTGGTCATTAAGTGGTTGGAAAAATTTAAAAAAATTGCGTGAGATTAACGACTAAGTAGCGACGGATTTTATCCGTCGCTAGTCCGTCGCTAAGTTAAAAGCCTAGCTTAAGTTGAACCGACGGGGGGAAAATTTCATTCCCCCTAATTTTTTCTCTCTCCTCTCTCTCTCTCTTGGACGCGTACGATCGAGGTAACTATCTTTTTCTCTCTCTTGGGCGGCGGTGGGGGCGGAGGGGAGTCGACGGTGGTGGGAGGGGGCGGGCAGGGGGGTGCTGGCCGCGGGGGGGCTGGCCGCGGGGGGTAGGGGTGGGGGTGGGGGTCGCCGTGGGTGAAGCTGGCGGTGGTGGGTGTCGCCGCGGGGGGTGCTGGCGGTAGTAGGGGTCACCGCGGAGGGTGCTGGCGGTGGTAGGTTGGGGGTGGTGGGAGTGGGCGGGCAGCGGAGGGGGGGTTGGCCCCGGGGGGGTTGGGGGTGGGCCGCGGGGGGAGTGGGGGCTGGCCGGCGGAGGGGGGTTTGGGGGGGTTGGCCCCGGGGGCGGTTGGGGGTGGGCTGCGGGGGGGGGGGGGGGGGCGGGGGGGGGGGGGGGGGAGGGGTGGTGGCTGGCCGTGTGGGTGGAGGTGGGAGGGGGTGGTGGGGGGGGTTGGGGTGGGCTACGGGGGGGTGGGTTAGGGTCTGGCCGCGGAGGTGGCTGGCTACGGGGCGTCGGAACACACACACACACACACACACACACACACACACACAAATATATATATATTCGGCACACACACACACACACACACACACAAACACACACACACACATATATTCATCGCAGACACACACACTCACATATTCGGCACACACGCACATATATTTATATTCGAGGAGTATATCTATATATAGAGGAGTATATATAAACTTTGGACCGAAATCGAATAAGTAAATTTAGTATATTGAAAATCGAAACCGAACCGAATTTAGTATATTCAAAATTGAAACCGAAACCGAACCGAATTTAGTATATTCAAAACCGAAACCGAATAAGTAAATTTAGTATATTGAAAACCGAAACCGAACCGAATTTAGTATATTCAAAACCGAAACTGAATCGAATTTAGTATATTCAAAACCGAAACCGAACCAAATTTAGTATATTCAAATATGAAACTGAACCGAATTTTTTAAAATTTAGTATGTTCGAAACCGAAACCGAAATCGAAACCAAAACCAAAACCAAAACCAAATCAGCAGATTATTGCTCGTCCCACCACCAATCTGTATCGGTATCGGTATCGGTATCGGACTATTTCGTTGAGTATCGAAATCAGTATCGGTATCGAACTAATTATGTTTAGTTTGTCTTACGATACAGATTTTCACATCCAAATTGAAATAGATCGTTACTTCGTTGATCGTACATGGATATACCAGCGGATCAACCTCCTCGACCATAGGTAATTATAAGTATTGACCGTATCGGATTAGTATCGGTCTATCGGTTGGGTATAGACCGTATCGATTGGTATTGGTCTTAGCGAATTGGTATCGTCCTATCCGATATGTATCGGCCATATAGCTAGGATTCGTATTAGCCTTATCGATTCGGTATCAGCCATATCCGATAGATATCGGCATATCAGATTAGTATCGGCAGTATCAGATTAGTATGGTGGAAGGTTTAGTAACAACTGTACTTTGATTTCTCTATTCTAGAGTAAGATTACCATTGCAAGAGAGTCACGAGAGCGTAGCTGGCCAGTTACAGAATACATGCTTTATTTTCAATCTCATTTTTTTGATGGAAAAGAAAGCATGTATGTTACTGTAACTGGCCAATCACGATCTGGTGACTCTCTTGCAATGGTATTCTAGCTCGAGAAGAGAGAAATCCAAGTACAGTTGTTACTAAACCTTCCACGATACTAACTCGAAACGGTCGATACTAATCCGACACGGTCGATACCTATCGGATATGACCAATACCAAATCGATAAGGCCAATATGAATCCTAGCTATACGGCCGATACATGTACATATCGGATAGGACGATACCAATTTGTTAAGGCCAATACCAATCTGATATGTCCTATACCAAATTGATAGACCGATACTAATCTGATACGGTCGATACTAAGTACATCCGGCCTATACCAGCGGATCCACCAATTGCTGTACGATAGGCCGAAGGACTCCAGTTACATCCAGTTTTTGGTGAGTACATGATTACATAGTAATTCTATTAGTCTTATGATACAGATTTTTACCTCAAATCTATGATAGATCGTTACTTCTTTGATCGTACATGGATGTACAAATGACAACACGAGAGCAGAATAGGTGTGAGTGGCAATTTTCAGACAGGCGTGGAAGTGTTTCTTAAGTATGCCATGAGCAAAGATCAGTACATGGACGATACCAAAATCAAGTGTCAATGTCGTAATTATCGCAATAGACGTTATGAAGAAGTGGTGACTATGAGAGATCATTTGACCCGTAAGGGTTTCATACGTGATTATGACATGTGGTCATCGCAAGGTGAACTATATGCGGAAAGACAGGTTGTGAATGCTGCTACTAATACTTTTAATGATAATGCTGCAACGAATTTTGTCATCAAAGACGAAGGATGCTCTGTTGATTATGCAGACCTGCAGAATCTTGCACGAGATATGGTGTACGATGCGGCAGGGCATACTTTTGATCCGGATGATCCTAATTCTGAGGCGAAGGAGTTCTATAATATATTTCAGGATGCAGATACTCCTCTACATCCTGGTTGTGATACTCATTCCGTACTGTCAGTGACGATGCGGTTATTGAGCATAAAGTCTGATTTTAACTTGCCACAAGCTTGCTATGATCGGATTACATAACTAGCGAGAGAGATCTTATCGAAGGAATCAAAGGGCTCCCAAAAAACTTCTACAAGTCAAAGATGATGGACCGAAAACTGGGACTGGGGTACGATAAGATAGATTGTTGTTACAACGGTTGCATGTTGTACTACAAGGAGAAGGAGGACATAGAAAGTTACAGCTTTTGTAATGCGGATCGTTACATGCCAGTAAAAGGAAAAAGAAAGTCAACTAGAAAACGACGTCCTTACAAGTATATGCATTACTTGTCGATCACGAAGCGCTTGCAGAAGATGTATATGTCTCTGAATACAGCTGAACACATGACGTGGCACAACGAAGAACGTACAAAGGACGATGGAGAATTGTCACATCCTTCGGACGGAGAGACGTGGAAACAATTTGACTTGTGTCATCCAGATTTTGCTGCAGAGCCTAGAAATGTACTGCTGGAGCTATGTTCTGATGGCTTTGCCCCTTTCGGACAGTCGGGATCTAAATACTCCTACTGTCCGATCATTCTTACCCCTTATAATCTGCCACCATGGATGTGTATGAAGACTCCTTATATATTCTTGACAGCTATCATACCGGGTCCCAAAAATCTAATGAAGAACATCGATATATTTTTATAGCCGTTGGTGGATGAGCTTAAACAGCTGTGGGAGATCGGCGTCACGACCTATGATATTTCCAAGAAATAGAACTTTCAGATGAGAGCTTCACTGATGTGGACAATAAATAATTTTTTAGCATACGGTATGCTGTCAGGATGGAGTACTCACGGCAGAATGTCTTGTCCGATATGTATGGAAAATAGTAAGGCATTTCGCCTTAAACATGGAGGAAAAACTTCTTTCTTTGACTATCACCGTCAATTTCTGCCCGCGAGTCATCCTTGGAGAAAGAACAAGGACGCGTTCAGAGCTGGAAAATAAGAATTTTCTCATTCGTCTGTCAGATTGTCGGGATACGACATTTAGGATGATGTAAAGGACTTGCCCTCCGTAATTGAAGATCCATCGAACAATTGTGTCGAGGGGTTCGGACAAAGCCATAAGTGGACCAAACGGAGTATCTTTTGGGACTTGCCTTATTAGAAAGATAATCTTATAAGACATAATCTTGATGTCATGCATATCAAAAAGAATGTGTTCGATAATGTTTTCAATACCGTCATGGATATTAAAGGAAAGACGAAGGACAATCCAAAAGCAAGACAAGACATTGCCAAAATATGTAAGCATCCTCATCTGAACTTGATACAAAGGGGAGCTGGTGGACAATTAACTAAGCCGGTAGCACAATACACATTGAGCAAGGAAGATAGATTAATAATCTGTAGGTGGATATCTACTTTAAGATTTCCCGACGACTATGTGTCGAATTTGTCCAGATGCGTTGATCTTAATGAACGCAAGCTAACGGAATTGAAGAGTTACGACTGCCACGTGTTTATGGAAAGATTACTGTCCATTGCATTGAGAAAGTTGTTGCCTTCTTCTGTATGGGTTCCGTTGGCCGAGCTATCTACATTCTTCAGGAATATTTGTTCAACTAAGTTGACGGTGCAACACATGGTTGAACTTAAGGAGAAAATTGTCTTAACAATTTGCAAGTTAGAGAAAATATTTCCTCCGGACTTCTTCGACAGCATGGAGCATCTACCGATTCATCTAGCATATGAAGTCCGTGTCTGTGCATCTGTTCATTATCGATGGATGTACCCATTTGAGAGGTACATAAAAATTGATATAATTTAAATTGAATTTCATTTTTAACTACACTAATAATTTCTCTCTCTAGATACCTACACCACTTAAAGAAGAAAGTTGGCAACAAGGCTCAACAGAGGCTTCGATATGCGAAACATATCTTATTGAGGAGGTATCAAACTTCTGCTCCATTTATTTCGATACTCATGTTAAGATAAATCAAACTAGACCTCAAAGGAATGACGAGGACGTTGAGGATGGAGGTATATTCAATATAAGGGGCAAACCTATTGGGGCTAGTAAAAAATGGTGGTTGACTGATGATGAGTATGATGCCGCTCACCGATATATCTTGTTAAATTGTGACATACAAGAAGTGAGAGATTTAGAGAAGTAAGTGACTACACTTACACTCTTTATAATCTCTAATTTGGTGAATTAACTGACTACACTTATTCTTACTCTCTAACAATGTATTTAGAGATGAAATCCAAATAAAGACACCCGATATTACCGATGAAGGACTTCAAAGAGAGGTTGATTGTACCTTTCCATCCTGGTTTCACAAATACGTAAGTAACAGAGATGATAATTTATGTGGCTACCATTAAAATATATGCATCTAAAATATTTAAATTATCAATATTTGTTTACAGGTTTTATTGCCTGAAACAACACTCACAAATGATAGTATTCGTTATTTGGCATTGGGACCGAAGAAGCATGCAAAGACTTGGCCAGGCTATGTCGTTAATGGCTTCAAGTTTAAGGCAACTCAGAATGCTATAAATAAAAAATTTCTCAATGACGGCTTCTGTACCAAGGATTCTGGCGTTTGCATAAGAGGCACCATCTATGACGACGAGCCAGACTTTGACTATTATGGAGTGCTTCGGGATATTATAGATTTATAATATGGTGCCCCATATGATATGCATATTATGATGTTCAAATGTGAGTGGTTCGATACGACACTAAATATCGGTTGGAGAATCGATAAACAATTTGGATTCGTCGATATAAATCATCGTAGGAGGTATAGAGGGTCCGACACGTTTGCGATACAAGTCAGGCTGTTCAAGTCTACTATACAAGCTACCCAAGGTATCGTAGAGATCGATTTGACTAGTGGGCAGTATGTGAGATTAAATCTAGAAATACATTCAACGTTGGAGACCCAGCATACCAAGAGGACCAGATCGAAAAGTTCCAATACTTGGTCCAACATTTGGATACCATGGATGTTGAAAATATTATTGAGAAAAATAGAAGGGAGGAAGAGGTTGATACACAAGACTTAGCTGTCAACCAGGAAAGAAAGAGACGTCTTGTCCTAACTATTGAGGATGATGATGAAGAAGAAGAAGAACTTGATGAGGATGAGGATACAAATGAAGTCAATGATGAGGATGAGGATGAGGATAAGGACGAGGATGAGGATAAGGATGAGGACGAGGCTGAGGACGAGGACAAAGACGATGACGATGACGATGATTAGATTAAATATCAGTATATATTAAAGACACTTTCAATTATGTGATTTTAGTTTGACCTCATAAAAGCACTTATAACTAACTTATATGAATTCAGTTTAAACTTCTGTATATTCTTGTTGCAGATGGCACTCACAGTTGTTTTTGTATTCGCGGCGTCACTCGTTGCCCTGCTGATGGCTAGCACTCGTCGTGGTGGTGGTGTGGGCCGTAGTGGTGCTGGTGGTACTGGCCGTGGTGGTAGTGGTGGTGGTCGTGCTCGTGGTGGTGGTCGTGGTCGCATTCAGCCTTTCCGGGCGGTGTCCCCACCTAGCGAGTCCGACCCAGAGAGTACCCCGGACACAGAATTATCCCGTCGTCGATCTATCCAGGGGCTATTGACACATTCATCGATGGGGTCTCCATCCGCTAGCGGATCCGTTCCGCCAACGGATCCACCAGTGGATCCACCAGTAGCTGAGCGACAGTGGGCCCCGGAGTACCCCCACATTCAGTTACATCCGGTGACTGGCGAGTACATGTACGGAGTCGCGGATCCTCCGACGCCACCAGAGAGGCCGATGGGCGAGTTTCGACGAGAGCTATGGCCCACGGGTGAAGCGTAAGTATATTTAAGTTAATTTAATAAATTTGTTTCATTTATTCAAGTTAATAACCCAGTCGTTGCTTCTTTGTAGGTTTTTTCGTGGGATGCTACCAGGCTTATAGGACAGATTATCCGGACTAACTACCATGGCCCCTACCTCAATTTTTCTGAGGTGCTCCTAGACTTACAGTACCGCTGGCTCGACCAGATGAGGGTATATATATATATATATATATATATATATATATATATATATATATATCTTGTGATTAACTATTAATTACTCTTTAATCAACTTTTTTTAATATCGTGATAATTAAATTTGTATGTCAGAGGACCTTCTGGTGGCCCCTCCATCGCGAGGAGGAGATCCGCAGGACCTATAGAAGCGCCGTCGAAAAGAAGATCCGGGATGCGGTTTATGACCTTCGAATGACGCATTCGAAGAAGGAGTGGATCCGAAAGAACTAATATGAGCAACTCTTGGAGGAGATGGATGCTCCTGCCTTCAAGAAAAAATTGGAAAAAACGAAAGCGAACCGACGGGCCGCGGGGCAACATACGGGGGGATAAAAGTCCCATGCAGCGACGCTTCCAGATCTGGTAAGATACCACAAATTCATTCACTATCTAATTCAGTACTATTAATATACTTAATTAATTAAATTTTATGAATATTTCATATGCAGACCCAACAGGCATTGAAGGAGGGAAAACCTGCTGACTCGGTCACCATGCATGATGTATTCCAGCATGTCCACAAGAGACGGAAGGACGGAAGCTTCGTCGATGAAAGGGCCAAGGCGACGGATTTAAGTACTTACGTTTATGAGATTTATGTTAGAATTATAAGTATTCGGACAATAACTTAGGTAAACTTAGGATTCAGACAATAACTTAGGTAAACTTAGGATTCAGACTATAACTTAGAGTAACATAGGATTTAGATTATAACTTAGGTAAACTTATAGTATAATAAATATATTCATTTGATAGGCTGCGTATCGTGAGACCCTTAGTCGGATTCCGCCATCTGCTCCCGAGGATGTCGGCAAAACGACGTCCGTCGGGATGCCCTCTTCTACAGCCACTCGCTACGACGACTTATTCGAGATACCGTCGGCGGCTATAGGAAAGGGCGCATGTACGGAGTTGGCTCCCTGGCTAATTTGCTGTAACCACCACTTTTCTAAAATGAGGGTAATTTTGAACTTTTATAAAATTGATTATTTAATAATAGGTTTAAATCATGTTATTGATTTATTGGTAAATTTTAATTATTTTAATATCATTAAATTAGTGTTTTGTGATTTTGTTCTTTGGCTAGTGTAACCTTAGAGCTGCTTAGCCTAGAGACTAACCATGACCATAGAGGCCTAGCCCATGTGATTAGATTAGCTAATTACTACTTTTTAGGCTAAGGGTATTTTGGTCATTTTGTGACTTTTGAATTATTTAGAATTTTGATTAATTGATGAATTTTAGATTATTTTAATAATATTTAAATTGATGTATTGTGATTTTGGTCATTTTTATATTTTAATATTTTGGGAATTTTTATATTTTAATATTGATTTTATGGGATTTGTTTAGTCGGGTTTGAGTTTCGTTTCGTTCCGACTTGTGTTAGTGACCCGGGTAGCTTAGACTCTAGTCGGGACCCCAAGATTAGTTCGGCATGGCCCGCAAACCCCACTAATTAAGTTAGTGTCATTAGACTAATCCCACTTGCTTAGAATGGTTAAATTAGAGACTTAAACTTGGCCTTTTTTTTACCACAAACCTTGTCATGACTTAAGTTGACCCAAAGAAGACTTGTAGGGGCATCTTGGACATTTCACATAGGTCCATTAGGGCATGTATGGCCAGCCACCTATAGGAGAAGAGGTGTCCCTCTCTTTCATTTCATACTTGCCTCTTTTTTTTCCAAATTTGTTCTTTCCCAAACTTGAGAGCTTCCCTCTTGATTTTGATCTCCAAATCCCTCCATTCTTCTTCCAATCTTCCATCATTTCTTCTCATTCAACCAAGGAGGAGGTGCTAACAAGGATTGGAAGCAAGGAGCAAGGAAGGGTGTCCATTTTGGAGGAGCTTTTGTATCAGAACCGTGTCCTTTGAGTGTATCATTGGGATCCCACTTCCAATTGGTATAACCATCACTCTATTTCAATTTTCCTTGCATTTTAGTTAGATTCGAATCCATATGATCAACCCCCATGCATGTATAACCATTAGATTTTAATTTGAGGCACTTTGAGGTCCTCTTTAGGAAGTTTGAGTAGGTTTAGTGTCCTACTTATGGAGTTTCCAATATAGGACACCCCATGTATTTGGTTTATTGCCTAATAGGATTAATTGTGTTTTAAATTCAGTTTTAGAATGGTTAGAGAGTGGATTGATCTTAGTTAGGATGGTTAGAATGAGTTTTATTTGGATAGCTATGTTGGTATCCAAGTATCTTGGCCTACATGTGTTTCTTTTGTCCAAAACAACCCAAAATTATCATAATATTTATCCACGTTTTTAGTAACCGCTAACTTAGAAATGCCATAACTTTTAGCTTAGAACTCCGATTAATCTCCCATTTTTTTTAAAAGAACCGTATCAAAATTAGCTTTCCAAATAAATATTTTAATAAGCCAAAATTAGTCTAGAACTTTCTGTAAAATTATTTGAGTGTCAGCTATACGAAAGACGAACACGTTTTGGTGTTTTTGCGATTTCGGGAGCTTCCGGACACGAAAATGCGATCCGTTTGAAGTTTCAGAAAGCTATACGAAGAGCTACAACATACTTTAATCCTATAATTTAGTAAAGGCCCAATTGGTACAATATTGGTTTTAAGTAGAAGAGTGACTATACGACATAGACATTTTGTGTATCCTATGAGCCTATGTAGTATGGATATTATGTGAATGTAGGTATCATAGGTTGTCAAGAATATGTATGATATAGTGTGTGTTTGATGTTGTATAGATGGTAGTGTAGTGTGTGTTTGATGTTGTATAGATGGTAGTGTAGTATGTGTTTGATAAAGGATATGTGCTAGTGTGTGTTTGATGTTGTATAGATGGTAGTGTAGTGTGTGTGTTGTGAAGGTGAGAGAGTTGGGAGGATCATGTCATCTTATTTGACTTGAGACTAGTATGATTTGTTGAGTAATTTGTGTTTTGGTTGAGTAGTAGTGTGTTTGTATATAGATGTGTGTGGGTGTGTTAGAAGATAGGGGGCGGATTTGGTATATGTGTTTGTATGTGTTAGTATTAGAGTGGATAAAAATTTAGATGTTGTATGCATGGATAAGTTAGTATTTTAGTGGTTATGTTAGAATCTATGTAGAGGTTAGAGATATCTTAGAAGTTAGATAGTGATATCTTGTATAAGTTAGATAGTTAGTTGTGTTAGTCTATGTTATTGTTAGTTAGAGATGACATATGTTAGTTGGTTAGAGTTAGAGATGGATATATATACATATATGTTATGGTTAGATATTATTTAGTGGATGTTAGTTGTGTTAGGTTTCTAAGTTAGAATAGATAGTTAGAAGTTATATGTTAGAGTTGGTTAGTATCTTGTATTAGAGATATAAGTTAGGATATATCTTGAGATACCATAGTAATATCTTAGGATATTTTGGGTATTTGTCTAGTACCTTAAGGTAATGTATTTACCTACAAGGTAAAGGGGACTTACCTACAAGGTAGAGGGAGTTTACTTTATACTAAGGTATTAGCTACTAAGGTATTGTCTATCTAATATTTAGGGTGGATGGTTAGAGGCTAGATATTTAAAGTATTAGAATTAGAGGTTAAGGTATTAGTTTTCAACCAAGGTAATGGTTTACCTTACCTTAAGGTAATGGGTTTACCTTATTACAAGATAAGGTATTGGGTTTACCTAGGTAACTAAGGTTAGATATCTAAGTTATTGGTTAGCTAGTAGCTTAGGATAGATATTAGATATCTAAGATTGGTATCTTGGCAGTTAAGGTATTTATACCTAGACTAAGGTATTGGAGTTTCAACTAAGGTATTGGTATTAGGATATCAATAGGGCTAAGTTATATGGTATATTGGGATAAGATATAGGTTGGTATCTTACTAGTATCTAGTATCTACGTTAGTGTCTTAGGATATAGATGAGTGGGTATCCTGAGATACAAATCAGTATCTTAGAGGGTAAATTAGTAGGCTAAGATAATGTCTAAGGTATTGACAAGGTAATGGAGATTACCTATAGTCTAAGGGTAAGGTATTGGTAGGATATTAAGATAGATGGTTAGATACTAGTCTAAAGTATTAGTAGGATCTATTAGCCTAGGTTAGTGAGTTATCTACTAACCTAAGGTAATATATATTACTAAGGTAAGGGTATTACCTAGTATCTAAGGTATTGGATTATCTTGGTAGGTAATGGTTAGAAGTGGATTATCTTGGTAGGTAATGGTTAGACTTAGGTTATCTTGGTAAGTAATGGTTAGAAGTCGATTATCTTGGTAGGTAATGGTTAGAAATGAGTTATCTTGGTAGGTAAATGTTAGAAATAGGATACTTGACTTAGATTTTACCCTGTTTGACTAAGGTTGACTGTTTTGACTCAAAGTCAACTACAAGTCAACATTGGACCTAGATTGGATTAGAAGTTGACCAGAGATGACCAGTTGAGCAAAAGTCAACTATAGGTCAACTTTTTACCTACTATGATCTAGATTGACTTAGTTTGACCTAGTTTGACTTTGTTAGACCTAGTATAACTTAGTATGACTTAGATTTACTTAGATTAACTTAGTATGACCTAGTTTGATCTATTTTGACTTTGTTAGACCTAGTATGACTTAGTTTGATTTAGTTTGGTTTAGTTTGACTTAGTTGACTTGGTGTGACTTAGTTTGACTGAGTTTGACCTAGATTTGCATAGCATATACTAGAAATCATGTCATATACTGTTAAACCCTAATTAACTCATGATATCTCATCTTTAAGTCTGTGACATCACTCTGAGCATCTATTCTCACTGACAGCTCAGGGCCGCAAGCGAGCACATTCACTGATAGTTTTTATTGTCTTGATATCTGCTATATCCGATTCAGTTGTAGTGTCTTACTTGATTCCTGACACGATGATTTCACGGAATAGTATACGTCGAATCCTTTCATGAGATGTTGTTCTTGGATTACTTGGTATATTGGTACATTGCTCGACTACTTACCTGTACTTGTATAGACATTGACTTGGGAGTGGGCTGCCCCCCTGCTTTTGAGTCCCGTGTCATGACGTGTCATGTCCGGATCCATTATACTATTCGGAGACGGAGAGTTATTAGTGGTTGTGTGATCAAATCCCTACTTGTTCTTCACACTCGTATCTGTTACTTGTTCATAGCTATACCCTCGCCTCACGACGGGTAAAGTCTGACCCTACTTGTTCATAGCTTTCCATGGTGGTCGGCCTGATCTTGCTCTTTTGTACACCTGTTCATAGCCGGTCAGATGGAACAGCCTGATCTGGACCTAAGCCGATCACATAACGTACTAATAATTCATGACACCTTTTATGTTTACTTTTATATATCATATATCCTGTTCTGTTCTATATTCCTATATTATTACCATGACATGATATCCTGTTTCACATATCCAGTTACATTTCCTATTTTGATATTTGTCTTGTACTTCATTATAATTGTCTCTTATAGAATTTGTCAATTCATATGAAACTGCTGTTATTGTTTGTACTTGCTCATATCCTGATAGAATAACCCCGTTGATGTTTACAGATGATATAGATGCTAACTGCTCGACCTTCTATGGGTTTGGCATAGGAGTGTAGAAGCATGGAAAAAGACAAGAAAAGTCCATGCGGCTCAAAATAGAAGGAGCCTCATGCGACTCATAAGTCCTTCAGGATCACATACGGCTCACAAACAGAAGGAGCCTCATGCGGCTCCAAAAGTCCTTCATACGGCTCGGATGGCTCCATGCCACGTGGCCTCACGCTGTCCGATCCGACAACTGGCCATAAAGCAGCAGCTTGAATTAATTACTCTGACGGCAGCCCTGACAATGACAGCTCTGACAAATGACAGCTCTGACATGAAAGTCGAAATGATGACTCTGACATGATGACGTGTTCCTAGGAAAAAGAAAAAAATATTTTATAGCTGGCATGATCCGTCAAGTCCAAAGCTCCCTATGCGGCTGCCACTCCTATGCGGCTGCCATTCCTATGCGGCTGCTCTTTTCATGCGGTTGCTATCTTCATGCGGCTGCCATCTTCATGCGGCTGCCCCCTGCATGCGGCTGACCCCTGCATGCGGCTGACCCCTTCATGCGGCTGCCACCTTCATGCGGCTGCTACCTTCATGCGGCTGCTACCTTCATACGGCTAGGAGTGTGGGGGCCACCCATATGCGGTTCATTTAGAGACCACATTCATGCGGCTCTGTCAGGACGACCCACTCACGACAGTTAAGACACGTGGCGGTCCTCATGACAATGGAGACAAGTGGCGATCTTCATGACAGTTGAGACACGTGGCTGTCTTATCTCCTCAGAATTACAGCTGCTCGCAAATCATAACAACCAGATTTAGTGCAATCACCATAATTACACGGATCAAATAAAATTTGTTGTAATTAAGCAAATTGAACACGTGGCGGGAGATCCGAGCTTGTCATTACAAATTATGAAGATTTATTGCAATCAGCATTAATTGCCCAAACGGATTTGGCGCAATCAAGAATTAACTGCCCAGATGTAATGCAATCAAGATTAATGGTCCAGATGATTGGCCGCCGACTTTTCAAGGAAGAATCATTGCAAACCCTAATGATAACACCCCCACTTCTATAAATATCAAGGTTCCATTCCCTTGCAAACCTTGGAGAATAGGAAAGAAAAAGAGAAGGAGAATTCCAGAGAGAAGGAGACTCTCTCCACCCGACTGGACACACAGAGAGACAAAGGCACGCACAGAGGATTCTTTCTATGCATCCCGAGAGCATTTTTTTATCAGAGCCAAGGCTACGTCCGATCGTCCAAGGAGTAAGGCAGAGCTGCCGTCGCTTTTCCGAGCCTCTACCATCACCCCCAGAATCAAAAATAGACAATCGTACTTAGATTGCTGTACCTAGGTTTTCGTCCCTAGGCTTTCTTTGTACGAGCGAGTTTGTATTATGAGTCTAAGTTCAGTCCTCCTATATAATTATTCTGTACTTTTACAATCAATGGCAAACACAATGGCGACTCTGCTGGGGACAAGCTTCTCCACGACTGAGGAGTTGGTGACGCAATCGGACGCAGTCAAACTTGGCTCCACTCAACAAATACTGGTCGCCCGGTTCGATCAGCAGGCGTTTGAAGAAATGTTCTCCGACGGAAGCGCTGGCCCGGTCCAGCGGCGAGCACGCACGAAGAAGGCCCGCAGGGAGTGGAGACCCAAATCATTTGCTCCTTTCCAAGCTCTCGAAGGAGTACTCTCTGTTGCCCATGATGGCAAAAAAGACCCTCTTGCGGCCCCACTTTAGACCATAGAGGACTCTGCTGTCCCCAAGTTCGGCAGAGAAAAATACTACGATGCTGGACTTGCAGGGGCAAAGGGTGACTCTACACGGTCCAGGAAGAAGCCGCATAAGGGCGCTAGCCGCATGAAGATTCATGCGGCTACAAAAGCCAACCGCAGACAGAAGGCTCATGCGGCTAGTGCTGTCAGCCGTATGGAGGATGCTCATGCGTCCACTATGACTTCCAGCCACATGAAAGAGGCCCACGCGGCCACTACAGCTTCCAGCCGCATGCAAACTGCCAACCGCATGCGGGCTGCTTATGCGGCCACAAATGCCAGCCGCATGCAGGTAGGCTATGCGGCTAAACATCTCAGCCGCAGGCCATCTGCTTCATGTAGCTCGGGTTCAGTCTTCGACCGTCTCTCAGGCGATCCTGATCTCAGATACTCTAATGTGCCAGTCTCTGTGGACTCTTCCTACTATGCACCTTCAGGTGCTAGAAGGAAGAAGTCTCGGGCAGCGCGGGCTCATCGAGCTCTGACAACTGTTCCAACTTCTGACTATCAGGGCGTTCTGCTGACTATTATGCGGGCCCCTGATAGAAATTTGTATAAAACTATCCGTGTCCAGCCCCCGGCGGCCAACTAACGGGATAGTTATCAAGAATCTTCCAACAATGATCAGGGGCAAGTACTCGTGCTACCCCCACATCAGGGAGCAGACATGACGCCAACACACTCATGTGCTCAGGACTCCCGGGCCCACAAAGTGTGTGACTTGCACAACGTGATTCTTCACAAACGCAAGAAAAAAGACGAAAACTTGGTGTGCAGAGAGTCCTCTCATGGACATTACTGCACTCAAGTCATTGTCAACTGCTGCTGCAGCAAGGCGGCTACACAAGAGGAGCGGCAATCCGTCTTCAAACGACTGCAATACCCAAGCTCGGAAGACGAAGCGCTTCTTGTTGCCTCCTGCAATTCTGCTCACAAGATCCCTGACAGCGGGAGAGGAAAAAAAACAAACGTCTCCAACCCGAAAATTTCAAACAAGAAACCCACTTCTAAGCGGTTGTCCACGACCGATACGGAAGGAGTTTTCCAAGGTACTCGCTCAAAGACAAAATCTGCCACACTTGGAGATTCGTCGTCCACATCTCTGGGAGGCTCTGGAGCCGGGGGTAGCACTCCTCCAAACATCCATGTTAATCCGGTGTTCCAAGAAGATGATCCAGGGAAAACGGTTACCCCAACGGATGCAGCATGTTCCGATGTCACCGAAGACGTCCACAATTCTCAAGACGAGGCAAGCTCTGAAGCTGGGGGTATCACTCCTTCTGAGTCTGAACCAGAGGAGAACATTCCTACATACCTTGATGACTTCTCTGCACGAGGGTATGACTCAGAGGGCACGTCCTCCACCGTTCCTTCCATCTCTCCTCATGTAAGGACGGTGTTCATGACGGACAGCAACCAAGATGGTCCCAGTGATCGCCAACGCATCGACACTCTGGAAGCCATACTTCTTACCTTGGTCAAATCCGTGGATGAGGTCAAAGCGGCCCTTCCAACTCTGCAAGGAAGAACACTTGGCCAAACAAACGTAGGACCCGCGGTCAATGTGAACTCAAACTCAGCCACACCAAACCCGGGTGACAATCCTCCTGAAATATCGGCTCTCACCGCTACAGACGAGGCCAGGGAGGCAAAAAGAGAGGTCCAGGAGCTTCGGGCCATGTTTCACGCCCGTAAAAACTGCTAGGACCTCAGGATACGACAACCGTATCCTATTGCATGGAGAGATGTGCCCTTTCCACAAAGATATAAACCATTCAACATCAATCCGTATGATGGAAAGATATCTGCAAGCAGGTACATCACCTACTTTGAAGTCACAATCGACCATCTGCCTCATGACGACGCCATCCTCATACGGTTGTTCATTGGAGCGTTGGAAGGGGTCGCCTTTGACTGGTATCACAACTTGCCAGACAACTGCATCCATTCCTTCGTCGGCTTCAAACGTATGTTTCTAGAGAGGTTCTACGAAGTAGGATAAGACGTGACGATGTCCACCCTTATGGACGTTGTCCAGGGAGAAAAGGAGCTGACAAGGAACTATATCGAACGGTTTTGTCAAACCGCGATAAAGTTGCCTTCCGGTAACCCCGATTCCTCCTTGATTGATATTAGCCAAAAGAGGCTGCTTCCCACAATCAGCCTCTGGATGGGCGAAAGTCAGTTTAAGGATTGGAAGACTTTCATTATCAGCGCCACAAGCGCAGAAGACAAGTTGAAGAAAGCCCGCCAACTGGGATTACACGTCTCGGAAGGAGAGGATAAGGGCAAACACCCTAACACTAACAGCAGTAATGGTGGTAACCCCTCCAACAATCGAGACAACAAGGGAAAACAGGCTATGGTGACCGACACAGCTCTGAAGCCTGAACCGAAGCCGGCAGAGAAGCAGTGGCCTCAGATGACCTATTCCTTCGAAGACGGCCATGTTAAGCCCATCTTGGATATGCTCATACAAGGTGGTCGAATTCAGCTCCCTTTTCCAAGACGTGAACCTCGTCCTACAGAGATGGAAGGCCCCAAGTACTGCCACTATCATCGCTATGTCCACCATGCTACACAAGACTGCTACCAACTGAAGCGATACATCCAGCATCTCATCGATTCTAAGGCCTTGGCCATTGATTTCGAAGAGGTGACCGTAGCAGCCAACATGGTATCAGTACAATTTGGTAGCTTTTCTCTGACAAAGACTCAAGATAGAGTAGTGCCCGTCCCCAGGGCAAGAATGGAAGTCGCTAACATTCTACCTCCCCGAGACCAGGCTGCTGGTCTAGTGCCCCTTACCACATCACGAGGAGAGGTCATGTGGGTCCACCCGGACCTGGTACCAGAATTAACTCAGTCCGTACCACCCGCTTTTAACAAAAAGAAGAGTGGGAAAGTCAAATCATGCCGCACAATCTCGACAGAGATCGAAGAAGCTACTGCTGTTGTTACCCGATCCGGTGCACAAACCCAACCTCCACCGGGTAACTCGGCTAAAGATCATCAGCCGATATCTGCTGATGCCCCAGGACCTTCTCAGCCTTCGACGACCGATAAGCCTAGGCCGAAGGAGACTCGCTTTGACAAGCCACTCCGAAAAGAGGTGCCTCAGGGGCTGGAGAGGCCTTACAACTTTGACATCTTGGCACAATTGGCCAACACACTGGCCAAATTGTCACTATACGAACTCCTAAGACTCTCCAAAGATGTTCGCGTCGCATTGAGCGAGGTACTCCAAAATGCCGATGCATATCTGGCTCATTCCAATCTCACTGGGAAGAATTCGCCTGCAGATCTTCAAGACAGCGCTTGCACGGGTGCAATGCCCAACATTGTCTTCACTCCGCAGGATATGCTTATCAAGACCAACCTGCATGATCGCCCTCTGTATTATACTGGATATATTGGCGATATCAAGGTAGATCGGATGCACATTGACCCCGGTTCTTCTATAAGCATTATCCCAAAGAGCCTGCTACACCATTTGCGTATCCCAATGCATCGCCTGATGTCGACAAGCACTGCCATTAGCGGTTTTAATTCAGGCAGAAGCTATCCGATCGAAAAGATTCGTCTGAAATGCTAAATCGGTGATCTTCAATCAGAAGTGACCTGTTATGTCATAGATACGGATACTTCCTACAATATTCTCCTGGGGCGTCCTTGGATACACGATTACATGATCGTGCCTTCCACACTACACCAATGCTTCAAGTACGTCGATAAGCATGGCTTCGTAAGGACAAAATTTGTCGACATCGACCCCTTTAAAGGGGTTGAATCTTACTACTCCGACTCATGCTTGTACGAAAAGTCAAAAAGGCACCTTGTCGAAGAAGATACTCAAGCTCTAACTGAGGCAGCAACTGGATCGGAAGGACCTCTAACGATCCACCTCCAAGCCCACAAACCTGGCAGAACTGTACCTCTTACGGCTACTCTGCGTAAGAACGCAATCATGCTTTCTGCACAGGAGGAGCAGATGATAATCCGACTGCCAAGGTATGGCCAAGCGCCAAGACCCACGACAGAGCCACTGACAATCAGGCTGCCTAGAGTGAGTCAGCAAAAAATAGAGGAGCGCAATCCCTCTATCAAGCCGATGATGATCCGTCTTCCCAGAATGAATCAGTAGCCGATTGCTAAGTCAAGGACTGCTAGCCAGCCAACAATCCCCCGTCCAGCACCAAGCACCAAACTGGGGGTGGCTAGTATGCCAACGACTCCACGTTCTGCTCCACCCATGGAGCCCCTAATGATTAAGCTGCCCAAGTCATCCTTTCAATCTATATTGACATAGGGGGTGGTTGAAGCAGAGCCAGAGCTGGCTAAGTATGTGGCTGCTCACACTGATGTTCCATCCGTAGATGATGTAATCCCACTAGAAAAGATACCTTATTTCATCAATAAAGGGCTATCTTTGAATTACCTCGAGCTTAGTAAGCTTTGTACAATGTATGCCATGGAACACGGTATAGGCACCCACCTGCATAAATAGGCGACAAATATCTCCACCGTAAACCAACTTACTCCATGGAAGACGCTGTCACGCCCCGACCCGGGAAATCGCTCGTCCTCGCTAGATTTTACCCGAATCATCGTCCTCGCTGGGGCGTAATGCCGTACGAGCCTGGAGCTGCGCTCGTGCAAGGGAAGATAACAGGTTCACATAGAACTATCTCAAATCGATAACATAAGTAGCAGAAGGAAACAAGTAAAACATAAGAATCTCTTTTATTAATATTGAACTGAAGGTTACAAAGGCTCTGAATAGCCCAACATAAAATGCCAATTGGCTACAATGCTCATGATCGCTCTAGCTCACAAAGGATTACATTGTTTCATACATTATGTCTCTATATAGCCACCAAGTAGTCTTCGGCCGAACATCTCCATGTCGCAAGTCCGAACGCATATGCGGAAGCTCCTCTTGAACGCCAAGGACTCCATACCTCGGCACGTCCAAGCCAAGCTCCGCCCCAAGCCGATCATAACCTGACCTGCACATAAACTAGTAGGGGATTAGTGCTTTCGTCCTCGCTTCGTACTGATCAAGACCCGCTCGCACCCAAACCAAACACTTAATCATTTAGTAAGCATGCATCTTAATTTGTGATCTTTCTATTTAGCCTTAGGATCGGTTTCATAGCATATTCAACGTATAGCAATATATCGTAAATGTGTTCCACACCGTGTTCCTACAGTAGATACAGTTAGATATAATCTGAAACATAAACATAGTGTTCGTGCTCATCCCGTCCTATTTTCCTTAGCCTGCAGTGGTTAGAACTTAACATAAGCAAACATACGATTCGCACAACCGACCAATCATAAACGTAAACATATGCATAATGGGTGACAGGCCCTGCGCCTGTACCCAGCTCTCATACTCAGCCCACCGGCCCTATCTATATGAAGGTCACGGTGTTTTGTACAGTAATGGACTTGGCATCTAATATGTGTAAGCCTACAATCGCTTCGATACGGGTTGCTAGCCCAGTATCCGAAGGATCCCAAACTTACGGATATCATAGCTTATCACAGCACTGGACGGTCGCAATCCGTCCGAATGTTGTGCACCATAAATACCACACATAATTCCCTCCTAGGCCGAACGGTCCCGGCGCCCCGGCGTAACCGTTCGAGGGAAGCCGCACCCGTGCACGGGCCATCCGAGTCCATTGACCATGCAATACGTACCATATCATACAATCCATAGCATACCAACCAATCTCGTATTCCATAAACATAATCTCGCACATAAACGGTTTCCCGTGCCATAAACGGTTGCCCGTGCCATAAACATAATCCACCATTCATATGGGAGCTCCGTCGGCGTTATGCCCCAACACATCCATATTGATGCACGACGCCCAACGGCTTAGTCGTCTCGTACTCATAATCAACGCGTCCCGTTCATAATGTTATTCGTATAGCCTACTATCGTATTTACTTAGTCATTTTATACCTTAAGTGCACAGAGGCACGCTCAGCACCATAATCAATGTTCTACGCCTAGAGTTCAATGTTCTCGGAGCCGTGCACATGATGCATATCTCAATATCGTGTTTCAATGTTCTACCATCATTGCCCTACCGCGACTCGTACACTTGATGCACGTCGCTTCAATTGTTCGATTGTTCAATGTTCTACCTTAGTGTTCAATGCATACTTAGACCTTTCGTCGCCGAGCCACGCTCGCTAACTCGATAACATCTTACGCATACCATAACATATTTTATTAGACGTGAAAGAATAGGGAGAGAGAGTCAAGAACCCGCCCACCTTAAGCCGATACGCCTTGCCGTCTTCGTCGATTGAAGCATCTCGCTTCCACAACTCGATCGCATAGCTAACTCCCGGACTTAGCCATTCCTTTGAACTACTCGGTTGATTTAGCCTATCGCGCCCATGCCACAATCCGTTGCAGGGCCTCGATTTGGTTTCGCGGACACTTCATTGCATAAGGCAAAATGCCGACCTCTTATCGTCCAGCGTAAAAGCATAGCCTGCACACCAGATCAACTAAAATCAGCACTTTTTCGACGGGACTTATCCTTTGCATCGATTCGATTCATAGATCCCAACCGACTCAAAGCTTACCTTTGGCCAACGCAACACTTGTATCGATTCACATCGATACCTCATCGGGTCAGAGCAACTCTTCGAGTCAATGACTCATCATAATGCACCGATGCGGAGCGGGGCATTACATAATATACCACTCAAAATCAGGTTCGTCCTCGAACCGAAACCAATACTTAATCCAAGTGCCTCGCCTAGATCGCTTCACGATCTCGTGCTACTATCGTTGGAATCATACAACTCAGTCTGGATCATACACATATTTTAGGCGTCCCACCAATATATGCATTTCGGCCAAGCTCAGTTGTAGGATATCGGGACAACTAACAAGTTCAACTTAAATCCTCAAGCACCAATTATTTCGTACACCTGGTCAAATCTTAGCGCCTATTCCCAAATCTCGTACTCATTATCCCATAACATGCGATCCTCTTCCAACATTTGCACATAACTTAATTCAAACCATAACTTCGATAAGTTTCTTGTCGGCCACCTACACTCGCATTGCACAAGTCATTGCGCATCCGATCGCAACAAGCTCCCGCAATGCCTATTCGCCCAACCATTTTTTATCTCTCGCATAACTCAAGTCTTTCATCCAATCATTCGTAACGCTTGGCCTTAATGACGTGGACTAAGTCCACATGTCTCCATTTTCCTTTACTTACAATCCATACTATGTCTCGCACACAACTATCCAACACGACCCACGTTCTCGAACTACCCGTGCATCGAGTCTGGGGCTACCCCCGCTAGGCAACTTATCCAGACATCATGCTCGCGCTCTTCCGACACAAGAGGTCAACTTGAGTCTACGATGCTCAAAGGCAACAATCTTTCTGACCCAAGTCTCTTACGATACACTCATCCCCGATTCTCGACCGAGTACAAATCCTTTACTCAAACTTCGATTCAATCCCAACTAGTTTGTTTCATAACATAGATCGCGCGTTCAATACACATAGCCTAACCGTTACTCAACCGATCTACGACACACTCTTAGGTCGTTCTACTATCCGTTGCTCTCGCGCATTGCAGAATCCTTGCAATCGCCTTACCGTATTACTACGCTAAGCACGTTCCTCAACATCTATTCGATCCAACATAACTTTCTTTGACCACATCAATTCTAGTACTCGCTAACTTTCGAGACACGATACTCACTCGCTTAGACTTATCCTCAATATGCACTACCTCATTCCTTATCCTTCTTACACGACTTCTTTAGGGTCATCCTATGGGACTTCAACATTCATTTGATTTAGCGGTCAAGTCTTCTAGGGTCATCTACCCCGAAACTACACTCGATAATTGAAGATCATCAACGAGGGACAGTTACAACGAACCATGCTATATCCTATTACGGAGCTAAATCAATTCACAACACTTCATATGGGACTTTACCCAATCCGACCTGCTTTACCAATCCGTGATTCATCTATCTCCACGCAACTGATGCGCCATTACTACTCGAG
This sequence comes from Iris pallida, assembly GCA_029216955.1. Taxonomy (NCBI): domain Eukaryota; kingdom Viridiplantae; phylum Streptophyta; class Magnoliopsida; order Asparagales; family Iridaceae; genus Iris; species Iris pallida. The sequence continues at coordinate 10,182,938 of JANAVB010014200.1, forward strand.
TCACTTAGGCACTACCGTTGACAATATCGCACAATCCTTAATTTCACCTTCGCGTCAAACCACAAGTCCATATCAAATTTGCCACGCCTTGTAAGTTCGATCATCCCCGCTGGATGAATCACCATACCAGCGCTCACGCGGAATGATCGTTCTAATTTGACGTGACGTATGCACGAGGCTGGTGTTGCGCTCGCTCAAGACAAGAATGTCAACATAGTGGTGATTTGCGAAGCAATCCATACACTTCCGTTTTCATCCGAGCAATATCCATCGACTCTCAAATTCTTCGAAGCATTCCTACTATTATTATCCAAACTGCCATCAACTTAACTTGCATCTTATTCATCCAACAACAATGCTCAACAAAATTTTTGTTCATTCGATCAGAGTATCCCCGAGTTATTACATATCGTCTTTGATACGCCTCAATACCATCGTCGACATGCATAATTTGAACATCTTCCTTTCTCATAAGCTCAAACCCGTTGCAATCATTGCCATTATCCGAACTCGAATACGAATCAAGTCTCACACTTATCAAGATCCATTCAGTTGTAACTACCATAATCGTAACATAATTTCCAATTCACATATTCATTCTCATTTCCCTAACTCGCACTTTCAAATCGTGCTACCGACTCCTCGTGCTAACTCAAATTCATTCATACAATTTCTCCGTACCTACTAAATTCGTTCCGAAGAAGTCTCCATACTAACTCACGTACATTCGACCATGTCGACTATTTTTTCAACGTAACATTCCTTCGTATATGTTCGGCCTATCGTTCAACTTATACTTAACGAATCCTCGTCCGACGTATCATCCATAGATGTAACTTCTCACATAATCATTCAACACAATTCATCGAGGCATACTCGTATCGACTTCTATCAAGTCATTCCCACTCGAGTCTTGGTACTACTTCGTCCGATGAGGACACACATATCGTAACAACATACTCGTCTCGACGTAACCTATCACAAGTCGCCAACCGGCTTAACATAACCATCGCTAAGTGGTATTCCATATACCACTCAGAATCGAGCCTATCTTTATCGATACAACACTTCGCTATACTGATCGTATAATTGGTATTTCATATACCACTCGAAATCGAGTCATTACTCGATATCACACTTCGCATAGGTCCGACTTCTATCTCAACTTAACCGTCCCGTATGGCGATCCTTCCGATCCTAGCTCTAACGTTAGCTCAAGTTTGACATACATTCAATCTAACCGTACCATGGTGATCATTTCGATCACACCCGCAACATTTGCTTATTCAAAGCTCAACGCGATATACGGCCAACATAAGCGTTCGCCTACACAACTCGACTTAGCGACCAACTCAACTCGTACAATCGCATCCGCGATCTTCGAATCCCGTTCATTGCAGCTCGTGCAACAACTTAGTCTCGATACTTAAGGTCTTTACTCAATCTCGCACAACATATCGCTATCCATCCGCATAGCTATATAACACGCATCATACCATATCGACTCGTTGTACTGATGCAACGAACGATTCACAACTTTGCTGCACTCCGTGCAACCAACGATACATAACCATTCCATAGCAACGTAACATGTATCACCTCACATATCGACCCGTTGTACTTCATGCAACCAGCAACACATATCTTCTCGTACCCCGTGCGACCGATAACACATAGCTCCTCGCACTTCGTGCGACCGATAACACATAACTCCTCGCACTGCGTGCAACCAACAACACATAACTTATCGCACTGCGTACGACCAACAATACATATCGTTGCACTTTATGCAACCAACAATACATATCATTGCACTTCGTGCGACCAGCATTCCATAACTCGTTGCACTTTGTGCAACCAACATCCCATAACTCGTTGCACTTCGTGCAACCAACACTCTCCGGTGGCATCCAAAGATAGCGTGATAGTCACGACATACTTGTGGCAGACGTACGCACATAATATAGACTTATTGTATGGAACATCCAATGTAGCATCGAGCAGATCCATGAGCCATGCGGTTGCGGAAACAACTTAGAGTCAACTGAATTTCGATATCGAAGCAACTGAGGGTCAAAGAGATTCACGCACGGTCCAGAGGATGGAACCGCTCTGATACCAACTTGTCACGCCCCGACCCGGGAAATAGCTCGTCCTCGCTAGATTTTACCTGAATCATCGTCCTCGCTGGGGCGTGATGCCGCACGAGCCTGGAGTTGCGCTCGTGCAAGGCAAGATAACAGGTTCACATAGAACTATCTCAAATCGATAACATAAGCAGCGGAAGGAAACAAGTAAAACATAAGAATCTCTTTTATTAATATTGAACTGAAGGTTACAAAGGTTCTGAATAGCCCAACATAAAATGCCAATTGGCTACAACGCTCACGATCGCTCTAGCTCACAAAGGATTACATTGTTTCATACATTATGTCTCTATATAGCCACCAAGTAGTCTTTGGCCGAACATCTCCATGTCGCAAGTCCGAACGCATATGCGGAAGCTCCTCTTGAACGCCAAGGACTCCATACCTCGGCACGTCCAAGCCAAGCTCCGCCCCAAGCCGATCATAACCTGACCTGCACATAAACTAGTGGGGGATTAGTGCTTTCGTCCTCGCTTCGCACTGATCAAGACCCGCTCGTACCCAAACCAAACACTTAATCATTTAGTGAGCATGCATCTTAATTTGTGATCTTTCTATTTAGCCTTAGGATCGGTTTCATAGCATATTCAACGTATAGCAACATATCGTAAATGTGTTCCACATCGTGTTCCTGCAGCAGATACAGTTAGACATAATCTGAAACATAAACATAGTGTTCGTGCTCATCCCGTCCCATTTTCCTTAGCCTGCAGTGGTTAGAACTTAACATAAGCAAACATACGATTCGCACAACCGACCAATCATAAACGTAAACATATGCATAATGGGTGACAGGCCCTGCGCCTGTACCCAGCTCTCATACTCAGCCCACCGGCCCTATCTATATGAAGGTCACGGTGTTTCGCACCGTAATGGACTTGGCATCTCATATGTGTAAGCCTACAATCGCTTCGATACGGGTTGCTAGCCCAGTATCCGAAGGATCCCAAACTTACGGATATCATAGCTTATCACAGCACTGGACGGTCGCAATCCGTCCGAATGTTGTGCACCATAAATACCACACATAATTCCCTCCTAGGCCAAACGGTCTCGGCGCCCCGGCGTAACCGTTTGAGGGAAGCCGCACCCGTGCACGGGCCATCCGAGTCCATTGACCATACAATACGTACCATATCATACAATCCATAGCATACCAACCAATCTCGTATTCCATAAACATAATCTCGCACATAAACGGTTTCCCGTGCCATGAACGGTTGCCCGTGCCATAAACATAATCCACCATTCATATGGGAAGCTCCGTCGGCGTTATGCCCCAACACATCCATATTGATGCACGACGCCCAATGGCTTAGTCGTCTCGTACTCATAATCAACGCGTCCCGTTCATAATGTTATTTGCATAGCCTACTTTCGTATTTACTTAGTCATTTCGTACCTTAAATGTGTTGACACAAAGTCACAGTCAACCAAATATTGACTACATTGACTAAATAATATTTGTATTAATTCAATACGACACACGACGACTGCATTCAGTTCAAGACAGATGACAGCTCAGTCTCCGGCTCTCAGTGTGTTCTGGAGTCTGTATTTTATAATTTCATTGAGTCTAGACTTGTGTACTCTGAGTCATGCTGAGCTCTTGGAACTTAGTCTATAACCTACCCAAAATCCCAAGCTCCACTGAACCAAAAACTGCCCACTGGTCCCCTTAGAACCACTCTGTGCTCTGGAGACAGAGTTCGGGCCGAACTCTGCCTCCACACAGAGTTCGGGCCGAACTCTGTCCCCTAGAAATCAGGAACCCTAATTTTAGGGATAGCTGGTTGCTAGTTGTCCAACGGCCAAATTTTTGAATTTTCCTACCCGAATTCTGGCCGAATTCTGCCTATAAAAACACTATAAATAGGGCATGAATTCTCTCATTTCAATTCATCCAATGTTCTCTTCTCTTCTCTCTTATAAGCTCAATAAGCCATACTCTTCCCATCTACTAGCCACAAGCCTCCTAAGTCTCGAGTGCTCAGCATCTCTCAGTTAGGATTCTTGTGCAAGAGTCAAAGAAGTCGCTTGGACAATTCCAAGCAAATCGCCACTGCGATCCTCTGTTAGAAGTTGACGTGCTCTTCTGAAGAAAAGGCACGGGTTGTAAACTACTATTTCACAAATAGTGGATTTAATCCTGAGCTAGAGTTCTCAGGCCTGGACTAGTCCTCCACGAGGGAAACCAGGTTAAAATTGCTGTGTTTGCGTATGCTCTTCTGCTCTTCATTTATTTTCTGCACTTTACTCTGATTATTTATTGTTGGTGAAAGAGTTATTTTTAATTGGCTATTTTTCTATATAAACTCTATTCACCCCCCTCTAGAGTTGCCAAACTGTTCTTCAATTGGTATCAGAGCTCTGTTCTCTTTACAAGGACTAACATCCTAAGAGCTGATCCATGGCAACCACACAATCCTTGATTTCCAATCATGGTGAAGGTCAGTCCACTCATAGGCCTCCCCTATTTGATGGGACTAACTACACATATTGGAAAACAAGGATGAGCTTCTATTTTAAGTCTCTAGACTTTGACCTGTGGACTGTCGTCACTGACGGTTACATAAAGCCCGCCAGGATAGTTGTCAATGGTGACCTCATTGAGAAACCACACGACAAATATTCTGTCGAGGAGAAGAAACAGGCAAGTCTAGATGCTAGGACTATTAATGCTTTATTCTGTGCTATAGACAGGAATGAGTTCAACAGGGTCTCTACATGCACCACTGCTCATGAAGTATGGAGACTTCTAGAAGTGACGCATGAAGGAACCACACAGGTCAAGGAATCTAAAATAAGCCGTCTCACTCAAGAATACGAAGCCTTCAAGATGAAGCCAAGTGAGACGATCACTCAAATGATCACAAGATTCCTCGACATCATCAATCCTCTATCTTCGCTTGGAAAGCAGTTCTCGAACCACGAGAAGATTCGTAAGCTGCTCAGAGGGCTACCAAAGATTTGGAACCCTAAGGTGACAGCCATCATAGAAGGAAACGATCTCACAACAATGTCAATGGAGACCTTGATGGGTAAGCTTATGACTCACGAGCTTGACCTCAAGGACTTTGAAGAGCCTGCTCCGAAGACCAGGGAGATCACACTCAAAGCTCATCAACGAAGAGCTAATCATGATGAGACCGAAGAAGATAATTCGGATGATGAAGACCAAGCTCTCATGGTTCGCAACTTCAGGAAATTCCTTCGCTTCAATCGAAGGAAGAAGGAATCTCAAGAAGACGATGAAGAAGAACCAACTTGTTACGATTGCAAGAAAACTGGACATGTCCGAAAAGACTGCCCATTCCTGAAGAAGAGCAACCGATATGAGAAGCCATACAAAAGGAACTCATCAAAGAAATATGCCAACACAGGCATTTGGCATAAAAGTGAAACGAGTGACTCTGAGGAAGAAAAGGACTCTCCTCAAGATACAGCAAATGTGTGCCTGATAGCAACTTCCAACAAGGTATCTAACGAAACTCTGGATGACTTCTCTTTTGATGAACTTGGCGATGCTTTCACTGATTTACTCGATGATCATAAAAAGGTCATCGGTAAATATAAACATGCCAAGGACAAAATCAAAAGTCTAGAAGATGAAATACAAAGAATTTTTTTACTTCTTGATAATGTTAGAAACACATCACCCACTAATGACACTGATGAAGTATCCAAGCTTAAATTAAGCTTACATGATGCTGAAGCACGTATTGAGCAACAAACTCAAGAAATCACTACTCTCAATACGTTGCTTGCTGAAGAAAAGAGTAGACACAAGATTTCCATGACTAAGATTTATGGCTTAAATATTAAGGTTGATGAACTGCAAGCTGTTTCTAAAAGATTAGAAACCAAATTGGGTAAACAGGTTGTTCAACCTCAAACCCAATCACATGGGCACAACACCACTCCTGCTAGTCAACCACGTCATTCTCATGCAGCACATAACCATGCTTTTATATACACAAACTTTCACAAACCACGTGCACGTAAGAACTATTCTCACTCAGTACACACTCATCATGCACAAAGACACAATCAACATCACTCCACACATAAAAATCATCATGCCATGCCATATAGACAAAATCATCATGCAATGCCATATAGACAAGGTCCTCATATACCATATAGACAAAATCATCATGCCATGCCATCTAGACAATATCAGCAAGTCACACATCATAGACAATACCATCATTCTATGCCTCACAAATACCATCACCATGCCACTTATTCCATGCATAATCATCTTCACCATGCTAACTCTTCACATCATCCTCATCCTGTTGCTTATAGATATTATTCTCATGCTCCTAGTATAAATAAGAATGCTATCTGTACTTATTGTGGATTACATGGACACATCTCACCACAGTGCAGAGTTAGAAGACTTGTAGATAAAAGGATATATGCTTGGTTCCCAAAGACTAACTTTTCAGGACCCTCAAGAACTCGGGTACCAAAGGTCACATCTACTCTTGATGTAGGTGGACCTTCCCTCCTCAACTGAAAGTAAGTGGATTCTCGATAGTGGATGCTCGCGACATATGACGGGAGACGCAAATCTTTTTGCATCATTATCGATGAAGAGAGAAGGATACGTATCCTTCGGTAACAATCTCAAAGGGCACATTATAGGTAATGGTATCATTGGTCATCCTCCTTCTCCTGTAATAAAGGATGTCTGCCTAGTGACCGAGTTAAAGCATAACCTGCTCAGCATTAGTCATCTTGCTGATCATGGATATGATATTAACTTTGGACAAAACAGTTGCTACATCTATGATAGGTCAACAGGAGACATTGCTTTTGAAAGGAAAAGAGAGGACAACATCTACATTTTTTATCTTTCTATAAATACTAACAATGCAGGTAGATGTCTATATGCCCACAAAGACGAACGACTACTTTGGCACCAGCATCTTGGTCATGCCAACATGGATGCTATATCCAGGCTTTCTACCAAGAAGCTAGTGAGAGGATTACCTGACATCACGTTCAAAAAGGACACGGTATGTGCCGAATGTGAACTAAACAAGGCAACTAAATCCTCATTTCATTCTATCAACTCTGTAAGTACTACTAGACCCCTGCAACTACTTCATATGGATTTATTTGGTCCCAGTAGAATAGCTAGCCTTGGAGGCAAACTTTATGCATTTGTTATTGTTGATGATTTTTCGAGATTTACATGGGTTTTTTTTCTCGCTAATAAGAGCGATGCTATTTCTGCTTTCAAAATTTTTGTAAAGAAAGTTCAAAACGAAAAAGGCTACATGATTACTCGAATCCGAAGTGATCATGGAGGCGAATTCGTAAATTATGATTTTGAAAGTTTTTGTAATGCAAATGGTTTTGATCATGAATTTTCTTGTCCTAGAACTCCTCAACAAAATGGTGTTATGGAGCGGAAGAATAGAACTCTCGGCGATATGGCCAGAGTCATGTTGAATAAATTTTCACTTCCGAAATATTTTTGGACAGAAGCTGTTAGTACAGCATGCCACATTTTGAATAGGGTGCTGATTCGTCCCATTACGAAGAAAACACCCTATGAGCTTTGGTTTGGGAGAACCCCCAATGTATCTTATTTTAAAGTTTTTGGTTGTAGATGTTTTATCCTTAACACCAAAGACAACTTAGGCAAATTTGATGCCAAAGCTGACGATGGTATCTTTCTTGGTTATGCCGCCAAGAGTAAGGGATATAGAGTTTTCAATAAACGCTCACTTATTGTGGAAGAGTCAACAAATGTGACTTTTGATGAAGACAACAGTGCATCAAGTACTCTTGATGATGACGTTGAGCCATCAACTTCTACTCCAATGAATACTTCAACCGAAACTAATTCTCTGGAGGGTTTGCCTAAGAAATTCTCTTTCAAACCTTCTCATCCAGAAAATTTAGTTATAGGAGAAGTTTTACGTGGAGTAACTACTAGATCATCACTAAGAGACTCCGTTGCTAGCACTGCCTTCATTTCACAAGTAGAGCCTAAAAACATTTCTGAAGCTTTTAATGATGAATTTTGGATTTCTGCTATGCAAGAAGAACTCAACCAATTCGAGAGAAGCCAAGTATGGGAACTCGTTCCTAGACCGGTTAATCACTCGATAATTGGTACTAAATGGGTTTTTAGAAACAAAGTAAATGAAGATGGTTCAGTCACACGTAACAAAGCTCGTCTAGTAGCTCAAGGATACAACCAAGAGGAAGGTATCGACTACGATAAGACGTATGCTCCTGTTGCTAGACTAGAATCTATTCGGATGCTTTGTGCTTTTGCGAATTTTCAAAACTTTAAATTATTTCAAATGGATGTGAAAAGTGCTTTCCTGAATGGTTTTATTAAGGAGGAAGTTTATGTGAAACAACCTCCTGGCTTTGAAAATCACAAATTTCCCGACCACGTGTTCAAGCTAAAGAAAGCACTTTATGGCCTCAAACAAGCCCCCAGAGCTTGGTATGAAAGGCTAAGTAGCTTCTTACTTGAGAAAGGTTTTTTAAAAGGGAAAATTGACACTACACTGTTTATAAAATCTTTCAAAGACACTATTTTATTAATTCAGATTTATGTTGATGATATTATTTTTGGGTCTACTGATGAAACTCTTTGTCAAGAATTTGCCAAGTGTATGCAGACGGAATTTGAGATGAGCATGATGGGAGAGCTCAACTACTTTCTTGGTCTACAAGTAAAACAACTGGCTAATGGAACTTTCATCTGTCAATCGAAGTATACCAAGGACATGCTGAAGAAGTTCGATCTTGACAACATCAAACCAATCAGCACTCCAATGGCTACTTCAACCAAACTCGAACCAGATGAGAGCGGCAAACCCGTTGATCAACGTAAGTATCGAGGTATGATAGGCAGCTTACTTTATTTAACTGCTAGTCGCCCCGATATCATGTTTAGTGTTTGCCTATGTGCTAGATATCAAGCAAATCCTAAGGAATCTCACATGACCGCGGTTAAGCGTATCTTTCGATACCTTAAGGGTACGGTTACAGTGGGCCTATGGTATCCCAAGTCAACATCATTTGACCTCATCGGTTACTCTGATGCTGACTTTGCTGGATGCAAGGTCGACCGTAAAAGTACGAGCGGCACGTGTCATTTATTAGGAAAGGCTTTAGTCTCATGGTTTAGCAAGAAGCAGAACTCTGTCGCACTATCCACAACAGAAGCTGAATACATAGCAGCTGGGCGTTGTTGTGCACAAATTCTGTGGATGAAGCAAACCCTTGAAGACTATAAGTTATCTTTCATGCATATTCCTATATTCTGTGACAATACTAGTGCCATCAATTTGACTAAGAACCCTGTCTGCCACTCACGCACTAAACACATTGAGATCAGACACCACTTTTTGCGTGATCATCAGCAAAATGGCACGATTAACTTAGAATTTATTGACACTGATCATCAGCTAGCAGATTTCTTTACTAAGCCATTATCCGAAGAGCGCTTCAATTTTTTTTTTCGTGAACTCGGAATTTTGGATGAAGCAGTTATAAGTTGAGACTTACTTGCGTAAATATCGAGTATATTTTGATTCTTTTATGACGAATTTATTATGGGTACAAGCCGAATGGGTCCTTCTGACAAAAAGGCGTAAAAGCCTAAGCGACACGGTGCACTAGTCCTCAGGACTACCGCTAGCTGGGATCCGGCCCCTGCAGCTAACCCATGGCAAATTTGAAATACTGAATTACAATATATTTCCTTGTTTATTATATGGTTTGTTCTGATTTATTATTGCCTAATTGATTTTTCCTAAAGTTCATTATGACCTTTGTGTACCTCTCTATGTACTTCATTGTTTTCATCAATCTTTTATCCTCAAAATCTCTTTTGTTCAACACTTAATCATTTTTTCTATCTTTTCAGCCTGCCTTTAGTTCTGGACCACTGATCCAGAACTCGGGCCGAACTCTGCCCCTAACAGAGTTCGGGCCGAGTTCGGTCCCTAGGTTCCAGGGTCGGGATCTGGCTCTGCCGTTGGATAAATTTAGATCCTATGGTCAATATTTCATCCGACCAAAGACAAACCCCTACTTTATGTCGGGACTCCTTCTCTCTCCTTCACTATTGCCTCCTTCTTCACCTCTCCAAACTCTTTCCTTCAAACCCTAACCCTAGTTTTTGATCTAGAGTGCTCCATTGCTCCTCAAAATCAAGGAAAAAGGGTTTCTCGTCATTCTCTTCCACTGTTTATTAATAATTTGAGGTATCATTCTTGTCTTCTATACTTCACTCTATCAAGTTTTTATGGCTCCTCGTTTGTTCAGTCGTGGAAAGAGGATTCGAACTGAGAGTGTTTCCTCTTCGGATACTCCTCCGACGAAGGAACATATCATTGAACAACTTCAACCACCTCATCCGTTGTTCAACCCACCTCATCCTCGAAACCCTTCTACCTATGACAACCGATTATTTGTTTCACTAGATGCCTCAAACAACTGGTTTAGTGACTATCGGAATCGTCAGGTATTCGCAGGACATCCTATTAATTTTTTTATCTTCTCTCAATATGATTCTTTATTTCATGACCTCTGCTTTGATGAGCTTGTCACTACCACTTCTGCTATCTATCGTCATGCTGTCCAAATGTTCTACTGCAACATGACTTTTGATGATCTCCATATTTATTCACGAGTTGCAGGTATCAATATATCTTTTGATGACTTTGACTTAGCCGACTATCTTGATCTTCTAGAGCCCAATTCTTGGGAAAAGCTAGTTGACGCTCGCTCGTTCCGTTTTCCCGACGGAATTTCCCTTGAGAGCTTCAAGGACGATTTGTGTACTCCATACACACGTCCTCGCAAGCTCACGGCTAAATATCTCAACCCCTATTTTTCTGATCTTCATTGGATTATTTCTAACACCATTCTACCCAAAACAGGTTCCCATGATGACATCACTTATCTTAAAATATCTGCTCTTTATCATCTTCACTTTGGAATTTCTTTTAATCTTCCACGTACAATGATGGACTGGATGATTCACTGTAGGAAGAAACCACGAGCTCTGGTTTATCCTCTGTACCTTCCTATGATCTTTCGTGCATTTAACATACCACTTGATATCTGTCCGTTCTTGCCTGCTCCTGCTTTCCTGTCCAAGGCACATCGTACTCAGGCAGTTGTCACCTCTCCTGAGGCCTCTGAGCATTCTGATGATGAGGAGCCTGACGCCCCTCCTTTCGGTCAGGATGCACCACCTCCACCTGCCACTCTTGACTCCATCCAGACCATGCTCCAGGATCGTTTCTACTTAGAGGCTGATCGGTGGGCTCAGATGGACTATCGCACTACCCTGCAGATGAGTGCACTCAGCAACTCGCTGCATGATATTCGGTACTCCATGTCCCATCATCCTACTATGCCCATTCCCATGCAGCGGGATCCCGATCGTGAGGGATATCGCATTGATGATCCATGGGTCTTGCGTTACCTGGATCCGAGTGCTGCTCTTGTGGATCCCAGACGTTCCAACTCTCCTGGACCTTCTCATGCTCCGTGATGGAGATTGGCTCGATCTGCTGATGCTACTGCTGATGATCTTAGTTACTTTTTGCTTTCAGTTATTTAGTTTATTATGGATTTATGTAGCTGGTTTTATGTACTCTGTTTATGAGTTGGCCACTTGGTTTGGTGGATGACATTTTCTGTCCTTTATCATAGTTTTACTTTATGTCAGTGACTTATTTTGCTTAGTATTTCACTGTTTCTTCTCTGCTTGGTGTGGTTGCATTACTATTCATTGCTTCTTTATATTGCTAACTGCCAAAAGGGGGAGAAATAATGTATATTTTTATAGTTTTGTGCTTGTTTTGCTTTTGGGAGATATTATCTATCAGGCCACCGGTTATATGCATTCGTATATCTGTGTATCTGTGTATATCTGTGCTTGTTCTTGCTCTGGGAAATATTATCTATTAGGTCACAGGTTCTATGCATTTTGTACGGGGGAGAGCTATAGCTTCTAGCTCGACACCGTTCATGGTTTACGGGGGAGCTATCTTCTTTTAGCTCAGGCATCATTTATGGGGGAGCTATGTTACAATCAACTGTGTCCAGGTATGAATATTGAAATATACATATATTATTTTGTCAATTATCAATATGGGGGAGATTGTTGACACAAAGTCACAGTCAACCAAATATTGACTACATTGACTAAATAATATTTGTATTAATTCAATACGACACACGACGACTGCATTCAGTTCAAGACAGATGACAGCTCAGTCTCCGGCTCTCAGTGTGTTCTGGAGTCTGTATTTTATAATTTCATTGAGTCTAGACTTGTGTACTCTGAGTCATGCTGAGCTCTTGGAACTTAGTCTATAACCTACCCAAAATCCCAAGCTCCACTGAACCAAAAACTGCCCACTGGTCCCCTTAGAACCACTCTGTGCTCTGGAGACAGAGTTCGGGCCGAACTCTGTCCCCTAGAAATCAGGAACCCTAATTTTAGGGATAGCTGGTTTCTAGTTGTCCAACGGCCAAATTTTTAAATTTTCCTACCCGAATTCTGGCCGAATTCTGCCTATAAAAATACTATAAATAGGGCATGAATTCTCTCATTTCAATTCATCCAATCTTCTCTTCTCTTCTCTCTTATAAGCTCAATAAGCCATACTCTTCCCATCTACTAGCCACAAGCCTTCTAAGTCTCGAGTGCTCAGCATCTCTCAGTTAGGATTCTTGTGCAAGAGTCAAAGAAGTCGCTTGGACAATTCCAAGCAAATCGCCACTGCGATCCTCTGTTAGAAGTTGACGTGCTCTTCTGAAGAAAAGACACGGGTTGTAAACTACTATTTCACAAATAGTGGATTTAATCCTGAGCTAGAGTTCTCAGGCCTGGACTAGTCCTCCACGAGGGAAACCAGGTTAAAATCGCTGTGTTTGCGTATGCTCTTCTGCTCTTCATTTATTTTCTGCACTTTACTCTGATTATTTATTGTTGGTGAAAGAGTTATTTTTAATTGGCTATTTTTCTATATAAACTCTATTCACCCCCCTCTAGAGTTGCCAAACTGTTCTTCAAAATGCACAGAGGCACGCTCAGCACCATAATCAATGTTCTACGCCTAGAGTTCAATGTTCTCGGAGCCGTGCACATGATGCACATCTCAATATCGTGTTTCAATATTCTACCATCATTGTCCTACCGTGACTCGTACACTTGATGCACGTCGCTTCAATTGTTCGATTGTTCAATGTTCTACCTTAGTGTTCAACGCATACTTAGACCTTTCGTCGTCGAGCCACGCTCGCTAACTCGATAACATCTTACGCATACCATAACATATTTTATTAGACGTGAAGGAATAGGGAGAGAGAGTCAAGAACCCGCCCACCTTAAGCCGATACGCCTTGCCGTCTTCGTCGATTGAAGCATCTCGCTTCCACAACTCGATCGCATAGCTAACTCCCGGACTTAGCCATTCCTTTGAACTACTCGGTTGATTTAGCCTATCCCGCCCATGCCACAATTCGTTGCAGGGCCTCGATTTGGTTTCGCGGACACTTCATTGCATAAGGCAAAATGCCGACCTCTTATCGTCCAGCGTAAAAGCATAGCCTGTACACCAGATCAACTAAAATCAGCACTTTCTCGACGGGACTTATCCTTTGCATCGATTCGATTCATAGATCCCAACCGACTCAAAGCTTACCTTTGGCCAATACAACACTTGTATCGATTCACATCGATACCTCATCGGGTCAGAGCAACTCTTCGAGTCAATGACTCATCATAATGCACCGATGCGGAGCGGGGCATTACAGACGCTTACCGCATAATCAAGGAAGAGGATCATCCGATCATCTTCGGCCGAAAGAATGACCCACAATCCTTCAGGGTAGAAGAAGTTGATCTCGAACCCGACACCGAGAGATTGCCCCTTTATCTATATAGTTCCCGATCCAAGTACCTCATGCAAAAACAGGGGTATGATCTGGAAACTACACCAGGCTTGAACTACGACACTGGATAATGGCTACCCTTACAGTTGCCGGTCCCGGCTGGAAAACCACGGGATTACTACAACAAGACAAGATGTGGGCTAGGTTATGTTACACCTGCAACGACCCCTGAAAGCTCAGATGAGGAATGCGACTGGCATTCACACTAAACCAGATCACCAACTTCTGATTCAGACGTCAGCATTGGGGACATGCTCAGGCAAGTCTGGTCCGTCAATATGGCATTTGCCGACGCCTACGAAGAAGATAAAGACATTCTTGAACTTCTTGAGTTAGAGCCATAGGCACAACAGCTAGATGCGCAATGGGAGAAGCGGTTTGAACAAAGAGAGCCTCCCACCGAGGATGAGGTTGTACAAATTGATCTTGGTAATGAGTCCTCTCCAAAGCCCATCTTCGTCAGCAAGAGTCTGACAGACGAAGAACGGAAATCGCTACTACAGCTTGTCAGAGAATACATCGACGTGTTCGCCTGGAGCTACGAAGACATGCCAGGACTGAATCCCGAGGTTGTACTTCACAAACTCAACATCCGTCCGGATGCAAAACCAGTCAAGCAACAGCAACGACGGTTCCGTCCCGACATCATTAATACCATTGAAGCTGAGGTCAAAAAATTGATAGCTAGCGGCTTCATCCGCGAGGAACAACATCCAGATTGGGTAGCCAATATAGTACCAGTCCTCAAAAAAAATGGAAAAAATTCAAATCTACATCGACTTCCGCAATCTGAACGAGGCATGTCCCAAAGATGAATTTCCTCTCCCTATCACAGATATCATGATTGACAACACCTGCGGCTTCGAGGGTATGTCATTCATGGATGGTTTTTCGGGGTACAACCAAATCAAGATATTCCCTGATGACGAAAAGCATATATTATTGCGAACACCAATTGACCCATACTATTACACAGTTATGCCTTTCGGTTTGAAGAATGCTGGCACCACCTATCAAAGATCTATGAGCGTCATCTTTAGAGACCCCTTGCGCATGACAGTAGAATGCTACATCGACGATATCGCCGTCAAAAGTTGCTCTAAGGAAGATCATCTGCATGATCTGAGGACAGAGTTCGTGTTGGCCCATTCCACGGTTACACCCGATTTTGATAATCAACATATACTTTAGTCAATACACAAAATATAGAAAATGCTGCTAACTATTTCAGGATGCATGAAATCATATTCAACGGACGATGTACTGCATAAATCAAAGCGTCAAAGTCATCAAAATCTTCTGAAGACTCTTTTCTACTTTTATTCTGTATTTTACATTTTATTGGGTCTAGGAATTACTTTGTAAAATCAATTATGGTAATACTGGCTTAGGGTTAAAATTGTCCTCCTTTCTAGAATCCTATTTTTACCCTTTCCTATTTTCGGTTACAAATATTTCAAAAACATATTTCGAAAATATTCTTTTCAAATGATTTTACAAATAACCAAAAACCAGTTTGAAAACTGTTTTTACAAAAGATTTTTAAAATATCTCCTGACAGAACTCCCAGCCGAGTTCGGCCCGAGTTCGGTCCGAACTCTGACCGAGTTCAGTCAGTTTGTATTCAAACTTCAGTTGCCTCCAAATCTGCGAGCAACGTCTATTTTGCGAGATATTTGCACCCGAACTCTGCCCGAGTTCTGCCCGAGTTCGGTTGGTGAAAACACCTATAAATAGAGAAGAACTTTTCACTTCAAATCATCAATTCATTCTTCATCTTCTCTTCTCTACTATTCAAGTGTTTTCTAAACGATCTAAGATTTTCAAATCTCACCTACACATCTCTTAGCCAAAAGCCAGTACTATCAGAGTTGATTTAGAGTCTTTTGGTTACTCAAGAGTTGTAAGAGGTCGTTCAAGTTTCAACAACTTTTCTGTTGTGGAGCTGGTCGTACGCTCGCCACCAAGCACGGTGTTGTGAAGCCGGTCGTGCGCTTGTCACCAAGCACGGTGTTGTAAGAGACTGCAAGCTCTCAGTTAAAGCTTGTGCCATAGTGGATTAACATCGAGCAAGAGTACTCGAGGCTGGATTAGTCCTCTCAGAGGGATACCAGTATACATCGCTGTGTCACTGAGTTTGATTCTCCTATCTTTATTTACTGTCTCTTACATATTTGCCATAGTTTAATTTTTTAATTGGTGATTATATTTCCGCTACGCACTCTATTCACCTCCCCTCTAGAGGTGCTCAACGATCCTACAATTGGTATCAGAGCAGGTTATATTCTTATATAACATACCCTAGAGAGTATATATATGGCAGCCGTGAAATCTATATTCAACGGTGAAGGGCAATCCACAAATAGACCTCCCCTATTTGATGGAACAAATTACACTTACTGGAAAACACGTATGACTTTCTTTCTTAAGTCTCTAGATTTTGATCTTTGGTCAATAGTCATTGATGGGTATAAGAAACCACCACCTACAGTGGTTGAAGGTATTCTTATGGAAAAGCCGCATGACAAGTACACCGATGCAGAAAAAGCAAAGGCTAGTCTTGATGCTCGAGCCATCAATGCACTATTCTGTGCAATTGACAAAACCGAGTTCAACAGAGTTTCAACCTGCAAGACGTCTCACGAAATTTGGAAACTTCTTGAGGTAACCCATGAAGGGACTTCCCAAGTGAAAGAATCCAAAATTAGTAGACTGACTCAGGAATATGAATCTTTTAAGATGAAACCCGGCGAGTCAATTACACAGATGTTTACTCGTTTCCTTGATATAACTAATCCTCTGCAATCTCTTGGTAAAGATTACAGCAATCACGAGAAGATTAGAAAGGTGCTGCGGGCTCTAACAAAGAATTGGAATCCAAAGGCCACAGCAATTATTGAAGAAAACGACCTCACCACAATGTCGTTGGAAACTTTGATAGGCAAGCTCATGACCCATGAACTCGACTTGCAAGATTTTGAAGAAGCAACACCAAAGGAGAAAACTATTACCTTCAAAGCTCATGCAAGAAAGCCGACATACAATGATTCCGATGAAGAATCCTCAAGTGGTGATGAACAAGCCCTAGTTGTGAAGAACTTCAGAAAGTACCTAAAGTTTACAAGCAGAAAGAAGAAAGACGTCCAAGAAAGCAATGAAGATGAAACCATATGCTTTGGATGTAAGAAGTCAGGGCACATGAAGAAGGACTGTCCAGCTACCAAGAAGAGCAGTCCATATGACAGATCAAGATCAAGCAGAAAAGCTACAACTGGTCGAAAGTATGCCAACACAAGTATCTGGCATGAAAGCGACGCCAGTGATTCTGAAGAAGAGAATAGACCCTGCGGAAATGCAAATGTCTGTCTTATGGCATTTGACAAGGTATCTTCAAACCCTCTATATGATGAATTTACTTTCGATGAGTTAGAAAATGCCTTTAGCGATTTACTTGAAGAACACAAAAATGTGCTTGACAAGTATAAGCAATCTCGAAAAGAGATTAAGGCATACACAACCGAGTTAGCTAGACTGTCCAATCTTATTCAAGATATTAAAGAGACGTCTACTACCGGTAACACGAAAGAGATAGCCAAACTCAAGGTAGACTATCATGAGGCTATCCTCACTATTCAAAAGAAAGAAAGAGATTATGGTAAGATGCAAAAACTGTATGACACAGAGAAGAGGATGCACTTAGTAACAGAACAGAGACTCTCAGTTATGACTACTAAATATGAAGAGTCTATTGCGATTTCTAAAAAGTTAGAAATCAAGTTAGGCAAACAGGAAATGCCTGTGACACAACCTAATTTTAGTCCTAATGCAAAGCATACACCTAAGAGGACTAAAAACAAGAAAGCACAGAAGAAACACGATTATCATCATGCTTTCACTTATAGGTTCTCCAAGAAACCAAACAAGCATGTGAACACAGTTTCAACCACATCTGGTTCTAAACTGACTTGCACTTATTGTGGTACACACGGACACATATCACAGTATTGTCTTGCAAGAAAGCTTGTTGATAATCATACTTTAGTCTGGAGACCTAAAGCTAATCAGCATGGACCCTTCAGAAAATGGGTACCAAAGGATTCATCTACTTGTTTTATAGGTGGACCCTCAACCCTCTCATACTAGAAGCAAATGGATCCTCGATAGCGGATGTTCGCGACACATGACTGGTGATGCATCTTTATTCGCTACGCTATCGATGAAGAAAGAAGGATACGTCTCCTTCGAAAATAACTTGAGAGGTGATATTATAGGTAATGGTACTATAGGTATTTCTCCTTATCCAATAATAAAGGATGTTTGTCTAGTAACTGAATTGAAACATAACCTATTGAGCATAAGTCATTTGGCAGATAATGGTTATGGTTTCAATTTTGTGAAAGATAAATGTACCATATATGATATGTCATCTGGTGATCCCGTATATAAAGGGATTAGAGAAGACAATATTTATGTTTTCTTTTTGGAGAATACTAATAATGCAGGAAGGTGCCTAGTAGCCAATCAAGATGAAAGCTGGCTATGGCACATGAGACTAGGACATGCAAACATGGATACTATCTCACGTCTGAACACAAAGAAGCTGGTAAAAGGACTCCCAGAAATTCCATTCAAGAGAGACATGGTATGTGCTGACTGTGAAAAGAACAAAGCACATAGATCTTCTTTTAAATCCATCAACGCTGTAAGTACTTCGAGACCTTTGCAGTTGATTCATATGGATTTATTTGGTCCAAGTAGAGTCGCTAGTCTTGGCGGTAAACTCTATACTTTTGTCATTGTTGATGATTTCTCTCGTTTTACATGGGTTTACTTTTTATCAAACAAAAGTGATGCTATTTTTGAATTTCAGATATTTTGTAAAAAGGTACAAAACGAAAAAGGCTTCATGATTACTCGTATCCGAAGTGATCATGGTGGCAAATTCGAAAATTCTGATTTCAAAAAGTTTTGTGATGATAGTGGATATTACCACAAATTTTCTTGTCCTAGAACTCCCCAACAGAATGGTGTTGTGGAGCGGAAGAACCGTACTCTAAGCGAAATGGCTAGAGTCATGCTTAATCAGCATAATCTTCCTAAATATTTTTGGGCAGAAGCTGTTAGTACAGCCTGTCATATTTTAAATAGGGTGTTAATTCGACCTATCTCGAAGAAAACACCATATGAGCTTTGGTTTGGAAGAATTCCAAACATTTCTTATTTTAAAGTTTTTGGTTGTCGCTGTTTCATCCTGAACACCAAGGATAACTTGGGTAAGTTCGACTCCAAAGCAGATGACGGAATATTTCTCCGATATGCTGCTAAGAGTAAGGGATATAGAATTTTTAATAAAAGATCTTTGATTGTTGAAGAAAGTATTAATGTTACCTTTGATGAGTTGAATAGTCATAGATCTAGCGACAGTGATGATGAAGATGCACCTACAAAGACAAAGAAGAGTTCTGAGAAAGATCCTACCAAAGAGGCAAGAACTGATAAAAGTTCCGAAGATGCAGGAACTGAAAAGAGCCTTGTGAAAGGTATGGCCCAAAGATTCGAATCATTGAGATTCAAACCAGATCATCCAGAAACTCTCATAATAGGTGATGTATCCAAAGGTGTAAGTACTCGTTCATCTCTTAGAGATTCTGAAGTAGCAGCTAATGTAGCATTTATTTCACAAATAGAACCTAAGAATGTTGATGAGGCTTTTTCTGATGAATTTTGGATTTCTGCCATGCAAGAGGAACTTAATCAATTTGAGAGAAACCAAGTTTGGGAACTTGTTCCTAAACCTATTGGTCAATCGATAATTGGTACCAAATGGGTGTTCCGAAATAAACTTAGTGAATATGGACAAGTTCTACGCAACAAAGTACGTCTAGTTGCACAAGGTTATAATCAAGAAGAAGGAATTGATTATGATGAGACCTATGCTCCTGTTGCTAGACTAGAAGCCATCCGCATGTTTTGCGCTTTTGCTTGTTTTAATGATTTCAAACTTTTTCAAATGGACGTGAAAAGCGCATTTTTAAATGGTTATTTGAAAGAAGAGGTTTTTGTGAAACAACCCCCTGGTTTTGAAGATTTTCAAAAACCTGATCATGTTTTCAAGCTTAAGAAAGCACTTTATGGACTCAAACAAGCACCTCGTGCTTGGTATGAACGCCTAAGCGCCTTCTTACTTGATAATGGATTTTCAAAAGGCAAGATTGATACTACTCTTTTTATTAAATCTATGAATAATGATATACTTCTAGTGCAAATTTATGTAGATGACATTATCTTTGGTTCCACTAATGAACAACTCTGTCAAGAATTTGCCAAGTGTATGTAGAGTGAATTTGAGATGAGCATGATGGAAGAGCTGAACTTCTTCCTAGGATTGCAAATCAAACAACACTCGAACGGAACATTCATCAACCAAGCCAAGTACACGAAGGACATACTGAAGAAGTACGACTTCGAGAATGTAAAGCCAATTGGGACTCCTATGGCTACATCTACAAAGCTTGATGGTGATAAAAGTGGCAAACCAGTTGATCAGCGTAAGTATCGAGGTATGATTGGTAGTTTATTATATTTAACTGCTAGTCGCCCTGATATTATGTTTAGTGTTTGCATATGTGCACGATATCAGGCAAACCCTAAGGAATCACATCTTAGTGCCGTTAAGCGTATCTTTCGATACCTTAAAGGAACTTCTACAGTTGGCTTATGGTATCCCAAAACCAAATCCTTTGACCTTATAGGTTACTCGGATGCGGATTTTGCTGGATGCAAAGTGGACCGTAAAAGTACCAGTGGCACATGTCATTTCTTAGGAAAGGCCTTAGTCTCTTGGTTTAGCAAGAAACAAAATTCAGTAGCATTATCAACAACTGAGGCTGAGTATATCGCCGCAGGACGTTGTTGTGCTCAAATTTTGTGGATGAAGCAAACCTTAGAGGACTACAATCTGCACTATACAAATGTTCCTATTTATTGTGATAACACTAGTGCAATTAATTTGACTAAGAACCCTATCTGTCATTCACGCACAAAGCACATAGAAGTTAGACATCATTTTTTACGTGATCATCAACAACACGGGGATATTTGCTTAGAATTTATTGATACTGAACATCAACTAGCTGATATTTTCTCTAAACCATTGGCTGAAGACTGTTTTAACATCTTGAGGCGTGAGCTCGGCATTCTTGAATTCTCGGATTCTTAAAACATATGGTAATTAAAACTGCATTTATAACTTGACAATTTATTATTTAATGAAAATTATTTTTGGGGACAAACTTACAAAGGGTATGTCTGTCACCACGGCTACGGTCGAAGCAAAGCGGTACTTAAGAGTTCCCCGGTGAACCACCGTTAGCTGGAACAACCCCTATAGTTAACCCGAAAATAATAGCAGTTATTTAATAAAATGTTACTTTTTACAGTCTTTATTTACCTGACTGTTTTGACTGTCTCGGGAATGCAAGTGGCCGAACTCGGCCCGAACTCTGACCGAGTTCGGACCGAATTCGGACCGAGTTCGGTCGGCGCTGTGATGGTTCCAGAACCGAACAGCCGGCCCTAGCACCTATTTATTTCATCCTTTCTTCCACTTTTTCTCCACACCAAAACGTGGAATACTTCCATCTCCTACTAGAAATCCTTCCTCCTCCTTCTTTGCAAGGTATCGACAAGTTCAAGTGGGCGATCTTCTTCCTCATGGCTCCAAAACGTCAACGAGGAAATTCTTCTCAAGGTGCTTCCTCCTCATCCGACTACACTCCGGCAAGTCTCTTCAGTCCAGCCAAACCTAGAGATCCCGAGGAATATGATAGCACTTTGTTTCCCGACAAAGACTTCTCCGATCTCTGGTTTGATTCTTTCTCTCTTTGTCATATTTGTGCTGGAGCCTTCGTGAATTTTATAACTTTCTTTGAATATGCTCCTGTTTTTGATCAACTTGGATTCCGTGACTTTTTCGAGGTCCAAGATAGCATTTACGACAATGCAGTCTGTATGTTTTACTGCAATTTGCAAGTAAAACAAAACGGAAATTTCTATTCCTGTATTGCTGGACAGGAATTAGAATTTAGCGCCACCGATATCAGTGAATATTTTCACATTCCTGATCTTGGTGATGCACTTGTTGACATCCACCATGTTCAATTCCCTGCCGATGTCACTTTAGCTTTCTTTAGGGAATTGATTTGTCACCCTACTCCTCCTCCCCGGAGAATCTTTTCTAGACATCTAAACCAAACCTTTTACGAGCTTCATCGTATGATTTTCTCGGCCCTTCTTCCGAAGAAAGGCTCTACTGATGAAGTTACATTTTTGGAACTTTTTGCTCTTTATCATATTTATTTTGGAATTCCTTTCTCCGTTCCAAAAACCATGATGTCTTGGATGCTCAGCTGCAAGATTGCAGGTAGGAACTTAGTCTTTCCTATGCACATTGCTAGTATATTTCGACGTTTTGAGATTGATCTTGAAACGTGTGCCATTTCTTCTCCACCTGTTGAGTTGACCCGCTCTCGTCGGTTTCCTCAACCTCCTGGTGCTGCTCCTGCTGTCCCAGCTGCTGATGCTGAGGCCCCTCCAGCTGATGCTCATCCTGCTCCGGCCCCTGCCCCAGGACTTGATCAGGCATTCTACCAGCGATTTGATGATTTCGTTGCCGTTTCCATGCAACGTTATCAGGACTCCGAGTTCCGGCACATTTCTCAGGCCCAGGTGCTGAGAAACAGTATTGCCGATCTCCACTACAGCCTGGTTCAGGATCCTGTCCGTCCACTCACTATCCTTCCACACCCGGCTTTCCCTGGTCCTCGTTTTACTGATGAGGTCACTTTTCAGTACTTCGACCCGACCACTGCCTATTTCCCTCATGATCCTCCCGGTGCGGACGACCCAGCGTTGTGATATGGATTCAGCCATGGGATAGTGGATTTAGTTTTGATTAGTTGATGCAGTTTATGTAGTAGTTTTCTTTTATTTCATGTCTAAACTGTTTCAGTTAGACTTTATCAGATGTATTGTTTTTTGGATTATTAGTGGAACTTTTGTGATATTTCAGTTTATTATACTTCATTTTATTCCAGTTGTTTATGCTGTGATTACTTCTTTTTACTTCACTTTGTCGTGTCTATTCTATTGTTGGCTTCATGATTTACGGGGGAGCCTATTCATTTTACTACTTGACAAAGGGGGAGAAAAAGAGTATACCAAACGCATATCCAAAACAAAAACAATTCAATTTTTAGGTATTTTTTGTTATTTTGTTCTATTTAACATAAATATATTTTGGTATAGACTCAAGTTTGTCAATTATCAAAATGGGGGAGATTGTTGGCCCATTCCACGGTCACACCCGATTTTGATAATCAACATATACTTTAGTCAATACACAAAATATAGAAAATGCTGCTAACTATTTCAGGATGCATGAAATCATATTCAACGGACGATGTACTGCATAAATCAAAGCGTCAAAGTCATCAAAATCTTCTGAAGACTCTTTTCTACTTTTATTCTGTATTTTACATTTTATTGAGTCTAGGAATTACTTTGTAAAATCAATTATGGTAATACTGGCTTAGGGTTAAAATTGTCCTCCTTTCTAGAATCCTATTTTTACCCTTTCCTATTTTCGGTTACAAATATTTCAAAAACATATTTCGAAAATATTCTTTTCAAATGATTTTACAAATAACCAAAAACCAGTTTGAAAACTGTTTTTACAAAAGATTTTTAAAATATCTCCTGACAGAACTCCCAGCCGAGTTCGGCCCGAGTTCGGTCCGAACTCTGACCGAGTTCGGTCAGTTTGTATTCAAACTTCAGTTGCCTCCAAATCTGCGAGCAACGTCTATTTTGCGAGATATTTGCACCCGAACTCTGCTCGAGTTCTGCCCGAGTTCGGTTGGTGAAAACACCTATAAATAGAGAAGAACTTTTCACTTCAAATTATCAATTCATTCTTCATCTTCTCTTCTCTACTATTCAAGTGTTTTCTAAACGATCTAAGATTTTCAAATCTCACCTACACATCTCTTAGCCAAAAGCCAGTACTATCAGAGTTGATTTAGAGTCTTTTGGTTACTCAAGAGTTGTAAGAGGTCGTTCAAGTTTCAACAACTTTTCTGTTGTGGAGCTGGTCGTGCGCTCGCCACCAAGCACGGTATTGTGAAGCCGGTCGTGCGCTTGTCACCAAGCACGGTGTTGTAAGAGACTGCAAGCTCTCAGTTAAAGCTTGTGCCATAGTGGATTAACATCGAGCAAGAGTACTCAAGGCTGGATTAGTCCTCTCAGAGGGATACCAGTATACATCGCTGTGTCACTGAGTTTGATTCTCCTATCTTTATTTACTGTCTCTTACATATTTGCCATAGTTTAATTTTTTAATTGGTGATTATATTTCCGCTGCACACACGCACTCTATTCACCCCCCCTTAGAGGTGCTCAACGATCCTACAGTTCGACCTGATGCGAGCGCACAATTTAAAAATGAATCCCACAAAATCCTTCTTGGGCGTATCCCGCAGAAAGTTTTTGGGTTTCATCATTACTTTCCAGGGTATCCACATAGACCCTGAGAAGACGAAGGCAATCATGGAGATGGGTCTTCCGAGAAATCTTCGTGAACTCCGAGGCCTTCAAGGGAGGCTGGCTTACATCATGAGGTTTATCTCTAACCTCTCCGGACGATGTCAACCATTCAACCACCTCATAAAAAAGGACATTTCATTTGTATGGGACGAAGAATGCCAGTGCACCTTCGACAGCATCAAAGAATATCTGACGAACCCTCCAGTCATGGTAGCCCCGATTGCTGGAAGACCATTCTTGCTCTATGTACGAGCGATGGAACATTCTCTCGGTGCTCTGCTAGCGCAAAACAATGATGCAGGCCATGAGCAAGCTATATATTACCTCAGCCGAATGATGATGGGGCCGGAGCATCGATAAAATGCCGTAGAAAAGGAGTGCCTTGCTCTGGTTTTCGCCATTTAGAAGACGCGACACTACGTCACGGGACAAACCATCCATGTCATATCAAGAGTCAATCCCCTCAGGGTTCTCATGACCAAGCCAGGTGCACTCAGCTCTCGTCTCGCTACCTGGGCGATATTACTGTCTCCCTACTACATGATCTTCGTCCCGCAGAAGGCTGGTAAAGGTCAAACTCTGGCAGACGTTTTAGCAGCTCATCCAGGATCGGAGTCAACCAGAATAGACGAAGAGATTCCAGATGAGGTCGCCAATTCAAATGTGGCCTCTCATGATACCGTATGGCGAATGTTCTTCGACGGTGCTTCCAGAACGGGGCCCAAGGGCAACATCGTCGCTGGAGTCGGAGTGGTGCTGATTTGTCCCACCGGGCTGGTGATCAAGCGGGCTTACTCCCTCATGGAGTCCTACTCAAACAATGTAGCCGAGTACAACGCTCTGGTCATTGGCCTCCGACTTGCAAAGGAGCTGGAGATAGAGTATCTTGAAGCATATGGCGATTCGCAATTAATCGTCAATCAAATTCGGGGTTCATACGAGGTTCGCCATGAAGACATGATCCCCTATCACCAAATAGCGATTAACATCATCTCGTCCTTGAAAGGGTTCTTCATAGAACACGTTTCCAGGCTCAAGAACATTGAACCCGATGCCCTAGCAGGCCTCGCCGCTTCCTTAGCAGTTTCGAATCATGCTCATCATCTGGTTGACATCATAGGCCGTGAGTTGGTCTGTCCCAGGAATAATGTTCAATGTGTCGAGAGTTACTCCGCACTGACAGTCGATGAAGCACCAGACTGGAGACAACCATTCATTGACTTCGTAGTCTACGGCATCCTGCCAGAGAATCCGAAGGAAGCCACTTCTATCAGAAGACGTTCCCTCAGATTCTTCTACGATACAGAGACGAAAATGCTATATTGACGATCATGTGATGGATTAGTGCTTCGATGTCTGTCAAATACAGAAGCCAAAGAAGCCGTGCGTGAAGCTCATGACGGTATCTATGGGGCCCATCAGCCTGGCCCAAAATTACAGGATCATCTTCGACGAATGGGCTATTATTGGCCCACGATGGTTGCAGATGCAATAGACTATGCATGAAAATGCAAAGCCTGTCAAGTCCACACAGACTTCATCCACCAGCCGTCCGAGTTTCTACATCCAACGGTAGCATCCTGGCTATTCGAGGCATGGGGAATGGACATCATTGGTCCGATCACTCCGTCTTCGTCCCGAGGACATCGCTTCATACTCGCAATCACAGATTACTTCTCCAGATTGGCGAAGGCTGTTCTGTTGACAGAAGTGAAGACTTCAAATGTGATCAGTTTCCTCAAGCATCACGTTATTTACCACTTTGGACTACCCCGAAGGATCATCCATGATAATGGTCCGCAGTTCACAAGCCACGCTTTCTATCGGTTTTGCGACAAACACGGAACCCAGAATATTGCTTCAACACCGTACAACCCGGCGGCTAATGGTCTGGCTGAAGCGTTCAACAAAACAATAATCAAGCTGCTCAAGAAGTTCGTATCTTCCAACAAACGCGACTGGAATGAGAAGCTTGGCGAATGCTTATGGGCGTACCGTACTACAGTACGGATGACCACTGGGAACACGCCATTCTCTCTGGTATATGAAAGTGAGGCCGTTCTCCCACTGGAGACTCAAATCCCCTTGCTTCGCGTCGCTCTCACCTATCGGCTGACAATAGATGATAATCACCATCACCGATTGCAAGAGTTGGAGGCCCTAGATGAGAAGCGCCTGTTAGCTCAACAACGAATCGAGCTGTACCAAGCCCGTATCTCCGGAACCTTCAACAAGAAGGTTAAAATCAGAACATTCCAAGTGGGCGATCTCGTTCTGGCAGTTCGGAGGCCGATGGTTATGACTCACAAAACCGTCGGCAAGTTCCAGCCAAAGTGGTAAGGCCCGTTCATCATCGTTGCTGTATTCTCCATTGGAGCTTACCACCTCGCAAAACAAAATGGAGACTTGCTCATGTTGCCCATCAACGGCAAGTTCCTGAAGAAGTATTACGTCTGAAACGACATCCTCCAAATCTCCCAAGATGACGAGTTACGTACCCCTTAGTACCGTTGAACTCGCATTCCGACTACAAATTTCCCAGATTGACAAGTTATGTACCCCCTGGTACCGCTGAACTTGTATTTCGACTACAAATTTCCTAGAATGACGAGTTATGTGCCCCCTGGTACCGTTAAACTCACATTCTGACTCCAGATCTCCCAGATTGTTGAGTTATGTACCTGCAAGTACCGCTGAACTCACACTCTGGTCACTACAAATGAATCTATATCGCATCTTTTAGGTAGTAAGTCATGTATGATCATACCTCTGAACTTTCCTCCTAAAATAGCTCCCTCCTTATGATCCAATACCTGCACTTCCAGTGCACAAAAAGGGTAACAGATCCAAAATTTTTTGAAACAACCACGTCGATGTTACCTCTGAGTTGTTTTCCTTCCATCAAAAATAAACTGCCCCTCACATAGAACTTCCACGTCCTCATTACCTCTGAGTTGTTCTATGCACCCTTTATGGAGCCCACTCCTGCCATATCCTCATTACCTCTGAGTGGGAAGGCTCCATCGAAGAAATCCACATATTTATCACGTCCTCATTACCTCTGAGTAAGTATGTTGGTTCTCTCTCGACTTATTATCCGTACCAAAAAAAAACCCAAGGTACGCCAAGGATAATAGGCCCACAAATGTCTTCCGATGACCACAAATGTCCTCTGTTGACCACAAATGTCCTCTGTTGACCACAAATGTCCGCAGTCGACCATGAATGTTGTACTAAGTTTTCTAGTACATGCCACTCTTTTCTCATCTTGTCTTGGGAGCCCAGCTGCTCCCTGGCATTCTTTTAAATACCAAGAACTTCCACAGCCACTTCATCGCAAAGTTGTTCTAGGTATCCCTCCTAAACTTGTTATCCGTACCTAAAACTAGGGTACGTCAAGGATAATAGGTCTACAAAACGTTTCCCATTAGGACAACTACTGCCAACAAAGAATAGAGCGAATGTATTCTGTTCATTCAAAATCAGTTACATGACTACATCTTATGAGCAAGCCAGAAAAGTTCTCCATCGTTTTATTCAGACAAGAAAGAAAAAAGATTACATTGATGTCCAAAAAGAAGTGAAATACAAGCTACAGCTAAAGACAGACAGAAATATTAAGATAAAGGACGGACATTTAGGGGAGCCCTCGAATCCTAGTTGTGGGGGCGCATATACCATTCTTCAAGCCAGAAAAGTTCTCCATCGTTTCGTATGAAGGATCTAGTTGAGTAATATCCTCGTCCGGAGCAGGAAGGTTAGAACTCCCAATATTACCACCTTCAGACTGGGGCTCCTCCTTTACAACAACTTCAATGTTGGGAGTGTTTCCCTCCCCTATAGGTGCCAGCTCCTCCTTTTGTTCCTCCTTTTTTGGTATCACCTCCTCCTTAACGAACGATGACTCTTGTTTGATGAAAGAAGGCAGCAATTCCTCCTTCACAATGATTTCAGCCTTCGGCAGGGACGCTGCAAGAATCAAAGATAAAAGAAACAAAGTTAGAAGATGGCCAGGTGAAACTAACTCAATGTAGAGGAGCCCATGTGGCTCGGTTCAGTACAGCCTTATGCAGCCCAATCCAGACAAGCTTATGCGGTCCTATTTAAGGGGGGCTTCATGCGGTTCGATTCAGAGAGACTTATGCGGCTCTGTACGATGGGTCATTATGCGGTTCAGTTTGTGAAATGCCTGTGCGACTACTAGACAGACTCCCATGCGGCTCGGACATAGGGTATACCCCCATACGGCTCGGACGTGGGACATACATACGGCCCATATAATTTGAACAGTTCGATGAAGACGAGGGACACATTAAAGGCTTGTGCATAAAGCATGCAACAGAGCCATATTTGTTAGGGTTTCAAAGTATACGATATTCCCAAACCCTTACCAACAATGGTGGGGTAAACGTCGGGGTGAACTTCAGGCGCCGTGGCTGACGAAGAAGCCACTCCCTTACCCTTCGCCGCGGTCTTGGAAGACTTGGAGGCCATTGTTGATGGATAAGCGGAGAAGGAAGACAAAGATAGCAACCTAGGGCAAGAAGAGTTGAAGACAAAAGAAAGTAAAGAAGTCTCTCTGACCAAAAATGCTCCTATTTATAGGCAGAAGGAAGGGGGGACGCTTCGATCCGCGTGCTGCATAAAGAACAGAATCGACTCCTCGGTCATCGAAAAAAATTCGGATATTTAAAACCGACCCTTGGGATCCTGTCCCAAAAGGTGGCTTTAAAATTCAAAGCAAATCAAGAGCAATTAATAAGAAGCACACGTGGCAGGAGACGTACACGTGGCAGAGAGCCTATGCGGCGAGACAGTCCATGCGGCTAGAAAGTCTATGCGGCTAGAAAGCCCATGCGGTCAGAATATCCTCTGTAGCCAGAAGAGCTTATATATAGCCATGCTTCTTATTCAAAGTATTTTAATTTTGCAAATTGAAAACTTTGAAGGGGGTCTTGTAGAAGCATGGAAAAAGACAAGGAAAGCCCATGCGGCTCAAAATAGAAGGAGCCTCATGCGGCTCATAAGTCCTTCAGGATCCCATACGGCTCACAAATAGAAGGAGACTCATGCGGCTCCAAAAGTCCTTCATGCGGCTCGGATGGCTCCACGCCACGTGGCCTCACGCTGTCCGATCCGACAACTAGCCATAAAACAGCAGTTTGAATTAATTTCTCTGACGGCAGCCCTGACAATGACAGCTCTGACAAATGACAACTCTGACATAAAAATCGAAATGATGACTCTAACATGATGGCGTGTTCCTAGGAAAAAGAAGAAAATCTTTTATAGCTGGCATGATCCGTCAAGTCCAAAGCTCCCTATGAGGCTGCCGCTCCTATGCGGCTGCCACTCCTATGCGGCTATCATTCCTACGCGGTTGCTCTCTTCATACGGTTGCTCTCTTCATGCGGCTGCCATCTTTATGCGGCTGCCGCCTGCATGTGGCTGACCCCTGCATGCGACTGCCCCTTCATGCGGTTGACCCCTTCATGCGGCTGCCATCTTCATGCGGCTGCTACCTTCATGCGGCTGCTATCTTTATGCGGCTAGGAGTGTGGGGGCCACCCATATGCAGTACATTTAGAGACCGCATTCATGCAGCTCTGTCAGGACGTCCCACTCATGACTGTTAAGACACGTGGCGGTCCTCATGACAATGGAGACACATGGCGATCCTCATGGCAGTTGAGACACGTGGCTGTCTTATCCCCTCGAAATTATGGCTGCTCGTAAATCATAACAACCATATTTAGTGCAATCACCATAATTACACGGATCAAATCAGATTTATTGTAATTAAGAAATTGAACACGTGGCGGGAGATCCGAGCTTATCATGACAAATTATGAAGATTCATTGCAATCAGCATTAATTACCTATACGGATTTGGCGCAATCAAGAATTAACTGCCCAGATGTAATGCAATCAAGATTAATGGTCCAGATGATTGGCCGCCGACTTTTCAAGAAGGGAATTATTGTAAACCCTAATGATCACACCCCCACTTCTATAAATAGCAAGGTACCATTCTCTTGCAAACCCTGGAGAATAGGGAAGAAAAAGAGAAGGAGAATTCCAGAGAGAAGGAGACTCTCTCCACCCGGCTGGACGCACAGAGAGACAAAGGCACGCACAGAGGATTCTTTCCTCGTATCCCGAGAGCATTTCTTCATCACAGCCAAGGCTACGTTCGATCGTCTAAGGAGTGAGGCAGAGCTGTCGTCGCTTTCCCGAGCCTCTACCGTCTCTCCTAGAATCAAAAATAAACAATCGTACTTAGATTGCTGTACCTAGGTTTTCGTCCCTAGGCTTTCTTTGTATGAGCGAGTTGTTGGCCCATTGGTCATATAGTCAAACTGATTTTAATAATTGATCAAACTCTATCTGGATATATAAAGCTAGTTAGGATATCTCGGACTCTTAGACATGATCAAGAACAGCTATCTACACAGTTCAAGACCGAAGCGATGTTTGCCTGTTCGAGTCTGTATTTTTTTGAGCAATGTATTTTTCATTTTATTGAGTCTAGGAATACGTTGTACACCGAGTCGTACTGGCAAATAGGCTATTCCAAAATATTTTCAAAATGTCTTTTAAAATGTCCTTAGTTTTGAAAAACATTCGTATTAACAAAAGCTTCAAAAAGATTTTCAAAAAGGTTTTCAAAAATCCCCAAAAACTAATTTTAAAAACCCTAATCTAACCCTGACAGAACTCGGCCAGAGTTCGGTTAGTAGCCGTTTTGATTTTTGAAATCTCTGGAACTTGGTCCTCCTGCAGTTGCAGATTTGACCGAGATTTCCTCATCGAGTTCTGTCCGAATTCTGCCCGAATTCTACCAGAATTCTGTCTTTTGAATTCCTATAAATAGAGAAGAATTTCGATCATTTCAACTCACTCATTCATTTTCAATCTTCTCTCTTCTAAAAAGCTTTCAGTCTATCAAAGAGTTTTTCTCGAGCTTCAAATTTCAGATCCCAAGCTAATTACAATCCTCTAGTCGATTTGTCAGTGCGGTGTGGTTTATAAGTTTCTGAGAGATTGTAATCAGAAGGCTTGATTGAAGAATACCTCTTCATAATTGAAGATGGACGAGTTCTTCGTATCAAAGCTCGCGTTGTAGAAGTTGCAAGGACTTCGTAAGAAAACTTGCGATTTTGCCAATAGTGGATTCAACTGGTAGCAAGAGTTCTACCGACTGGATTAGTCCTCAACAGAGGAAAACCAGTATACATCGCTGTCTTTGCGTTTGCTTTCTTATCTCTACCTTTACATTACTTAGTTGTGATTATTATTCTGTGATCTTGCTGCTAACATTTTTTAATTAGCATATTTTCGCTGCCAACTCTATTCACCCCCCCTCTAGAGTATTGTATTTTACGATTTTGTTCCTACAATTGGTATCAGAGCGGGTGTTACAGGTAAAGCAAGGTAACATTGTAATTATTTATTCATTTAATTAATTGTTATATAGATCACAGTACAACACATGGCAACTGTGAAATTCACAAGTGAAGACCAGGCCACAAATAGACCTCCACTGTTTGATGGTACGAATTATACCTATTGGAAAACACGGATGAGTTTCTTCTTGAAATCACTTGACT
This sequence comes from Iris pallida, assembly GCA_029216955.1. NCBI lineage: Eukaryota > Viridiplantae > Streptophyta > Magnoliopsida > Asparagales > Iridaceae > Iris > Iris pallida. The sequence goes on from JANAVB010014200.1 coordinate 10,215,255, forward strand.
TTGATTTATGGTCTATTATTATTGATGGCTATCAAAAGCCACCTCGTATAAATGTTGATGGAGTTCTAGTTGAAAAATCCCATAACAGATATACAGAGGAGGAAAAGAAAAAGGCCAGTCTTGACGCACGTGCTATTAACGCTTTATTTTGTGCTTTAGACAGAACTAAATTTAACAGGGTGTCTATCTGCACAACTGCTAATGAAGTGTGGAAGCTTCTTGAAGTCACACATGAAGACACGACTCAAGTCAAAGCATCAAAGGTCAGCAGACTTACTCAAGAGTATGAGGTGTTCAAGAAGAAGCCCAACGAAACAGTTACTCAGATGTTCAAAAGATTCTTGGATATTGTAAATCCTTTGTCCTTCCTAGGCAAAGAGTACAGTAACCATGAAAAGATTCGCAACCTCCTACGAGCACTTACCAAGAACTGGATTCCAAAGGCTACTGCGATCATCGAAGTGAACGACCTCACAACTATGTCCCTCGAAGTACTCATGGGTAAGCTACTCACTCATGAACTGGAGCTACAAGATTTTGAAGAGCCTGCACCAAAGGAGAAGACGATCGTTTTCAAGGCTCAGCACAGAAAAGCTGCTGAAGGTGATTCAGACAGCAGTGAATCTGATACGGAAGATCAAGCACTCCTAGCAAGAAAATTCAAAAGATTTATGAGATATGAGAAGAGAGCCAAAGAAAACAACAGCAGTAACAACTGGTATTATGATGATGCTGTCTGCTATGGCTGCAAGAAGAAGGAACACATGAAGAAGGATTATCCTACAAACTCATCATCAAGCAAGAAGAGCGACAGGTATGAAAAAGAAAACCTGAAGAAATCAACATCTCGAAGATATGCCAACACCAGCATATGGCATGAAAGTGAAGCCAGCGACTCAGAAGATGAACAATCAGAAGACGCTGCAAACGTATGCTTTATGGCATCCGATCATATACCTACTGAACATGTAGTTGATACATATGATGACTTCACCTTTGAGCAATTAGGAGATGCCTTCAGTGAACTGATAAGTGATTACAGGAAACTGCGTAGCAAATATCAGACCTCTAAAAAGGTACTCAAAGAGTACAAAGGAGAAATAGGAAAACTTACCGACCTACTGGCTGAGGTTAGAAATAATGTTAGTGAGTCTGGTGAGCTTTCCTCTATTAAGCTCTTATTACACGAGACTACCAAGTCATCTGAAGAGAAAGACAAGGTTATTGACCAACTGAAAGAAGAACTTTCTAAAGAGAAGAAAAGTCTTTAAAGTGCACAAATCAGAATGGAAACACTCACTTCTGATTATACTAAGTTGTATGACACTTCCAACAGATTGGAAATTAGGTTAGGAAAACAGCCTGAGACTGCTGCTTCCTACCCTAACAAGTGTCACTTACCAAAAAATCGGAACATTTCCAAGCCAAACACTGTCAGACCTAACCCTATCAAACCTTTACCCCAAAAGGTTAAGCCCAAACAGGATTATAGGTATGCTTTCTTCTATACTAGAAAACCTAAACCTACCAACCGTGCACATCACTCAGCTTTCAACACTAAACATGCACAATGTCGTTATTGTGGCCTCATTGGTCATATTTCATCTGCATGTAGAATCAGAAAGCTTGTTGATTTAAATATTTATGCTTGGATACCAAAAGCTAACAATTTAGGACCCTACAAGAAAGGGGTACCAAAAGTTTCATCTGCAAACTGTTTTATAGGTGGAACACCCTTCACATGCTAATAGCAAATAGATTCTCGACAGCGGTTGTTCACGACATATGACCGGTGACGCTACACTATTTGTAACACTGTCGAAGAAGAAGAAGGAAGGCTATGTCTCCTTCGGTAATAACTTGAAAGGGTATATCATTGGTATCGGTGATGTTGGTAAGTCTCCCTATCCTGTGATTAAGGATGTCTGTCTGGTTACCGAGTTGAAACATAATCTACACAGCGTAAGTCATCTAGCTGATCATGGTTATGGCATCAATTTTGGCAAAGATAAATGTACTATAGTTGATAGCTCAACTGGTAGTACTATCTTTGAAGGTACCAGGGAAGACAACATATTTGTTTTCTATTTGTTGGAAGAAACTAACATTTCAGGTAGATGCTTAATAGCTAAAAGTGATGAGAGTCATCTGTGGCATATGAGACTCGGTCACGCAAATATGGACACAATCTCAAGATTATCCACAAAGAAGCTAGTACGCAGTTTACCGGACATAACATTCAAGAAGGATTCGGTATGCAGCCAATGTGAAAAGAACAAAGCTACCAGATCCACATTCAAGTCAGTAAATGCAGTATGTACTACTAGACCTCTACAATTGCTACATATGGACTTATTTGGTCCTAGCAGAGTTGCTAGCCTCGGAGGTAAACTTTATGCTTTTGTAATTGTAGGTGATTACTCTAGATACACGTGGGTATACTTCTTGACATGCAAGAATGATGTATTATCCGAATTTGTCGCCTTTTGCAAGAAAGTACAGAATGAAAAAGGTTACATGATCACTCGTATTAGAAGCGATCGTGGTGGCGAATTCGAGAATGCAGAGTTTGAGCAATTTTGTGACACACACGGTTTTGTACACGAGTTCTCCTGCCCTAGGACTTCACAACAAAATAGAGTTGTGGAACGTAAGAACAGAACTCTATCCGAAATGGCCAGAGTAATGTTAAACCAGTTTAGTCTATCCAAATATTTCTGGGCTGAAGCTGTCAATACAACTTGTTTTGTTCTCAATAGAGTTCTAATTCGACCCAAATCGAAGAAGACTCCATTTGAGTTATGGTTTGATAGAATTCCATCAGTTTTATATTTTAGAATATTTGGTTGTAAATGCTTTATTCTTAATACAAAAGACAATTTGGGAAAGTTTGACGAAAAGGCCGATGAAGGTATATTTTTAGGTTATGCGGCCAAGAGCAAAGGATACAGAGTCTTCAACAAACGAACCATGATCATCGAAGAATCAATCAACATCACTTTTGATGAACTGAATCAAATGACTATCGATGACAATGACGAAGATCCAACTGTACCAAGCTCAACAATAGCTGATTCTCAACCAAGCTCGGTGCTAGCTGATCCTCCTAGAGAAGATCCAGGAACCAGCTACCTTCAGAGTCTGCCGAAACGATTAAAATTTATGGCTGATCGTCCAAAGGATTTGGTAATTGGTGATATTACCAAAGGTGTAAGTACTCGTACATCCAGTAGAGATATTGTTTCTAGTATTGCATTCATTTCACAGATAGAACCTAAAACTATTGATGAAGCATGTAGTGATAGTTTTTGGATAGATGCTATGCAAGAGGAATTAAACCAATTTGAACGAAATCAAGTTTGGAAACTTGTTCCCAAGCCTATTGATCGTCCGGTCATTGGCACCCGTTGGGTATTCCGAAATAAACTTAATGAGAATGGTTTAGTGACTCGTAATAAGGCTCGACTCGTAGCTCAAGGATACAATCAGGAAGAAGGTATCGACTACGATGAGACTTATGCCCCAGTTGCGAGATTAGAATCCATTCGCATGTTATGTGCATTTGCATGTTTTTATAATTTCAAATTATTTCAAATGGATGTCAAGAGTGCACTTTTAAATAGTTTTACAAAAGAAAAAGTTTTTTGTAGCACAACCTCCAGGTTTCACAGATTTTAAAAATCCTGATTATGTTTTCAAGTTGAAGAAATCTTTATACGGTCTGAAACAAGCCCCTCGTGCTTGGTATGATCGTCTAAGCTCTTTCCTACTTGACAATGGTTTTTCAAAAGGCAAGATTGACACTACACTTTTTATTAAGTCCTTTAATGGTAAGCTTCTTTTAATACAAGTCTATGTTGATGATATCATATTTGGATCTACAGATGAATCTCTGTGTCAAAAATTTTCTAAGTGTATGCAGAATGAGTTTGAGATAAGCATGATGGGAGAGCTAAAATTCTTTCTCGGACTGTAAATCAAACAAACTGACAATGGGACGTTCATAAATCAAGCCAAGTACACAAAAGATTTGCTAAAAAAGTTTGATCTGGACAATGTCAAATCTATTGGCACTCCGATGGTGACTTCAACAAAGCTTGATATTGATGAACAAGGCAAGCCGGTCGACACACGTAAGTATCGAGGTATGATCGGTAGTTTACTTTATTTAACTACTAGTCGTCCAGATATTATGTTTAGTGTTTGCCTGTGTGCACGTTTTCAAGCTAATCCAAAGGAATCACATCTGTGCGCAGTTAAACGTATCTTTCGATACCTTAAGGGCACTTCTTCTGTTGGCTTATGGTATCCCAAAACTAAGTCCTTTGACCTTATTGGTTATTCGAATGCAGATTTTACTGGATGTAAAGTTGATAGAAAAAGTACCAGTGGCACATGTCATTTCTTAGGCAAGGCTTTAGTCTCATGGTTTAGTAAAAAGCAAAATTCTGTAGCCCTATCAACAACAGAGGCTGAGTATATCGCCGCAGGACGTTGTTGTGCTCAGATTTTGTGGATGAAATAAACCTTAGAAGACTATGATTTATTTTATACACATATTCCTATTTTCTGTGATAACACGAGCACTATTAATTTGACTAAGAATCCTGTATGTCATTCTCGTACAAAACATATTAAGATTCGACATAATTTTCTTAGAGATCATCATCAAAATGGAGATATTGACCTTGTGTACATAGATACTGAGAATCAATTAGCTGACATTTTTACAAAACCACTAGCAGAAGATCGTTTCAATTATTTACGTCGAGAATTAAGAATTTTGGACGTCAATAATGTTAATTAATTTTATTTTATGATTTTATTTCAATATGCAAAAACTGTGTTAGAGACAAGCCAATAAAGAGTCTGTCTGTCACCACAACTACGGTTGAAGCGAAGCGGTACTTAAGAGTTTCCCGGTGGACCTCCGCCAGCTGGGACAGTACTCCTACAGCTAATCTGAAACAGTCGCTGTGTAAAGAAATTTTATTTATAAAATAACATTAATTATATTATTTTAATGTCAAAATTACTAATCTTTGAATTAAATATTTGAAATGAGCCAATGAAAAAGAAAGTATTTCAAACCAACCCCAGGCGAATTCGGCCAGACTTCGGACCGAATTCGGCCCGAGTTCGGTTGAATGTATCAGGTTATATAACCAGAACCCGAGAGCCTTTCTTCTTCATTGCTTCTAAACTTCATCAAACAGCAACAGCAGCCGCGCGAGAGAACCCCCTAACCCTAGTTCCTTACCACCCCTTCTCTTCCAATCCAAGTGGTGAAATCAATCCAAACTTTGGATTCGAGCGGAGTTCGTTGTTCTCTACAACATATTCGAATCTCGGGAGGTATAACTCCTTATTTCCCCTCCTTTCAATTTCGTGCTATTTACTTATTTTGCACAAATAGCACCTAAGGGATTTAACCCCTTTAAGAGGAAGAAGACAACCAACCCAAGTGAGAAAGGTTCATCTTCGAATCCACCCACGGATTCCTTCTTTTTTGCCAGTCCAATCTAGCGATGGCGCGTTCGACGGGTTTTACTTTCAAACCCTAGATCAAGCCCTACTGTGGTATGGAGTTTTTTCCATGAGATCCATATGCACAGGCGCTCCCATCAAGTGGACTGTATTTCCAGAACACCGACCTTTCTTTGAGGCATTAGGGTTATAATATTTTGTTAAACTTTGTTTTCCAGTAGCAACTAATGCCATTAGACTGTTCTACTGCAATATCATATTAAACACGTTTGACGTTAGTACTCGTGTTGGCGGACTAGACATCGAGTTCAATGATGTTATCTTAGCGGAAATCCTTGGTATTCCCAACGAAGGTGAACCGCTTGTTGATATCACTGAATTTGATTTCCCCGACGGCACGACACTTACTAGTTTCAAAGTGGAACTCTGTGCACCTAATCGAGTTCGCTCTGGAAAGTTTAAGGCAAACAACTTGAACTTGTTTAATTATGAATTGCACCGTATCATTTACTCCACTCTCCTTCCAAAATCTACTTCAAAAGATGATGTCACGTCTCTTGAATTATCTGCTATGTATCACATTCTTAAGGGGATTCTATTTTCTGCCCCTAAGACCATTATTCAGATGATGGGACGTTGTCGTACAAGAGATAGAAATTTCTCTTATGCGATGATTCTCCCACGCATCTTCCAGCGTTTTGATATTGATTTGTCAACTTGTACTCAAGACCTTGAGCCCAAGTTTCTCAAGTTATCTCGTCGCAGTATGATTGCTGCTGCTCCTCCTACTGCTCCTGCTACTGCTCCACCTCCTCCACCTACTCAGCAGTATGCTATGACATTTGAGGGCATACACCAGCACCTTTCCAATTTGCACGTCTCGATGACGGACATGGCTCGCGAACGTGAGTTCCGCGACGTCACCCGTTATCAGGCGATTACAAATTCTTTAGCTGATCTTCGGTTCGCCCAGACTGGACATTCTGCCGGTTCCATTCCCAGAGATCCAGCTTTCTCTGGTTACCGCTGTGAGGATGAGGCTGTTCATGCCTACTTTCAGCCCGATAATGCATATGATTGGTACCGTTCTGACCGTGCTCCTCGAGATTATGTTGGTGAGTTTTACACTGGCGCCCCTCCTCACCCTTCTGGCGCTGGTACCTCTGCAGCTGGTCCTTCTGGACATGCCGGTCATGCTGATGATGATGATGATGACGATGATGATGAGGATATGTGATATGTTATCTGATGTTTGAGACTTAGATATTATCTACTGTATACTTGAAAATGCTCCGGCATTCCAAGTTTTTCTTTTTTAGACTTTATTATCAGTATTTCTTTTGAGGACTTGTACTGGATATTTTTTTATGTCTTTTGGACATCATTTCATCTCTATGGATTTCGTAGTTTATCTTTCACATCAGTTTACTTATTTACTTAGCATCTTTATCTACTTCTTTATTATAACAGCCTGTGAAATAATTCTTTGTTTATTATAAACTGCCTGAGTACAAATACATGCCTGTAATGTCATTCTTATTTTTATATATATATATATTTCTACCATTTATCATGATTATTTTTTTGTGTTTCTTCACTGTTTGTTATTTATGTATTGATTGCGGGGGAGTTCTTCTCTTTTTCAATTATTTTGATAAATGACAACGGGGGAGAAAATAAAGATCTAATATTCTTTTGAGATAATACAGGACATGAACAATTTTTGATTTTATTTCAAGCTTAAATGTTATATCATTCATAGTTTGTCAATTATCAAAGTGGGGGAGATTGTTGGCCCATTGGTCATATGGTCAAACTGATTTTAATAATTGATCAAACTCTATCTGGATATATAAAGCTAGTCAGGATATCTCGGACTCTTGGACATGATCAAGAACAGCTATCTACACAGTACAAGACCGAAGCGATGTTTGCATGTTCGAGTCTGTATTTCTTTGAGCAATATATTTTTCATTTTATTGAGTCTAAAAATACGTTGTACACCGAGTCATACTGACAAATAGGCTATTCCAAAATGTTTTCAAAATGTCTTTTAAAATGTCCTTAGTTTTGAAAAACAATCGTATTAACAAAAGCTTCAAAAAGGTTTTCAAAAAGGTTTTCAAAAATCCCCAAAAACTAATTTTAAAAACCCTAACCTAAACCTGATAGAACTCGGCCAGAGTTCTGCCAGAGTTCTGTTAGTAGCCGTTTTGATTTTTGAATTCTCTGGAACTTGGTCCTCCTGCAGTTGCAGATTTGACCGAGATTTCCTCATCGAGTTCTGTCCGAATTCTGCCCGAATTCTGCCAGAATTCTGTCTTTGAAATTCCTATAAATAGAGAAGAATTTCGACCATTTTAACTCACTCATTTATTTTCAATCTTCTCTCTTCTAAAAAGCTTTCAGTCTTCCAAAGAGTTTTTCTCGAGCTTCAAATTTTAGATCCCAAGCCAATTACAATCCTCTAGTCGATTTGCCAGTACAGTGTGGTCTAGAAGTTTCTGAGAGATTGTAATCAGAAGGCTTGATTGAAGAATACCTCTTCATAATTGAAGTTGGACGAGTTCTTCGTATCAAAGCTCGCGTTGTAGAAGTTGCAAGGACTTCGTAAGAAAACTTACAGTTTTGCCAATAGTGGATTCAACTGGTAGCAAGAGTTCTACCGACTGGATTATTCCTCAACAGAGGGAAACTAGTATACATCGCAGTCTTTGCGTTTGCTTTCTTATCTCTGCCTTTACATTACTTAGTTGTGATTATTATTCTGTGATCTTGCTGCTAACATTTTTAATTAGCATATTTTCGCTGCCAACTCTATTCACCCCCCTCTAGAGTATTGTGCTTTACGATTTCGTTCCTACACGAGTTTGTATTGTGAGTCTAAGTTCAGTCCTCCTATATAATTGTTCTATACTTTTACAATCAATGGCAAACAGGGAGTACTACATGGACGTCCATGTGGAGCCGGTGCCCATTGAGGACGCACCACCTACTTAGACTTAGACTAGTTAGGCTTGACTGGACTGCGATCCAGCTAGTACTTGAGACTTGTAGTATACTTATTATTTTGGGATCTTATGTTATGTTTTGAACTCTAAACTTGTGTGGGATCTTGAATCGATTCCTGTTATTTTCCATCTATCATATCTTTCTTATTTCGTGCTATCTTCCTTAGATGTCTTGTGATTGAGTTGTGATATTATATAACTCCGTACGGAGATGACAGGTACCTTTATATTGCGTCTAGATATTATATGTTATAGACGACCTATACATCATTCTACCGTCGATTCTGCGACGTAGGCTGGACGTACCAATGTGCTCGTACCCCTACTTAGGGTGAGGGTCGTGAGACATTTTTGTGGTGGCCCATGCAGGTCAGAGTCGCAACTAGTGCGATTTTGTAGTGGTGCTCGACTTAGAGTGCTGCTACGAGCCTGTTGTTAGGATATTAGATTAGGCAGTATAGAGAGTTACTCAATCATGTTTGCCATTAAAATCTTTTTATTGCAATTTCAATTACAAACAGAATAATGTTACAATGTAGGACTTAGATGTAGTCCTAGGAGAACACTTTTGTTTATCTGGGTCCCTGTGTCGATGGAGCGAGTGGTAATGCGTTGACTCCGTTGACGATCTGACGACCGTTCTCGGTTCTCTGAAGGTCTGAGTTGCTCTGGGTGCTGGAGCTTACGGAGAGGAAGAAGACGTTGAGTGTCTGTATCTGCCTCTCTCACTGTGTATGTTGGTCTCTGTCTGTAGGTGTGTATGTCTCTCTGTGTGTGTAAGAAGGAGATGATCCCTCTATTTATGGCTTGCAGGCTGGCGGCTCATGCATGCATATGTAGGATACGCCTGTACGTGGGGACGCTACATGGTTGAAGCTGCGGGAGGCGCATGGATGATGCGCCATCATTTGTGGGTTGAATCCTTCATGCTGCTTTTGTAGGCTGACACGTAGCAGGGGAGAAGCTCTTTCTGTTGCTGGGATCTTGGGTGATTAGTGCCCCTTCATTGGCTGAATTGAGTCAAAGGACACGTGGCACACGTCCATGGCTCAAAGATCTCGGATTTGGTGGAGAGTGATCTGATAGGATGCGCATGGAATTGGGGGCATGAGAAGAATTTGGCTTGTAACCTTTAGGAGTCACGAATCAGTTTGGACGTATGGATTTTGAGGCGCATGCGGGGCTTCAGTAGTGACTTGACCTCTTTTTTTAGGGATCAAAGAAAAGTCTGAGGTGCATGGCTTTTGAGACGCATACATAGATTTGGGCGCATGGATGCGGGGACGCATGCAAAATGGTTGGACGGCCACGTGGCTTGTAACCGCCGGAGGAAAGTAATGATGTGCTGACGTCAGTGACACTTCATTTTCTGAAAAAGCTGTCAACTGTTCAGTCCTCGGGGACTGGCTGCTGTCGTGTCAGACTTCAGCATTTAATGTTTTTTGACGAGTGATGGACTGTTGAGTGGGCGCGTCGATCTGCGTTCCACTAGGCGTATGGAGACGCGTAGGGCGCATCCTTATGAGGCGCTTGGTGCTGATGGGCGCATCTGTATGATGCGCGGTCTGACCGGCGCAGCCGTTTGCTTGACACGTCTTTATGGGTCCGACTGTTACGTTCTTCGAGTGCTTTAAATAGCCATTTTTGACTTGGCTGAATTTGAAGCGTCAGGTTCATCACCATTAATGCAAATTTATTGTACGGGATTCGGAGAGCCCGCTACTTGGCGCATGGGTTTGATTTACACGGCCTATAAATAGTGGCAAAGAGAGAGTTTGCTTTTCGTTCTCTCACGTCCTTCCGAAATAAATTTGTTTGCTCGAGCACATTCTGTTGACGAGATGCTCCCGAGGGTGAAGATGCGACAACTTGTCTTCGTTCATGCACTTGAAGGTGACTGTTACATCCAAAAGTCGGGGTCGAGGGCTTCCGAGGCTGTCAGAAGGTGCCTGTTGCATCCAAAGATCGGGATGCTCGACCCTCGTCTCCGTTATGCTGGAAGAGCCGCAGATCGAAATTATGGTGCCCCGATCATCTTCCTTGGGCTTTGGAGGCTCTTTCTTCTGTCAGAGTGGGTGTTGCCCATTCTGGTTGTGTTAAAAGCCTCCTTTTGCCGCGGATCGATTACGGTGCTCTCCTCTTCCTTAGGCTTTGGAGAGCTCTTCCTTCCGCTAGGGTGGGGTTGATCGCCCACCCTTGTTCTGTTCAATGAATGCTTCATTAGTCGAAGCATTTGATCGGGTCGAAGTAAGGTGCATTTGCTGAGACTTCATGATGCACATAACTGAGACTCTGAAAAGATACGCCTGACTGAGACGCTGAAGAGATGCGCCTGACTGAGACGCTGAAGAGATGCGCCTGACTGAGACGCTAAAATAGATACGCCTGACTGAGACGCTGAAGTGATGCGCCTGACTGATGATGCGCCAGACTGAGAGCGCATGGCAGTTGCTGCGCCTAGCTGTAGACTTAGGGTCTTTTTCTTTGTAGAAATTCTCCTATGTAAAGCCTTTCTTTAGACATATAATAGACTTTTATATGAACTAAAAATCCTTTTTTTGCTGTCTATACTTTTGCTGTCTTGATGTGCCAAGTAACTCCGGCGCACGTAATGTTAGGCGCATAGATTTCTGGTCCTAAAATTCCATGCTTCTACAAGACCCCCTTCAAAGTTTTCAAAACTTTTTATCAAGTTTTGGAATACTTTGAATAAGAACCATGGTGGTGTCTTACGGGGCACATAACTGTTCAGGCGCATGATTATTCCGCGCATCAGTGATGGGGCGCATGCTCCTCTCAGTTAAATAATAATGCTTCGAAGTAATCAATAAAAGATTAATGATGATCTTTTTGGATTATTTGCAGTTATCACTTCACAGAACCCGAGGCAGCGGCTGATGTCACCCTTTATCGGTTCACGCGTGCGACCAAGCCTATAAATAGGCGTCTAATTTAGACGAGTCTGGAGCACATGGATGAGTTACATCATGTTGTTGTGCCCAAACTTTTTGTCGCTGACGCGCATGGACTTATGTCCTGATGATGCGCTGAGGCTATTCCGCCGACGCGCATGGGTTTAGGCCCTGATTATGCGTCGAGGTTTTACTGCTGACGTGTATGGGTTTACACCCTGATGATGTGCCGAAGCTTCACTACTGACGCGCATGGGTTTAAACTCGGATGATGCACCGAAGCTTCACTGCTGATGCGCATGGGTTTAGACCCGGATGATGTGCCAAAGCTTCACTTCTGACGCGCATGGGTTTAGACCCTGATGACGCGCCAGGCTGCTTGACACACCCAATATTTTGTCTTCAAATTGCCTGACTTTTGTCTTTACTGTGTCAGTGTCGATGACTATCCCTTTACTAAATGAAGTCCTTTTGGATGCTTCTCTTTGCCAAATGAGAGTTGATTTCGACGAGGAAGTTATTAACCCTACGAAGGCTGCTATCCTACTGAATCAACCTTCCGAGAGAATATTGTAAATCCGGAATCAGTCGCCTGTTTTTCTCCAGAGTATGATAGAGAGCGGCAAACTAAAATCCGCTGAGTCCGAGGATGCGACTTTTTTGAAACCTGCCTTTCTGTTTGGTGACCGCTTGACCTCCACCGAGGCGAAGGTACTGAAGATCAAGGAGGACTGGTTCTTCTCTACGAAGGGCATGGTTCTGTACGTGCGGCAACTTGAACGTCAATTGCCGTTGACGGCCTTCTACCGTTTGGCTTCCAAGAGAAGGATGCCATGGGAACTTACTCCTTCTCAAGGAGGGACAGTGGGGGGTACCCTTTCGATTGATGTTACTTCGAATCAAAGGGATACTTTGGCCGCCTCGCGAGCCGGGACCTCGTTCAGTTGTCGAACTTTGCATCCTGCGAGCCTTTATAGTGAAGTCCCTAATGACACCTTTGCTTTTGGTGCTTCGACCTTTGCAAATCGGATGCTGACATCGAAGGTTATCTATCCGAAAGGTGGTTTTAGGGTTAAAGGTTGGTGCCACCACGTGCCAAAGTAGGACGAGCTGACCCTTTAGGTGTTGTCAAAGTTCAAGACTGAGCTTAAAGAGATTGGGCTGACTGCCGCCATCCGTGCCACACAGGCCGGCGTGGACCTCAACAAGCCTATGTTCCTTGCACTCTTGGAAATGTTCAATACCCAGACTGACACTTTCTTTACTCCAGTGGGGGAGTTGGGATTGGCTCTCCATGGATGTACGAGGTGTCCAAGCTTCCTTGGGGCTCGAAACCGTACGAAGAATATTTCTCGACAAATAAAGAGATCCTTGTTCTGGAAAGGAAGGACCCGGAGATGATGGCTATTTTCAAAGAGGTGGCGAGCCATCATTATCTGCTGCAATGGAAGGACAAAGGCAAGTCACAGCCTCATGTGACTACTTGGAGGGATTACGTCTTCAAGCAGTACCTGGCAGACTCTTCGAAGATTTGGTTTACGACTCCGTAGGGGCTGAAACCCGCGAAAGTAACCTCCAAAATGAGCCGACTAGGCGAGAAGGCCTCACGTTCAAATAAGAGTGGCGAAGACGTATACAGCTGTTTCCGGTATTGCGTGCATCGGATTCATCCAAGGCAGTGTTGACTGCATACTTGATGATATGGCTTCGGGACTGTGTGTTCTCGGGCGGATCTGGCTCTGTGGAGAGGGTGAACCGGAACCTTATTTTGCCCGCGGTGAAATTGGTTTTTGGTCGCCCTTTGGCTCACCTTCCCGCGATGGTGTATAACCTGCTGCGGGGTTTGAGGGACTTTGCTGACGATGTGGTCCATGAGATGGGCAGAAAAGACAACTTTCCTCGAGTTGAGCTACCATTCTATTATCTGATGGGATGGTTGATTCTACATCACCCGAACGTGATGAGTCCGGGTCCTGAAGACGATCACGTTAAAGGTGACGCCTTTATCCGCCGCTTCTATAAGAGGAAGTCGCTACACACCGGCGTCCCCATCTGTAGGAGAGTCTTGTCTTATCTTCAGGGGTGGAAGATCGTCAAGGTCAGTCCCATCTTCAAAGATTTCGACGCTAACTAAGATTTGGAAGACTCTGGCGAGGATGCGATCACTCTGTCGAAATAGAGGTTTCGTTGGTTGCAGAGTATTCGGCCTTCCCACTTGGTTTACCGTAACCAGAATAAGTGTTATCTGGAGCCATATTTACCGAGCCAGTTTGCTCGCCATTTTGGTTACACCCAGCTAATGTTACGAAACCCCAGTAAGATCCTGGGGTTTGCCGGACGTTTACTGGATGGAGCCCGGGGTTGGCAATATTACAATGCCGGGTGCACTGGGGTTCGTTTCGATACACCAGTTCACAACCCTCGGCCACAGATCCTGTATTCGGCTGTTAAGCTATATAGTACCATCAATACTGTGCCTCTTGAATATGACAGGAAGACTAGTTTTATTGTTGGAACTCAGCTAGAGGCTACGAAGAATATGTTGGCGGCGGCCAGGTCATATCGTCCACCAGAGTTGGCGGGATATCGGGCTGCTGCTGCAGCGTCAATAGGAGGCACTCGGGAAGATCCCCCAGCTGGAAAGAGGCGAGCTGACGCAGAAGTCGGTTCGTCTGCACCGAAAAGGCCGAGGAAAGCGACAACTCCAAAGGCTACGGGAGTGCCGCCTGTAATGCCAATGTAATCAGTTCCTGCTGAGGTAAATACGTCCCCCATAGTCTGGCTCATCATGTCATTTTTGTGACATATGCTTTCTTTTTGTAGGAGCCGTTGAAGAAGAAAACCCGGGTTTCGAAACTGGGTGTCAATTAACCGAAGGAGGTGGCAAGCTCTTCTGACGAGCGCATTCCTCCGATTGTAACGTCTCCCGTCGAGGAGAATCCTGACATGTTATTTCTGCAGAGATTTTAGTATCTCCAGATTATGTTGGAAGAGAAGCTGAGGATGAAGCAGTTCCCGGGAGGGTGTAAGCCTCCGTGGGGGCCTTTGGCATTGAGGATCCAGCAGATACGGGGCTTCCAGATAAGGAAGTGGAGTGGAGTTCGTCCTCTTCGGATGACGTTCCTTCATAGATGAGTGAGCCTGTTGCGGGAGCAACAGACATGGCTGAAACAGAGGAGATGGCTGATTCTCCTCCTTGTCATGATTAGGGAAGGTCGACTGCAGTGTTGCCGAGCTCTACCCCAGACTTAGCAACGGAGGCTGAGGTGGCTGCCGACCGGAAGGTAGCGACAGATTCTATCCCTGCGGAGGAATTTGGTGAGGAAGATGAGACTCGTCCGTCGAGCCTGACTCCAGTGGAGCCGAGTCAGGACACGAGTGCTGATCTCGCTGCTTTGCCAGAGGAGGAAGGTCCCGTGCGGCCTGCTGATAGTGTGTTGGATGCGGAGGAGATAGCTTCTGGCGTTGGTGGTCCCTCCGAGCTTGAGAAGGGTAAGGGTTTGCTGGAACCCCCTGTTGCTCCTTCCACATGGGGTACTATATCGATGCCCCTCTCGGCCCCTTCCGCTCTCCTGGCTCCTCGGGCCAGTGGCGAAGTTCAAGCCCCTGTTGAGGGAGAGTCCGTTGATGCCGGGGTTCCAACCTCATAGATTGAAGTCGACGGGTCTTCTTCCGGTCCGCCGTCTAGAGCAGCTCCTCCAACTCCTGCTATGACATCGCAAGCGCTGGCGGATGCGGATGAGTATATGAAGTTTATCATTGAGGCGGTGTATAAGATGCTGCAGAGGGGCGTATCGACCATGATGAATGCCAACAGGAGTTTTACGATGGCAGAAACCATGGCGCTCCCTCACATTGGTCTGATACGTTCCCACCAGGGCCATGACCATATGACCAAGATTCTGGAGGCATCGGGGGCCGAGTTCGACCAGCTGCTTTTCGAGTTTCAGAGTATCCAGCAAAATGATCTTTCCGTCCTGATAGAAGCAGAAAAGGAGAAGTTGATCGCTGAAACTGAGTCATCTTATCAGGCTACCGTGGCTATCTGGGAGCGCGAGGTGGCCGAAGCTGAGGCTGCGGTGGAGAGGCTATCTCAGTCCACGCAGGAGAAGGTGGAGTTGCGAGCTGCGTTGGACGCTAGTATAGCGGAAGTTAATGTTTGCCATGAAATATAAAAGAACATAACAATTATCGGAGGACTGGACTTTTACTTCACAATACAAACTCGCTTGTAAAAAGGAAGCCTAGGGACGAAAACCTAGGTACAGCAATCTAAGTACAATTATTTATTTTAGATTCTGGAGGGTGACGATAGAGGCTCGGGAAAGCGACGGCAGCTCTGCCTTTCTCCTTGGACGATCGGGTGCTGCCTTGGCTCTGGAGAAGAACTGCTTGGCGTTGATGAAGAAATGCTCTCCTTGTTCTCTCTGTATATGCTCCTCTGTCCTTTCGATCTCTATATATTCTCTCTCTGATTCTCTCTGGATCCAGGATGGGGTTCTTTGCAAGGGAATGGCACCTTGCTATTTATAAGAGTGGGGGGCATCATTAGGGTTTTGCAATGATTGTCCATTCTTAAGAGTCGACGGCCTGAGAATTATTTAATCTGGGCCGTCCATCTCGAATATAATAGATTTAAGCAATTAATGTGATTGCATTAAATCTCTGTGGACAATCAATATTAATTGCCATGAATATTCGTGATTTGTAATGGCCTGCCACGTGTCTAATTTGCTCGATTTGATTTGATCTGGGCACTTATCGTGATTGCAACAAATTTGATTTTGTTCGGATTTGTTAGCACCCATAATTCTAGGAAGATAAGACTGCCACGTGTCTCAATCATCGTAAAAAGTGCCACATGTCTTCACTGGGTCATCTTGGCAGAGCCGCATATGCGTGGGCCGCATGAGGATGAACGATCGTATGAAGATGGACAGCCGCATGGGGATGAACAGCCGCATGACGATGGGCAGCCGCATAGGAGTGGGCAGCCGCATGCTGACGGGCGGCCGCATAAAGGGTACGGCCGCATGAAGATGGATGGCCGCATGAAGGGGGCGGCCGCATAAAGTGGGTGGCCGCATAAATACAACAGTCGCATGCCTCGGGACTCGGTGGATTCAGCCAGCTGTGAAAAGATTTCCTCCTCTTCCCTAGGAACACGCCTTTATGTCAGTCATTATTGCGCCTTTATGTCAGAGATGTCATTTGTCAGAGCTGTCAGCTGTCAGGACATTAAATGCAGCCAAAGATGAAGGGAGAAGCTGTTGAAGGCCACGTGGCTTTGGGTCTATCCGAGCCGCATAGACGCGTGAGCCACATGGACCCCTGAGCCGCATGGGCTCTCTGTGCCGCATAGAGATCCTTGGCCGCATAGACCTTTCTTTATTCTTTTCCATGCTTCTACAAGACCCCCTTTAGAGTTTTTAATTTTGCAAAATTAAAATATTTTGAATAAGAAGCATGGCCATGTAACAACTCTTCGGGCCACATAGGATGTTCTGACCGCATGGGTGTCTCAACCGCATAGCCTCCTCAGCAAGCCACATGGACTTCCTGGTCGCATAGGCTGTCTGGCCGCATGAGCTTCTTACCACGTCATCCTGCCATATGTGTAAATTTTTTGCATTTAATTGCCTTTGATTTGTTGTCAGATTTTGAAGCCGTTTTTCGGGACAGGATCCCAAGAGTTTGGCCTTTATTTTAGTCGTTTCGTCTCGTTAACCGAAGAGTTGGTTTTCATGCTGCACGTGGATCGAAGTGCCCTCCTTTTGTCTATAAACATGAACGTGTTCAGTCGGAGAGACTTCTTTACTCTCTCTCTTGTCTTCAACTCTTGCTGCCCTAATTTTCTGTCTCTGTCTTTCTTCTCCGACCGTCGGTCGACCACGGCCCCCAAATCTTCCAAAGCTGTCTCTGCGAAGGACAAGAAAGCGGCTTCTTCGTCGGCCACGACGCCTAACGTGCACCCCGACGTCCACCCTGCTTTTAAGAGTAAGGATTGGATGAAATATTGAACGCTTTGAACCCTTTAAAAAACCATGGCTCTGTTGCATTTTTATGCACAAGCCTTCGTTCTTCATCTTTATTGAACTGCCAAGTTCAACATGATGAAGCCGCATATGTTGCACGGGCCGCATGACTCTCTCATATCTGAGCCGCATGGGGCATGCCCTGTGTCTGAGCTGCATGAGAAGGACTTGAGCCGCAGGAGCACTTCCAGATTTGAACCGCATGAAGTCCTTTTGAACAGGACCACATGAGCTCCTGATGAATCTGGGCCGAATAAAGCTTCGCTAAGACGTGCCGCATAAGCTCATCTGCTAAATAGAACCGCATAAGCTCAACCGAACCGCATAAGCTCTATCGAAGCAATACCGCATGAAATCCAACTGAGTTGGGCCGCATAAGGCTACGTTGAATCGAGCCGCATAGGCTCATGGGAGCTTTTTAAGAAACTCCAAGTGTTTTTGTTTTTAACCATCTTTTAATATCGCTTCTTTTGTCTTTCCTCAGTGGATCTGCCAATCAATCCAGCAGGAGAGCTTTTGGTGGGTTCAGCCCAATATGCCATGAGTGTGCAGCTCGACGACTTAGTTCGACATGTGTCAGATCAGCTTTCCACCGATGAGCCTTTGGAGAGGGTGAGCGCCATCAAGAACCAGCCTCTCCACTTTTTTTGTACTATGATGAACTCGAGAAGGCTGGAAGGAGAATATCAGAAACCAGCCTTTCTCTTCGGGGATGCTCTATCCATAAAGAACCCCCGAGTACTGGACATTTCTGAGAGCTGGGACTTTACTCTGGACGGGGTGGAGATCCATATTCCCGAAATGAAACGTCATTTTCCCCTCTTGTGGTTCAATATGGTACCATTGAGCAGGAAGATGGTGGGCTCCATAACTCCAACCCAATCGGGGATGTTCGTGGGCAACATCTATTACAATAAGAATATTGGGTCAGCATATGCGAGCAGGGATTCGGTCAGTCGGAGCGTGATGGGACTTGTTGGCCCATTGGTCATGGTCAAACTGATTTTAATAATTGATCAAACTCTGTCTGGGTATATGAAGCTAGTCAGGATATATCGGACTCTTGGACATGATCAAGAACAGTTATCTCCACAGTTTAAGACTGAAGCAATGTTTGCCTGTTCGAGTCTGTATTTCTTTGGGCAATGTATTTTTCATTTTATTGAGTCTAAGAATACGTTGTACACCGAGTCGTACTGGCAAATAGGCTATTCCAAAATGATTCCAAAATGTTTTTAAAATGTCCTTAGTTTTGAAAAACATTCTTATTAACAAAAGCTTCAAAAAGGTTTTCAAAAATCCCTAAATCTATTTTACAAAACCTAACCTAACCCTGGCAGAACTCGGCCAGAGTTCGGCCAGAGTTCAGTTAGTAGCCGTTTTGATTTTTGAATTCTCTGGAACTTGGTCCTCCTGCAGTTGCGGATTTGACCGAGATTTCCTCATCGAGTTCTGTCCGAATTTTGCCAGAATTCTGCCAGAATTCTGTCTTTGGAATTCCTATAAATAGAGAAGGATTTCGATCATTTCAACTCACTAATTCACTTTCAATCTTCTCTCTATCTAAAGCTTTCAGTCTTCCATAGAGTTTTCTTGAGCTTTAAATTTCAGATCCCATGCCAATTACAATCCTCTAGTCGATTTGCCAGTGCGGTACGGTCTAGAAGTTTCTGAGAGATTGTAATCAGAAGGCTTGATTGAAGAATACCTCTTCACAATTAAAATTGGACGAGTTCTTCGTATCAAAGCTCGCGTTGTAGAAGTTGCAAGGACTTCATAAGAAAACTTGCGATTTTGCCAATAGTGGATTCAACTGGTAGCAAGAGTTCTACCGACTGGATTAGTCCTCAACAGAAGGAAACCAGTATACATCGCTGTCTTTGCGTTTGCTTTCTTATCTCTGCATTTACATTACTTAGTTGTGATTATTATTCTGTGATCTTGCTGCTAACATTTTTTAATTAGCATATTTCTGCTGTCAACTCTATTCACCCCCTTCTAGAGTATTATGCTTTACGATTTCGTTCCTACAATTGGTATCAGAGCGGGTGTTACAGGTAAAGCAAGGTAACATTGTAATTATTTATTCATTAAATTAATTGTTATATAGAACACAGCACAACACATGGCAACTGTGAAATTCACAAGTGAAGGCCAGGCCACAAACAGACCTCCACTGTTTGATGGTACGAATTATACCTATTAGAAAACACGGATGAGTTTCTTCTTGAAATCACTTGACTTTGATTTATGGTCTATTGTTATTGATGGCTATTAAAAGCCACCTCGTATAAATGTTGATGGAGTTTTAGTTGAAAAACCCCATAACAGATATACAGAGGAGGAAACGAAAAAGGCCAGTCTTGACGCACGTGCTATTAACGCTCTATTTTGTGCTTTAGACAGAACTGAATTTAACAGTGTGTCTATCTGTACAACGGCTAATGAAGTGTGGAAGCTACTTGAAGTCACACATGAAGGCACGACTCAAATCAAAGAATCAAAGGTCAGCAGACTTACTCAAGAGTATAAGGTGTTCAAGATGAAGCCCAACGAAACAGTTACTGTCACGACCCTCACCCTAGTGTAAGGGGACGAAAAGTGGGTACGTCCAGCCTACGCCGCAGTGTCGGCGGTAGAACGCTGTCCTAGGTCAAACATCTAACAATATAAAGGTACCTGTACATTTTATACACTCCGAATGGAGGTGACATAGCAAATACAGTCTCCATCACATCTAAGGTAGAGCATGATAAAAGATAGATAAAATATGAAATCCATAAAGAGATACCGCAGATAGAAGTCTAAGTGTTTAAGATACACAAACCCAGAAAACATCTCAAATCTCAAATACAGTAATCCATAAAGTAAATACAACTCAAGACAACTAAAATAACTATCTATACAACCTCTACTGTGTCTCCTCTAGGCTAGCAGGCAACCTCCAAGCTATCTGTAAAATTTATCAACAGGTCCAGTCAGGACAGGAGCGAGCACAAAACATCTCACGCAGTTCATATCAAGTTAGGAAATATAAAGCATGCAATAGAGTAAGGTACAGGAAACGCTGAAAGAGAATGTATATGAAAAATAGCAGAGATTTGATAATAGGAAATATCTATATATGATACGTAAGAACTGTAAGCAATGTGTAATTTAGAGTACAATATGGTTATGTAAACGGTCTAGGACAATACAATGGTAACTCCATTGTACGTGAGTGTCCAATAGACATATACAATAGTTATACAATATTGTATAATAGGATTTGAGTACATAACCAATTCTACTCCCCCTCCCCAATCAATACACAAGGATCCACTCCAGTTACGTTATCTTGTGCAATAGTGTACAATATTTTACAATAGATGTACAATGTTATACAATAGATGTACAATGTTATACAATAGATGTACAATGTTATACAATAGTTGTACAATGGTCTATCCCTGGTACTCAGGTGATAATGAGAGTACAATATGCACAATGAGTATACAAGGATATGGGTATTCAATAAATACAATATGTAAGTGAAACGCACATCACAATATATATTTAGTGAATACAAGGGGATAATATCTCAAAAGAAGATCCATATAGTACCAATCTGTGATAACAATCGTGTCAGCATCATGTACCGTAATCTATAGCAAGAATATAAATCCAGACAAGTATAAAACGGTTAGAGAATGTACTCGCCTGATAACCTGAGCAGCTGATAGGTATAGAGGTCCAAACTGAAGCCACAGAGTCCTATTTAGAGCAACACAGGTCAATATGTATACGAAAGATGATAAATGAAATGTACAATGCATCTGCATGCTGCCTAGGTCAAACTAGACTAAAGTCAACACTTGGTCAACTCTAGTCAACCACACTAGTTAAATTAGGTCAACTAGGTCAAGTCCTAGCCCAAACAAGTGTAACAAGTCTCACTAGGCCTAACCAAGCCTAGGCTAGCACTCACACAATCACAAGATAATGTGAACCACAACAATGCATAATATAAAATAGATAATATATATAAATATATACCTTCATACATACATACATATCCATATTACATACATATTTATATATATAGGCATATGTTACATCATGCATATTTACATAGTTACATAGATATATACATTCATGCACATTTACATACATACTTTTATACATTATATATGTTAACATTCATTACAATGCATTATATTTTACTTATACCTTTGATTAATTGATTCATTCATTCATATATGACATTTATTCATGCATATTACATACTTACATGCATCTATACATTATATACATTGTATATAGCATGTAAAAATAGAAGGGGGAAAACTGAAATGAAAATGGAAGGGAAGGAAAATGTAAAAAAAAGGGAAAACAGTGAACATATACATGCTTGCATCATATATTCTACATTACCATACATACTACCATTATATATTGCATTATATTATTTATATATTATGCATTCATATCTATCATTACATGTATACCTTGCATTCATATCTAGCATTCACTATATACTTTCATGCATACATTGTATATCATTCTTTCATTCATGCATTTATGTATTGCTTACATACATTATATTAATTGCATTCCTACATGCTTGCATTCAACCATATATATACATTAATGTAAAGAGGATATATATCATATATATATATATATCATTTCATTCATCTAACATATCATGTATTACATACTCTATATTCATTTAATATCCATACTACATAGGCTCATAGGTTACACAAAATGCATATATCGTATAGTCACTCTTCTACTTAAAATCAATACTGTACCAATTGGGCATTCACTAAATTTTAAGATTAAAGTATGTCGTAGCCCTTTGTGTTAGCTTTCCGAAACTTTAAACGGATCGTATTTTCGTGTCCGGAAGCTCCCGAAATCGCGAAAATACCGAAACACGTTTGTCTTTCGTACAGCTGACACTCAAATAATTCTATAGAAAGTTACAGAAACAATTTGGCTTATTAAAATATATATTTGGAAAGCTAACTTCGATACAGTTCTTTTAAAAAAAATAGAAGATAAATCGGAGTTCTAAGCTAAAAGTTATGACATTTCTAAGTTGTTTTGGTTAATAAAAACGTGGATAAATATTATGACGAATTTGACAAAAGAACACATATAGGCCAAGATACTTGGATACAAACAAAGGTATCCAAATGAAACTCATTCTAACCATCCTAACTAAGATCAATCCACTCTCTAACCATTATAAAACTGAATTTAAAATCTATTTAAATTATTATCATACATACATACACATGGGGTGTCCTAATTTGGGATCTATCAAGTAGGACACAAGACACATATCTAAAATCCTCAAGAGAGCTCCAAATGGCCTCAAATTTGAATCTAAATAGGACACATGCATGAGGATGAATCCTACGGATTCAAAACTAATTTATATGCAAAGAAAATCGATTTAGATGATGGATTTTACCTATTGGGAGTGGAATCCCAATGAAATCTTTTAGGACACGGCTCCGATACGAAGATCCCTCAAAGTGGACACTCCTTCTTGCACTCCTCTTCCAATCCTTGGTAGCACCCTTTCCTTAGAGAATGGGAATGATTGAGGGAAGGTTTGGTAAAGGAATAATTTGATTTGGAGATCAAATCAATGTGAAGGCTCTCTAAAAATGGGGAAGAACAAATAGAAAATAAAAGAGGCAAGATTGTAATGAATAAAATGAATCATTCTCTCCTAAAGGTGGCTGCCATAAAGTGTCCATTAGAGCTAATGGGAAATGTCCTAATTGCCCCTCTCTAGTCTCATATGGTTAAGTCTAGACTAGGTTCAAGTTTGGGGTCAAAATGATCTAGTTTTGAGTCTCTAACTTAACCATTCTAACATGATAAAAATTAGTTTAATTAACTAACTTAAATGTTGGGTTTTGTGGGTCATGCTTAACTTAATATTGGGTCCAATCTAGAGTTTAAGCTACCTGGGTCACAATACAAGTCGGAACGAGACGAAACTCAAACCCGACTAAACAAATCCAATAAAAATAATATTAAAAATATAAAATTTTCCCAAAATATTAAAATATAAAAAATGATCAAAATTATAATACATCAATTTAAATATTATTAAAATAATCTAAAATTTACCAATTAATCAAAATCCTAAATAATTCAAAAGTCACAAAATGACCAAACTACCCTTAGCCTAAAAAGTTGTAAATAGTCATTCTAATCACATGGTTAGGTCCCCATGGTCATGGTTAATCTCTAGGCTCAACAGTTCTAGGGTTCACTAGCTAACACATCAAAATTATAACTCACCAATTTTAAATAGTATTAAATTAATTAAAAATTCTCATAAATCATAAATCCTATTATTAAATAATAAACTTTTACAAAAGTTCAAAATTATCCTCATTTTAGAAAAGTGGGTGTTACAAGTCTATTCTTCTTAGAAAATTTCGTCCTCGAAATTAAGATGGTCGTACTTCTTCTAGAGTCTCGTCCCCAACAATCAAAGTCTCAGAACTTACCTAAATCATACAATTTAAAAGAATGTCATACAAGGTCATGGCATACGGTGGTAGTGTAAGTCTCATCTAGGTATACTAGTTACACTAGACCAAAATAATCATAGGGTATCAAAACTTACAAGCAATCAGGGGTGTTAAACTGAAAAAGATACAGAAATAACAAATCATCAAGGCTTTAAGGCATAATCAAAATCAAAATTTAAAGCACAAATGTCGAGCATTAAAATCCAATCACAATATATATATAGAGAGAGTGTTAGAAGGAGAAAAGCTAGCACTATGTAAAGGTTATGTGGTTAGTGTGTGTATGGGTGTATGTGGACATATTCATAGGGTTAGATAGTAGACATGTGTGTGTGTGTGTGAAATATACATGAAAGTGTATAGGAGGATTTGGGTTTCGAAATAATAGCTATCAAGTTATACTACTCATGGCATATTGGTTAAACAATCTACAATACACAACCTATTTACTCATTACATGCATGGCTAACCATATATATACATATATCTATATGTATAGAGATGTAGAGATTTAGTTATGTATCTATATACATTATAACATGTATGCATAAACTCTATATATATGTCTATATAGATATATGAACATAACATAGAGAGGAAGGGTTAGGTTTACATGGCAGTGTATACTAAGTTAGGGTGTGTGTGTCCTTGTACATGATTATAGCTTTAGTATTGAAAGGTTAAACCCAATTTTAGTTCAGTATTTACATACAAAATCTGAAAATAAGCTAACATTTAAACCAGTGTAATTTTAACATAATGCAGTTTTAGATTTTAGGGGTTTGATACATCACAACCAACTCAATGCTCCCAACACATTCTAACATGATAGAGATAAAACCCTAACATACTATCCATACATTCAACAATGTATATACCACAAAATATTACATTAAAAAAATGACAAATTAAACTAAACATTTGGAATCCAGTATTAAGGGTTAATATGCACACGGTCTCAAATTTGACAAATTCAAACACAAAACCTAACCAATTTTTTTAAGAATTGAAACCATGTATATAACATACATGTGTAGTGGTGTAAACAACAACTAATAATATGAAATTTATATTTAAATTACGAATTTAAACTAGAAAAAAAATAGAGAACTATTCTCTGATACTGTATTGTATCAGAAATATTGTGGTTTTGAGAATTTAAACATTAACAACATATTAATATACATCTAGATAGGTTGGTAATCAAAGTGTAGCATGCATACGTGTCAGGCAAAGTGTCTGTGTCCACTATATATATTCTCATATCCCAATATAAAAATCAAATTCTATATCAAGACCAACATTTAGATTCCTACCAAGATTGCAAAGTAGGTGATTGATGTAATCAAGAAAGTTTCATTATTATTATTATTATTTAATACAAGAATAATAGCAAGAAGAAAATAATGATAAAATCTGTTCTGCTTATCTGTTTAAAAGAAGAACCATTTTGAAACAAGAGCTATAATATCAAATCCAAGATAAGGTCTAGCAAAATCATTGATTCATTGTATTAAGAAGAAATTCATAGTAAGAAGTTACACAAGGTTTATAATACAGCTAAAGCTACTCCTAAGTTAAATAATGAGAAGCAACACAAACAATAATTCTTTTTTTTTAAACTAATACAAGTAATAATGGCAAGAAGAAAATAATGATAAAATCCTTTCTTGCTCAATCTGTTAAAAAAAAGGGACCATTTGGGATCAGAGCTATACAAACAAGTCTAAGGTAAGGCCTAAGACAATTCGTCAATTCATTACATTAGGAAGGAATTATATCCAATAAAGTTATATAAGGGATTATATCAACAATTAAAACTATTTTTTTACTCATAAGTTAAGTGATAAAGAAATAATTTTTTTAAGGCTGAAATACAAGGTAGAGATGATTGTTTTTAAAAAAAAAGCTTTAGAGATATAATCTGATAATCATATGCGTCTTCCTGAAATTATGTTGTCAGAATTCTGCCACGCCAATAAGCATAGATGCAATAAACGATAGAGTCCATAATAAGGCATACACCCTATAATCATGTTATCTAGAATTCTTATCACACCACCCGGTATGGCTGCAGAAAAATCTAGATTTCATAACTAAGATAAGTATAGCTATATCAGGCTCTACGTCCTTGTCATGCTAGCAAATATGACTGTAATAAATTCTAAATTCCATAATAAAGTAGACTTTTACCTTTCTTACTGTCCTTATCAAGTATGTTATCAGGTTATACCTTAATTCCAAAAAAAATGTATATATACATATAAATACAAACACTAATTCAACAACTAACATCAAGATTCAAAATTCAACAATAATCCATCAAAAATTATATAAATACAGACTCAAATTCAACCACTAACATCAAGATTCAAAATTCAACAATAATCCATCAAAAATCATATAAATACAGACTCAAATTCAACCACTAACATCAAGATTTAAAATTCAACAATAATCCATCAAAATCAAGTTCAATAACAGGAAGTAAAGGTAAATCAAATCAGGGAAAAAATAGATTTCAAATCGAAGTTAAAATAAGATTCTCAAGGGTCGTCCCAGGAATCTCTCAAGGAGGCCAAACTGTGATTGAGTACCTTCAAAAATCTATCCTAATCCTACTGCAGGCTGTAGTGATACTCTAGTTCGAATACCACTACATAAACTCGACCTGCATGGGCCACCACTAAAAACGTGTAACGACCCGCACCTTAGTGTAAGGGCACGAGAAGTGGGTACGTCCAGCCTATGCCGCAGTGTCGGCGGTAGAACGTTGTCCTAGGTCAAACATCTAACAATATAAGGGTACCTGTACAGTATATACACTCCGAATGGAGGTGACATAGCAAATACAGTCTCAATCACATCTAAGGTAGAGCATGATAAAAGATAGATAAAATATAAAATCCACAAAGAGATACCGCAGATATAAGTCTAAGTGTTTAAGATACACAAACCCAGAAAACATCTCAAATCTCAAATACAGTAATCCATAAAGTAAATACAACTCAAGACAACTAAAATAACTATCTATACAACCTCTACTGTGTCTCCTCTAGGCTAGCAGGCAACCTCCAAGCTATCTGTAAAATTTATCAACAGGTCCAGTCAGGACAGGAGCGAGCACAAAACATCTCACGCAGTTCATATCAAGTTAGGAAATATAAAGCATGCAATAGAGTAAGGTACAGGAAACGCTGAAAGAGAATGTATATGAAAAATAGCAGAGATTTGATAATAGGAAATATCTATATATGATACGTAAGAACTGTAAGCAATGTGTGATTTAGAGTACAATATGGTTATGTAAACGGTCTAGGACAATGCAATGGTAACTCCATTGTACGTGAGTGTACAATAGACATATACAATAGTTATACAATGTTGTACAATAGGATTTGAGTACATAACCAATTCTACTCCTCCTCCCCAATCAATACACAAGGATCCACTCCAGTTATGTTATCTTGTACAATAGTGTACAATATTATACAATAGATGTACAATGTTATACAATAGATGTACAATATTATACAATAGATGTACAATGTTATACAATAGTTGTACAATGGTCTATCCCTGGTACTCAGGTGATAATGAGAGTACAATATGCACAATGAGTATACAAGGATATGAGTATTCAATAAATACAATATGTAAGTGAAACGCACATCACAATATGTATTTAGTGAATACAAGGGGATAACATCTCAAAAGAAGATCCATATAGTACCAATCCATGATAACAATCGTGTCAGCATCAAGTACAGTAATCTAGAGCAAGAATGTAAATCCAGACAAGTATGAAACGGTCAGAGAATGTACTCGCCTGATAACCAGAACAGCTGATAGGTATAGAGGTCCAAACTTAAGCCACAGAGTCCTATTTAGAGCAACACAGGTCAAGATGTATACGAGAGATGATAAATGAAATGTACAATACATCTGCATACTGCCTAGGTCAAACTAGACTAAAGTCAACACTTGGTCAACTCTAGTCAACCACACTAGTCAAATTAGGTCAACTAGGTCAAGTCCTAGCCCAAACAAGTGTAACAAGTCTCACTAGGCCTAACCAAGCCTAGGCTAGCACTCACACAATCACAAGATAATGTGAACCACAACAATGCATAATATAAAATAGATAATATATATAAATATATACCTTCATACATACATGCATATCCACATTACATACATATTTATATATATAGGCATATGTTACATCATGCATATTTATATAGTTATATAGATATATACATTCATGCACATTTACATACATACTTTTATACATTATATATGTTAACATTCATTACAATGCATTATATTTTACTTATACCTTTGATTGATTCATTCATTCATATATGACATTTATTCATGCATATTACATACTTACATGCATCTATACATTATATACATTGTATATAACATGTAAAAATAGAAGGGGGAAAACTGAAATGGAAATGGAAGAGAAGGAAAATGTAAAGAAAAGGGAAAACAGTGGACATATACATGCTTGCATCATATATTCTACATTACCATACATACTATCATTATATATTGCATTATATTATTTATATATTATGCATTCATATCGATCATTACATGTATACCTTGCATTCATATCTAGCATTCACTATATACTTTCATGCATACATTGTATATCATTCTTTCATTCATGCATTTATGTATTGCTTACATACATTATATTAATTGCATTCCTACATGCTTGCATTCAACCATATATATACATTAATGTAAAGAGGATATATATCATATATATATATATCATTTCATTCATCTAACATATCATGTATTACATACTCTATATTCACTTAATACCCATACTACATAGGCTCATATGTTACACAAAATGCATATATTGTATAGTCACTCTTCTACTTAAAACCAATACTGTACTAATTGGGCATTCACTAAATTTTTAGATTAAAGTATGTCATAGCCATTTGTTTTGCTTTCCGAAACTTTAAACGGATCGCATTTTCGTGTCCGAAAGCTCCCGAAATCGCGAAAATACCGAAACACGTTCGTCTTTCGTACAGCAGACACTCAAATAATTCTACAGAAAGTTACAGAAAGAATTTGGCTTATTAAAATATATATTTGGAAAGCTAACTTCGATACGGTTCTTTTAAAAAAAACAGAAGATAAATCGGAGTTCTAAGCTAAAAGTTATGACATTTCTAAGTTGCTTTGGTTAATAAAAACGTGGATAAATATTATGACGAATTTGACAAAAGAACACATATAGGCCAAGATACTTGGATACAAACATAGGTATCCAAATGAAACTCATTCTAACCATCCTAACTAAGATCAATCCACTCTCTAACCATTATAAAACTAAATTTAAAATCTATTTAAACTATTATCATACATATATACACATGGGGTGTCCTAATTTGGGATCTATCAAGTAGGACACAAGACACATATCTAAAATCCTCAAGAGAGCTCCAAATGGCCTCAAATTTGAATCTAAATGGGACACATACATGAGGATGGATCCTACGGATTCAAAACTAATTTATATGCAAAGAAAATCGATTTAGATGATGGATTTTACCTATCGGGAGTGGAATCCCAATGAAATCCTTTAGGACACGGCTCCGATACGAAGATCCCTCAAAGTGGACACTCCTCCTTGCACTCCTCTTCAAATCCTTGGTAGCACCCTTCCCTTGGAGAATGAGAATGATTGAGGGAAGGTTTGGTGAAGGAATGATTTGATTTGGAGATCAAATCAATAGGAAGGCTCTCTAAAATTGGAGAAGAACAAAAGAAAAATAAAAGAGGCATGATTGTAATGAATGAAATGGATCATTCTCTCCTAAAGGTGGCTACCATAAAGTGTCTATTAGAGCTAATAGGAAATATCCTAATTGCCCCTCTCTAGTCTCATATGGTTAAGTCTAGACTAGGTTCAAGTTTGGGGTCAAAATGATCTAGTTTTGAGTCTCTGACTTAACCATTCTAACATGATAAAAATTAGTTTAATTAACTAACTTAAATGTTGGATTTTGTGGGTCATGCTTAACTTAATATTGGGTCCCATCTAGAGTTTAAGCTACCCGGGTCACAATACAAGTCGGAACGAGACGAAACTCAAACCCGACTAAACAAATCCAATAAAAACAATATGAGAGTACAGTAACCATGAAAATCCTTTGTCCTCCCTAGGCAAAGAGTATAGTAACCATGAAAAGATTCGCAAACTCCTGTAAGCACTTACCAAGGACTGGATTCCAAAGGCTACTGCGATCATTGAAGGGAACGACCTCACAACTATGTCCCTCGAAGTACTCAGGGTAAGCTACTCACTCATGAATTGGAGCTACAAGATTTTGAAGAACCTGCACCAAAGGAGAAGCCGATCGCTTTCAAGGCTCAGCACAGAAAAGCTGCTGAAGGTGACTCAGACAGCAGTGAATCTGATGCTGAAGATCAAGCACTCCTAGCAAGGAAATTCAAAAGATTCAAGAGATATGAGAAGAAAGCCAAAAAAAAAATAGCAGCAACAACTGGTATCAAGATGATGCTGTCTGCTATGGCTGCAAGAAGAAGGGACACATGAAGAAGGATTGTCCTACAAACTCATCATCAAGCAAGAAGAGCAACAGGTATGAAAAAGGGAACCTGAAGAGATCAACATCTCGGAGATATGCCAATACCAGCATATGGCATGAAAGTGAAGCCAGCGACTCAGAAGATGAACAATCAGAAGACGCTGCAAAGGTATGCTTTATGGCATCCGATCAGGTACCTACTGAACCTGTAGTTGATACATATGATGACTTCACCTTTGAGCAACTAGGAGATGCCTTCAGTGAACTGATAAGTGATTACAGAAAACTGTGTAGCAAATATCAGACCTCTAAGAAGGTACTCAAAGAGTACAAAGGAGAAATAGGAAGACTTACCAACCTACTAGCTGAGGTTAGAAATAATGTTAGTGAGTCTGGTGAGCTTTCCTCTATAAAGCTCTTATTACACGAGACTACCAAGTCATCTGAAGAGAAAGACAAAGTTATTGACCAACTCAAAGAAGAACTTTCTAAAGAGAAGAAAAGTCTTCAAAGTGCACAAATCAGAATAGAAACACTCACTTCTGATTATACTAAGTTGTATGACACTTCCAAAAGATTGGAAATTAGGTTAAGAAAACAGCCTGAGACTGCTGCTTCCTTCCCTAACACGTGTCACTTACAGAAAAATTGGAACATTCCCAAACCAAACACTGTCAGACCTAACCCAATCAAACCTTTACCCCAAAAGGTTAAGCCCAAACAGGATTATAGGCATGCTTTCTTCTATACTAGAAAATCTAAACCTACCAACCATGCACACCACTCAGCTTTCAACACTCGACATGCACAATGTCATTATTGTGGCCTCATTGGTCATATTTCATCTGTATGTAGAATCAGAAAGCTTGTTGATTTAAATATTTATGCTTGGATACCGAAGGCTAACATTTCAGGACCCTACAAGAAATGGGTACCAAAAGTTTCATCTGTAAATTGTTTTGTAGGTGGAACACCTTTCACATGCTAGAAGCAAATGGATCATCGACAGTGGTTGTTCACGGCATATGACCGGTGATGCTACACTATTTGCAACACTATCGAAGAAAAAGAAGGAAGGCTATGTCTCCTTCGGTAATAACTTGAAAGGGTATATTATTGGTATCGGTGATGTTGGTAAGTCTCCCTATCCTGTGATTAAGGATGTCTGTCTGGTTACCGAGTTGAAACATAATCTACACAGCGTAAGTCATCTAGCTGATCATGGTTATGGCATCAACTTTGGCAAAGACAAATGTACTATAGTTGATAGCTCAACTGGTAGTACTATCTTTGAAGGTATCAGGGAAGACAACATATATGTTTTCTATTTGTTGGAAGAAACTAACATTTTAGGTAGATGCTTAATGGCTAAAAGTGATGAGAGTTATCTGTGGCACATGAGACTCGGTTACGCAAATATGGACACAGTCTCAAGATTATCCACAAAGAAGCTAGTACGTGGTTTACCGGACATTACATTCAAGAAGGATTCGGTATGCAGCCAATGTAAAAAGAACAAAGCTACCAGATCCACATTCAAGTCAGTAAACGCAGTATGTACTACTAGACCTCTACAATTGCTACATATGGACTTATTTGGTCTTAGCAGAGTTGCTAGCCTCGGAGGTAAGCTTTATGCTTTTGTAATTGTAGATGATTTCTCTAGATACGTGTGGGTATACTTCTTGACACGCAAGAATGATGCATTATCCGAATTTGTCGCCTTTTGCAAGAAAGTACAGAATGAAAAAGGTTATATGATCACTCGTATTAGAAGCGATCATGGTGGCGAATTCGAGAATGCAGAGTTTGAGCAATTTTGTGACA
The DNA here is from genome assembly GCA_029216955.1 of Iris pallida. Taxonomy (NCBI): domain Eukaryota; kingdom Viridiplantae; phylum Streptophyta; class Magnoliopsida; order Asparagales; family Iridaceae; genus Iris; species Iris pallida. The sequence goes on from JANAVB010014200.1 coordinate 10,247,659, forward strand.
CACATGATTTTGTACACGAGTTCTCCTGCCCTAGGACTCCACGACAAAATAGAGTTGTGGAACGTAAGAACAGAACTCTATCCGAAATGGCCAGAGTAATGTTAAACCAGTTTAGTCTACCCAAATATTTCTGGGCTGAAGCTGTCAATACAGCTTGTTTTGTTCTCAATAGAGTTCTAATTCGACCCAAATCGAAGAAGACACCATTTGAGTTATGGTTTGATAGAATTCCATCAGTTTCATATTTTAGAATATTTGGTTGTAAATGCTTTATTCTTAATACAAAAGACAATTTGGGAAAGTTTGACGAAAAGGCCCGATGAAGGTATATTTTTAGGTTATACGGCCAAGAGCAAGGGATACAGAGTCTTCAACAAACGATCCATGATCATCGAAGAGTCAATCAACGTCACTTTTGATGAACTGAATCAAATGACTATCGATGACAATGACGAAGACCCAACTGTACCAAGCTCAACAACAGCTGATTTTCAACCAAGCTCGGCACTAGCTGATCCTCCTAGAGAAGATCCAGGAACCAGCTACCTTTAGAGTCTGCCGAAAAAATAAAATTTACGGCTGATCATCCAAAGGATTTGGTAATTGGTGATATTACCAAAGGTGTAAGTACTCGTACATCCAGTAGAGATATTGTTTCTAGTGTTGCATTTATTTCACAGCTAGAACCCAAAACTTTTGATGAAGCATGTAGTGATAGTTTTTGGATAGATGCTATGCAAGAGGAATTAAACCAATTTGAACGGAATCAAGTTTGGAAACTTGTTCCCAAGCCTATTGATCATCCGGTCATTGGCACCCGTTGGGTATTCCGAAATAAATTGAATGAGAATGGTTTAGCGACTCGTAATAAGGCTCGACTCGTAGCTCAAGGATACAATCAGGAAGAAGGTATCGACTACGATGAGACTTATGCCCCAGTTGCGAGATTAGAATTCATTCGCATGTTATGTGCATTTGCATGTTTTCATAATTTTAAATTATTTCAAATGGATGTCAAGAGTGCATTTTTAAATAGTTTTATAAAAGAAGAAGTTTTTGTAGCACAACCTCCAGGTTTCACAGATTTTAAAAACCCTGATCATGTTTTCAAGTTGAAGAAAGCTTTATACGGTTTGAAACAAGCCCCCCGTGCTTGGTATGATCGTCTAAGCTCTTTCCTACTTGAGAACGGTTTTTCAAAAGACAAGGTTGACACTACACTTTTTATTAAGTCCTTTAATGGTAAGCTTCTTTTAATACAAGTCTATGTTGATGATATCATATTTGGATCTACTGATGAATCTCTGTGTCAAGAATTTTCTAAGTGTATACAGAATGAGTTTGAGATGAGCATGATGGGAGAGCTAAAATTCTTTCTCGGACTGCAAATCAAATAAACTGATAATGGGACGTTCATAAATCAAGCCAAGTACACAAAAGATTTGCTAAAGAAGTTTGATCTGGACAATGTCAAACCTATTGGCACTCCGATGGCAACCTCAACAAAGCTTGATATTGATGAACAAGGCAAGCCAGGCGACACACGTAAGTATCGAGGTATGATCGATAGTTTACTTTATTTAACTGCTAGTCGTCCAGATATTATGTTTAGTGTTTGCCTGTGTGCACGTTTTCAAGCTGATCTAAAGGAATCACATCTGTGTGCAGTTAAGCGTATCTTTCGATACCTTAAGGGCACTTCTTCTGTTGGCTTATGGTATCCCAAAACTAAGTCCTTTGACCTTATTGGTTATTTGGATGCAGATTTTGCTGGATGCAAAGTTGATAGAAAAAGTACCAGTGGCACATGTCATTTCTTAGGCAAGGCTTTAGTCTCATGGTTTAGTAAAAAATAAAATTCTGTAGCCCTATCAACAACAGAGGCTGAGTATATCGCCGTAGAACGTTGTTGTGCTCAGATTTTGTGGATAAAATAAACCTTGGAAGACTATGATTTATTTTATACACATATTCCTATTTTCTGTGATAATACGAACACTATTAATTTGACTAAGAATCCTGTATGTCATTTTCGTACAAAACATATCGAGATTCGACATCATTTTCTTAGAGATCATCATCAAAATGGAGATATTGACCTTGTGTACATAGATACTGAGAATCAATTAGCTAACATTTTCACAAAACCTCTGGCAGAAGATCGTTTCAATTATTTACGTCGAAAATTAGGAATTTTGGACGTCAATAATGTTAATTAATTTTATTTTATGATTTTATTTCAATATGCAAAAACTGTGTTAGAGACAAGCCAATAAAGAGTCTGTCAGTCACCATAACTACGGTTGAAGCGAAGCGGTACTTAAGAGTTCCCCGGTGAACCTCCGCCAGCTGGGACAGTACTCCTACAGTTAATCTGAAACAGTCGCTGTGTAAAGAAATTTAATTTATAAAATAACATTAATTATATTATTTTAATGTCAAAATTACTAATCTTTGAATTAAATATTTGAAATGAGCCAATGAAAAGGAAAGTATTTCAAACCAACCCCAGGCGAATTCGGCCAGACTTCGGACCGAATTTGGCCCGAGTTCGGTTGAAGGTATCAGGTTATATAACCAGAACCCGAGAGCCTTTCTTCTTCATTGCTTCTAAACTTCATCCAACAGCAACAGCAGTCGCGCGAGAGAACCCCCTAACCCTAGTTCTTCACCACCCCTTCTCTTCCAATCCAAGTGGTGAAATCAATCCAAACTTTGGATTAGTGCGGAGTTCGTCGTTCTCTACAACATACTCAAATCTCGGGAGGTATAACTCCTTATTTCCCCTCCGTTTAATTTCGTACTATTTACTTATTTTGCACAAATGGCACCTAAGGGATTTAACCCCTTCAAGAGGAAGAAGACAACCAACCCAAGTGAGGAAGGTTCATCTTCGAATCTACCCACGGATTCCCTCTTTTTGCCAGTCCAATCTAGCGATGGCGCGTTCGACGGGTTTTACTTTCAAACCCTAGATCAGGCCCTACTGTGGTATGGAGATTTTTCTATGAGATCCATATGCACAGGCGCTCCCATCAAGTGGACTGTATTTCCAGAACACCGACCTTTGTTTGAGGCATTAGGGTTACAATATTTTGTTAAACTCTGTTTTCCCGTCGCAACTAATACCATTAGACTGTTCTACTGCAATATCATATTAAACACGTTTGATGTAAGCACTCGTGTTGGAGGATTAGATATCAATTTCAATGATATTATCTTAGCAGAAATCCTTGGTATTCCCAACGAAGGTGAACTGCTTGTTGATATCACTGAATTTGATTTTCCTGACGGCACGATACTTACTAGTTTCAAAGCGGAACTCTGTGCACCGGATCGAGTTCGCTTTGGAAAGTTCAAGGCAAACAACTTGAACTTGTTTAATTATGAATTGCACCATATCATTTACTCCACTCTCCTACCGAAATCTACTTCGAAGGATGATGTCACGTCTTGAATTATCTGCTATGTATCACATTCTTAAGGGGATTCCATTTTCTGCCCCTAAGACCATTATTCAGATGATGAGACGTTGTCGTACAAGAGATAGAAATCTCTCTTATGCGATGATTCTCCCATGTATCTTTCAGCGTTTCGACATTAATTTATCTACTTGTACTCAAGACCCTGAGCCCAAGTTTCTCAAGTTATTTCATCGCAGTATGACTGCTACTGCTCCTCCTACTGCCCCTGCTACTGCTCCACCTCCTCCACCTCTTCAGCAGTATGCTATGACATTTGAGGGCATACATCAGCACCTTTCAGATTAGTACGTCTCGATGACGGATATGGCTCGCGAGCATGAGTTCCGCGACGTCATCCGTTATCAGGCGATTGCAAATTCTTTAGTTGATCTTCGATTCGCCCGGACTGGACATTCTACCAGTTCCATTCCTAGAGATCCAGCTTTATCTGGTTACCGCTGTGTGGATGAGGCTGTTCATGCCTACTTTCAGCCCGGTAACGCATATGATTGGTACCGTTCTGACCGTGCTCCTCGAGATTATGTTGGTGTGTTTTACACTGGCGCTCCTCCTCACCCTTCTGGTGCGGGTACCTCTGTAGCTGGTCCTTCTGGACATGCTGGTCATGCTGCTGATGATAATGAGGATATGTGATATGTTATCTGATTTTTGAGACTTAGACATTATCTAATGTATACTTGGAAATGCTCCGACATTCCAAGTTTTTCTATCTTTTTAGACTTTATTATCAGTATTTCTTTTGAGGACTTGTACTGGATATTTTTATGTCTTCTGAACATCATTTCATCTTTATAGATTTCGTAGTTTATGGTTCACATCAGTTTATTTACTTAGCATCTTTTTCTGCTTTAATAACTGCCTGTGAAATAATTTTTTGTTTATTATAAACTGCCTGAGTACAAATACTTAACTGTGATGTCATTCTCATTTCTTTTCTATTTTCTATCATTTATCATGATTATTTTCTTGTGTTTCTTCACTGTTTGTTATTTATGTATTGATTGCAGGGGAGTTTTTCTCTTTTGCAATTATTTTGCTAAGTGACAAAGTGGGAGAAAAATAAAGATCTAACATTTCTTTTGAGAAAATACAGGACATGAAAAAATTTTGATTTTATTTCAAGCTTAAATGTTATATCATTCATAGTTTGTCAATTATCAAAATGGGGGAGATTGTTGGCCCATTGGTCATGGTCAAACTGATTTTAATAATTGATCAAACTCTGTCTGGATATATGAAGCTAGTCAGGATATATCGGACTCTTGGACATGATCAAGAACAGCTATCTCCACAGTTCAAGACCGAAGCAATGTTTGCCTGTTCGAGTCTGTATTTCTTTGGGCAATGTATTTTTTATTTTATTGAGTCTAGGAATACGTTGTACACCGAGTCGTACTGGCAAATAGGCTATTCCAAAATGATTCCAAAATATTTTTAAAATATCCTTAGTTTTAAAAAATATTCTTATTAACAAAAGCTTCAAAAAGGTTTTCAAAAATTTCCAAAATCTATTTTTCAAAACCTAACCTAACCCTGACAGAACTCGGCCAGAGTTCGGCCAGAGTTCGGTTAGTAGCCGTTTTGATTTTTGAATTCTCTGGAACTTGGTCTCCTGCACTTACGGATTTGGAATTCCTATAAATAGAGAAGGATTTCGATCATTTCAACTCACTCATTCACTTTCAATCTTCTCTCTATCTAAAGCTTTCAGTCTTCCAAAGAGTTTTCTTGAGCTTTAAATTTCAGATCCCAAGCCAATTACAATCCTCTAGTCGATTTGCTAGTGCGGTACGGTCTAGAAGTTTCTAAGAGATTGTAATCAGAAGGCTTGATTGAAGAATACCTCTTCATAATTGAAGTTTGACGAGTTCTTCGTATCAAAGCTCGCGTTGTAGAAGTTGCAAGGACTTCGTAAGAAAACTTGCGGTTTTGCCAATAGTGGATTCAACTGGTAGCAAGAGTTCTACCGACTGGATTAGTCCTCAACAGAGGGAAACCAGTATACATCGCTGTCTTTGCGTTTGCTTTCTTATCTCTGCCTTTACATTACTTAGTTGTGATTATTATTCTGTGATCTTGCTGCTAACATTTTTTAATTAGCATATTTCCGCTGTCAACTCTATTCACCCCCCTCTAGAGTATTATGCTTTACGATTTCGTTCCTACAGGACTGACTCCGGGTACCTTCATAAACGTATCTGGTCCCAACTTCACGTTTACTCTAGCCGATACCTTCCTGAATCAGCTCGCTCATAAGGGGTCTTATCCTGTTGGCAGGTTATCGCTACTGAACTGGATAAACTCCATCCCTACGTGGGCTAACCTGACCTTATGGATCCTGGGAAAATATGAGGCATTCCTTCGGGAGATTGACCTCTATTATGCCATCCGGGGCACCTGCTACGGGTTACCCATCAACAAGCCGTTGTTCATGGCTCTTTTGGAAATGTATAACCGGCGGACGGGAACTTTCTTCACGCCCGGAGGGGAGTTGGGACTTGCTCTCCATGAAATGTATGTTGTTTCTAAGCTGCCATGGAGGGACGAGGCCTTTGAAGTGTACACCCCGACAAACGAGGAATTCGAGGATCTGGATCGACGATTCCCGGGTTTCGTTGCCGTGTACCGGGAACTGCTATGCCACCACAGTATCTGTCACCAAACGGCTATCAAGAAGAACGATAGCTCAGAAGGAAACGCTCCCCATACCACGTCCTGGGTCTCGTATCTTTTCAAATTAAGTCCCTCTGGCCGGGTTTCTTTCCTAGGTCCTCAAACCCAGGAGGAGATAAAAAACCTGATGTCGAATGCCAAGAGGTCGAGGTCCACTAGTGAAAAATTTGGGAGTCGCACTGACTCCTTCAGCTATTTCTACCATGGTACCCGGCAGATGTCTGAGAAAGCGCTCTTGGCCGGATTCTTGATGGTGTGGCTACGGAACTGCATAGTCTCGGGAGGGGCAGGTTCCATTGAAAGGATCAGCCGCCACTTTATCCTTCCGGCCGTGAAGCTGGCCTTTAGAGTCAGGCTGGCCCTTCTTCCGGCCATGGTGTGTAGCATACACCACGGCCTCCGCGCCTTTTCGTCCAAAGTCATTGCCCGCGAGATGACACTGGACTTTGAGCGAATAGAGCTACCCTACCATTATCTAATGGGGCGGCTATTGATGCATTATCGGTCGTTGATGAGGCCCGTAGCAGAAGATGGCGTTACCACTGATGACGCTTTCCTTTTCCGATACCATCGTCAGCCTTGGGAATACGACACCATGCCAGCTTGTCGGAGGGCGTTGGCGAGAGTAGACGGACACGACTTCTTTGTGTATGTTCCTCAATTTACCACTCGAGAAGTGAGGGGTGTACATGTTGATGGCATTGAACCTCTCCTCCTTTTATCTGAGAAAATGCTTCTTTGGCTGCGCAATATTCATCCAGCGCACCTAGTATATCGTTATCGCAATAACGTATACCTGGAGCCCTACTTGTCCAGCAGGTTCTCCCGCCAGTTCGGGTATAGCCAGCTGTTCCTTGATTGTCCCAGTGCTTGCCTAGGCTTTGAGGACAGTGTCCTTGATGGTATTAGGGCTTGGCATTATTACAATGCGGTTCATACCCGGGCTAGCTTCTCGGTCCCCGATGCTAATACGTCAGGGGAGATTTTGTACATGGCGGCCCTCTATCATGTTACGGCGAGCAAGCCTCCCGTTAACTTTGACATGAGTACCAGCTTTATTGTCGGTACTGGCTTGGCAGAGAAGCCCGAGGGGTCCAAGAAGAGAAAGAAAAATGCGAATATAGTTCCTGTGCCGGACTCGGAGTCCACGACGGCGGGCGAAGAGGATGATGAGCAGGATGCCGATGATTCGTTCCATCCCTCGGACGAGGAGGTTGGGGATCAGCCACCTATTGTGCCGGATGACATAGTTGCGGGGCAGCCGCCTGCTGTGCCTGGTCCTTCGCACAAGCGAAGCAGACGTATGTTTACTGATGGTGGCAAAACCTACTCCATGAAGCGAACTGCGGTAAGACGCCGCAGGCTGTTTATTGAGGATGTTGACGCTGTTTCTGAGGTGATTTGAATTTCAACTACCTTCTCCTTCTTTTTCTAAACTATGGCCTAATCATTTTCTTTTGCTCTTTGTAGGCATCAGAGGAGTCGGTTTCTCGGGACCCGACCGCTGAGGTCGATCCAGCCCTGACCACTTTGGTCAATGATATGTGCAACGCTATCATTTTTGTTGGGGTTCTTCCGGAGGCGGCTGAGGAGTCCCATCTTGCTGAAACCTCAACCCATGGGGACGGGGGCTCTACTGCACCTGGCCCTGAGACAGCTGAATTTCAACGGGGTGACGCTGAACTGGCTGGCTCCCTTTCAGGGGTGACTGGGGCAGAGAAACCAGTTGAATTCAACTTGGAGGTCGCGGATGAGGACACTATGTCAGCTGCGAGCGAGCTGCAGTCTCCATGCTCCTTCCCTGGTAAGATAAGCCGAATCTTAAATTATGAGGAGGCCTATCTGCTCTATCATCACATCCTTCGGGTTACGTCGATTGATGGTTGCTTTGGATGTACAGGTCCCGTCCCTTTATTGCCGGTGAGGGACATTGTCAGGGAGGACTCTACCGGAGGGGATCTGATGAAAGCACGTGTGCCTCCTTCTCTTCCAACCTATATTGAGGGGACTCCAGCTGGGTCGAGTTCGGGGGCCCAAGTGGCGACATAGCCAGGGCCGAGAACAATGCTTCATGCGTCCTCCTCTGCGAATATGGTTTCGGGGGTTAACCTTTTCGTCTTGCCGAGTATCCAAGCTCTTCGGGCGGCAGAAGAGGAGCTACCCGCTATTCATGCGTCTTTTCACACATAATTTGTTTCCCTGGTGGCAGGGATGGCAAGTTCCGATGCTACTCCTTCGACACTGTCGGTCACACTTCCTTTGACGTCGTCCTCTATAGAAGTTTTGGATGAAGTGTCACAGGATGTGGTTGACAGCTTTTACCGCCACCTGAAGAGAGGGGTCGAGGCAGCTGTGGAGAGGGGGACTCCCTTTGCTATGGCCCGTCAGTACGCCGGTGGCTAAATTGACATCCTTAGAACACTCCCTGGTGGGGCGGGGCTAGCTGCACTTCTGGAACCCAAACTGCTAGAGGCTGATCGACTTGTGATCCAATTTCACGTGCTGCGGCAAGCTGATCTGTCTGCGACAATAGATCAAGAGCGCACTTTCCTCATAACCGCGGTGGAGAAGGGGAGGCTTGCTCGGGATTCGATCAAGCCGACCATACTGAAGGACCGCCGTGATCTGTCCCAGTTATACGATCAATTGAGCCGTAGAAATGAAGATTGTACGGCTCGGGAAGCGGCTGCCTCTCGCGGGGTAATCGACACCAGGGAGCAGATCCTCGAGCTCCAGAGAAAGTTGACCTTTTTGGAGTCTGAGCTCGAAGCCGCCCGTACCAAAAAGAGACTTGTTATCCAGGAGGCTGACAGACTCAATCGAGCTTCTGCCAATCTGGAGCTTGCCCTGAAGAAGATGGAGGATGGCTGGCGGGCACATATGTATTTTGATGATGCGGACTGGTTGTCCCAGGAAGCGGAGCGCCGAGCTAAGCAGCGGCTTGAACGGGGGACCGCCTTGGTGAAGGACCGCCTCCTGGAATTATGTAATGCCGAACCATAGACGGCCTTTTTCTCCTTTTTTTATTTTCGTTCTTTTCCTTTCTTTTAAATGGGACATTGTCCCTAGAACATGTAGTACTTTTTGCCCTCCAAATAAAAGAGTATGCTTTATTCTACCCTTTATTTGTACTGCCTGTTGTGCTTGTGGTATTATGGTGATGTTTGCCCCGCATGGGGGACTTGTTTGTGGACCTGTTACCCTTGGCATACCTTAGTTTTAGGTACGGATAACAAGTTTGATTGGGGATACCTAGAACAGTTCTACGGTAAGGTGGTCATGGACGCTCCTGGTATCGGAAGAAAGAATGCCATGGAGCAGCTGGGCTCCCGGGGCATGATGAGAAATGATGGGCCTGTACTAAGAAACTTAGCAAAGGACATTTGTGGGCCTATTATCCTTGGCACACCCCGGCTTAGGATACGGATAATAGGATGAAAGGGAACCAACATACTTACTCAGAGGTAATGAGGACATGGCAAGTATGGGGGTTTTACCGCGGAGTCTTCCTACTTAGAGGTAATGAGGACATCGCAGGAGTGGACTCAACGGAGGATATTTATGGTCAACAGAGGACATTTGTGGACCTATTATCCTTGGCGTACCCTGGGGTTTTTTTTGGTATAGATAATAAGTCGAGGGAGGACCAACATATTTACTCAGAGGTAATGAGGACATGGCAAATATGAGGGTTTCTTCGATGGAGCCTTCCCACTCAGAGACAATGAGGACATGGCAGGAGTAGGCTCCATGAAGGGGTACATAGAACGACTCAGAGGTAATGAGGACATGGAGGTTTTATGTCGAGGGGTGATTTATTTTTGGCGGAAGTGAAACGACTCAGAGGTAACATCGACGTGGTCATTTTGGAAATTTGCGGATCTGTTATCCTTTTTGTGCACTGAGAGTGCGGGTAGTGGATCATGAGGGAGGAGCTCTTTCAGAGAAATAAGTTCAGAGGTATGGTCATAGATGACTTACTATCTGAAAGAGTGACCGGAATGTAAGTTCAGAGGAACCTGCGGGTACATAACTTGATAATCTGAGATATTTGGAGGAATGTGAGTTCAGCGGTACGAAAGAGTACATGACTCGGCGATCTGGAATTTGGAGAATGTGAGTTCAATGGTACTGGAGGGTACATGTCTCAGCGATCTGGGATATTGTAAATATGAGTTCAGCGGTATCGGCGGGTACATAACTCAATAATGTAAAATTTGGAATATGAGTTCAGCGGTACCGGCGGGTACATAACTCGGTAATCTGGGATTCGGAAATGTGAGTTCAGCGGCACCAGCGGGTACATAACTCGATAATCTGGAGTGTTGTGGATGTGAGTTCAGCGGCACCAGCGGGTACATAACTCAATAATCTAGAATTTGGACTATGTCGTTTAGACATAGTATTTCTTCAGAAACTTGTCGTTGACGGACAGCATGAGCAAGTCTCCGTTTTGTTTTGCGAGGCGGTAAGCACCGTTGGAGAATACGGCCTCAATAATAAATGGACCTTCCCATTTTGGCTGGAATTTGTCGGCGATTTTGTGAGTCATGACCATCGGCCTTCGAACTGCCAGAACGAGATCGCCCACTTGGAATGTTCTGATTTTAACCTTCTTGTTGAAGGCTCCGGAATGCGTGCTTGGTAAAGCTCAATTCGTTGCTGAGCCAAGAGGCACTTTTTATCTAAGGCCTCCAACTCTTGTAGCCTGCGACGGTAGTTATCGTCCGTCGTCAATTGGTAAGTGAGAGCGACGCGGAGCGAGGGGATTTGAGTCTCCAATGGAAGAACTGCCTCACTCCCATACACCAGGGAAAATGGTGAGTTCCCTGTGGCTGTTCGGACTGTAGTACGGTATGCCCATAAGCATTCACCAATCTTCTCGTTCTAGTCGTGTTTGTTGGACGATACGAACTTCTTGAGAAGTTTGATGATTGTTTTGTTGAATGCTTCTACCAACCCATTTGCTGCTGGGTTGTATGGCGTTGAAGCAGTATTCTGGATGCGGTGCTTGTCGCAGAACCGATAGAAGGTGTGGCTTGCGAACTGCGGACCATTATCGTGGATGATCCTTCGGGGCAGTCCAAAGTGATAGATAACGTAATGCTTGAGGAAGCTGATTTGGAGAAGTAATCCATGATTGCGAGTATGAAGCGATGTCCTCGAGAAGAAGATGGGGCGATCGGACCGATGATATCCATTCCCCATGCTTCGAATGGCCAGGACACCACTGTCGGATGTAGAAATTCGGATGGTTGGTGGATGAAGTCCACGTGGACTTGGCAAGCTTTGCACTTTCTTGCATAGTCTATCGCATCTGTTACCATCGTGGGCCAGTTATAGCCCATTCGGCGAAGACAGTCTTACAATTTTGGGCCAGGCTGATGGGCCCTGCAGACACCGTCATGAGCTTCGCTTACGGCTTCTCTGGCTTCTGCGTTTGACAGACATCGAAGTAATAATCCATTGTAGGATCGGCGATACAGCATTTTCGTCTCTGTATCATAAAAAAAATCTGAGAGAACGCCTTCTGATAGAGGTGGCTTCCTTCGGTTCCTCCGGCAGAATGTCGTAGACTACGAAGTCAATGAATGGTTGTCTCCAATCTGGGACTTCGTCGATCGTCTGTGTGGAATAACTTGCCATGAATTGAACATTGTTCTTGGGACAGACCAGTTCACGGCCTATCACATCCACCGATTGATGAGCATAGTTCGAAACCGCTAGGGAAGCGGCAAGGCCAGCTAAGGCATCGGCTTCGATATTTTGCAGTCTGGAAACGTGTTCGATGAAGAATCCCTTAAATGATGAGATGATGTCGATCGCTATTTGGTGATAGGGGATCATGTCTTCATGGCGAACTTCGTATGAACCCCGGATCTAATTGACGATTAACTGCGAATCGCCGTATGCTTCATGATATTCTACCCCCAGTTCTCTTGCAAGTTGGAGGCCAATGACCAAAGCATTGTACTCGGCCACATTGTTAGAGCAGGGTTCTGTGAGGGAGTAAACGCGATTGATCACCAATCCGAAAGGAGAAACCAGCACCACCCCGACTCCGACGACGATGTTGCCCTTAGGTTCGGTCTTTCAGGCGCCGTCGAAGAACATTTGCCATATATCATCGTGAGAGGTTGCATGCGAATCTGCGACCTCATCTGGGATTCCTTCATATATTTTGGATGACTCCGAGCCTGGGTGGGCTGCCAAAAAGTCTGCCAGGACTTGACCTTTAACAGCCTTTTGTGGGGCAAAGATCATATGGTAGGGGGACAGTACTATTGCCCATGTAGCGAGACGAGAGCTGAGTGCCCTTGGTTTCGTCATGAGGACCCTGAGGGGGTTGACTCATTCAATCTCCACGACAGTATATCGGTGCTCTGGCCCGATCATCATTCGGCTTAGGTAATATATAGCTTGCTCGTGGCCTGCATCATTGTTTTACGCTAGCAGAGCGCCGAGGGAATGCTCCATTGCTCGTACATAGAGCAGGAATGGTTTTCCAGCAACCGGGGCCACCAGGACTGGAGGGTTCGACAAATATTTTTTGATGCTGTCGAAGGCACGCTAACATTCTTCGTCCCATACGAATGAGACGCCCTTCTTCATGAGATGGGTGAATGGCTGACACCGTCCAGAGAGGTTGGAAATGAACCTCCTGATGTAAGCTAACCTCCCTTGGAGGACTCGAAGTTCTCAAAGATTTCTCGGGGGACCCATCTCCATGATTGCCTTCGTCTTCTCAGGGTCTACGTGGATACCCTGGGAGGTGATGATGAAATCCAAGAACTTTTCGCTGGATACGCCCAAGAAGGATTTCGTAGGGTTCATTTTCAAGTTATGCGCTCGCATTAGGTCGAACACTGTCCTTAGATCATGCAGATGATCTTCCTTAGAGCGGCTTTTGACGGCAATGTCGTCAACATAGCACTCTACGGTCTTGCGCAAGTGATCCCTGAAGATGATACTCATAGCTCTTTGATATGTGGTGCCAGCATTCTTTAAACCGAAAGGCATGACTGTGTAGCAGTATGTGCCAATCGTTGTTCGAAATGATGTATGCTTTTCGTCGTCAGGAGACATCTTGATTTGGTTGTACCCCGAGAAACCATCCATGAATGACATGCGTTCGAAGCCGTATGTGCTGTCGATCATGATGTCTGTGATAGGGAGGGGGAACTCATCTTTGGGGCATGCCTCGTTCATATTGCGGAAGTCGATGCAGATTCGAATCTTCCCATTCTTTTTGAGGACCGGCACTATGTTGGTGTCCCAGTCTGGATGTTGCTCCTCACGAATGAAGCCGCTGGCTATCAGCTTGTTGACTTCGGCTTCGATTGCATCCATGATGCCTGGGCGGAAGCATCGTTGTTGTTGTTTGACTGGCTTTACATCTGGCCGGATGTTGAGTTTGTGAAGAGCAATATCGGGATTTAACCCTGGCATGTCTTCATAGTTCCAGGCGAACACATCAATATATTCTTTGACAAGTTCCAGTAGCAATTCTCGCTCTTCGTCTGTCAGGCTTTTACTAACGAAGATTGGTTTTGGAGAAGATTCGCTGCCGAGGTCGACCTGTATGACCTCATCTTCAGCAGGAGGTTCTCTCTGTTCGAACTGCTTTTCCCATTGTGCATCCAGCTGTTGGCCTACGGCTCTAACTCAAAGATTTCAGGAATGTCTTTATCTTTTTCGTAAGTGTCACGCCCCAGAACCAGAATACAGGAGAGCGGGGGAATGACTCAGCCAGCTATGTATTACGGGTAGATGAATACCGTATAATACGATCAATGCTGTCTACAAGACGAGGGGGTGCATACTACATGAAAGTCTCCCTATGGTCACTTTACTTCTATTGTCTCAATCATTCAAACAAGAAACAGAAATAGAGAACATGTGAGATAAAGCAGTAAGGCGTCCCAAACGCTCGATCAAAATGTTCTTGATATCTGGCTTTACAAAATACAGCCAGATAATGTAGTAAGTATACACAATTGTTAGCAGCTGCAGCCTGACTTAGTTACAATTATGCAAAAGTAGGTACAAGACAATCCGACTAACATGTCGGTCCCAAATGGCAAAGTATAAAGTAGATAACAAAACAGGCGGGGAAGTAAGAAACCCACTCGAGTCCTCCTGCGATCATCCCTCTAGTGTTGACCATCTTGGAGGTAGAAGTAAGCTGGATCCTCAGGGACCGGCTCTAAATCTGGCCATACAAAACCAGAGAGGTTAGACCTCTAATAGCAAGTACCGCAAGGAAGCACGATATGAGAAATGAAGCCAGTAATAAGAGAATATGATAATAGATCTCTGCTATCTACTAGGACTCACACAACATCACAATACTTCGAACCAACCTCCCAACCAAACAAGGACAGAAGTTGGCCCGTCATGTCCTGACATTCTGATCATCTCAGTTAAGTAACAGAGTAGGTACAGTACACAAACAAATCAATTTAAACGGCCAGGCAACTACTACGGCTTGCTATTGTGAGTCCCAAGTTATCCTGGAATTATGCAATAAAGGATTTCTCAGTTCTTACTATACGCAAGCAAGGCTAGTTTACCCAGTCAATCAATTGCGCCAATCATGAATTAGACGAGTCCCAGCGGGACGCCCGTCATTAATATACAATATTCAAAAGATAATATAACCAGATACCGCTCCCTGCCCGTGTGGCAGATTTGCAGTATCTGTGGGGACCAACCGGCCTGTTGGGCACTACTAGTCCCAAGAGGGCTGCCATGTAAGAACTCGGGAATCCATTCTCTCCATGCAATCATTATTTTATTTAACTTAATAGTCTCTACATTGAGTGAAGTACCATGCCGTGGATCATGGTCATTCAGAATATGTACTTTCGTACGGGGTACGATATGTACAACTCTACAATGATACCACTGCGGTCAGGTTGTAGGTCTTACATAGCGTAATACAACAATCAAAACTAACCACGGAGTAATCATGCCTTGACCATAAAGTACACATGCTTCTTTGGTAAGATAAATAAATAATAAATGAATTGAAGCCTGCATGTGCCTGTATGCCAATATTCGGGATTAGCCAGTCGATTTCAATAGTTCATAATTAATATGAATGTGTCTCATTCATTCAATTCAAAAAGTCGACTAGCCAGTCTCTTAGTTCCAACTAGGAACGCATGATTAATTATTAGTCAAGGTCAGAATCATTATCAATGGTGACAAGGCATGAAATTCAACTAGTATTCAATGGGGTCGAGTCTACAACTCTCAGGGTTTAATTCCAGTCAATCGGGGTATCTATAACTCAATTCACGACACATGGTACATCCCACATAACAATATATATTTAACAGAAATATTAACATATCATGATTATATCAAATTTATGCCAAAAGGTGTAAGGATATAAAATGGACGTTAAATATCTAAGAAAATATCAATATACAGGGCTATAGAAGATCCAGGGTAAGTAGGGTCAGGTCCAGTTGCGCCTAAACATCAGGTTGCGTCTGAGTCAGACTGCGCTCAAGTCAGGCTGCGCTCAAGTCAGGCTACGCTCAAGTCATGCTCCGCTCAAGTCAGGCTGCGCTCAAGTCAGGCTACGCTCAAGTCAGGCTACGCTCAAGTCAGGCTGCGCTCAAGTCAGGCTACGCTCAAGTCAGCGTATGCAAGACATACGTCTCCAAGAGGCAGCATATGGACTCCATACGACTCCTCTTCAAGGCAGCATATGTACTCCATACGACTCCTCATCAAGGCAGCGTATGCAAGATATACGCCTCCAAAAGGCAGCGTATGAGTCAGACTACGCTGTGCTAAAGAGCGCGCACAGCTCAGTGGCACAAGCTAAAAAGCTCGCGTACACTGCTAACTGTCTTCTCCAAATCAGCAAGAACTCCATGGTTTGAACCTAAAGCTTCAAAAGTCCATAACTTGGTCAAAATAAGTCCAAATCCAACTTTTCAAAGGTCAAAATTGGGTAGAATAAAATTTTCTACAACATGGATCCATCAAAACTTGAAAACAAAGAAGTTTGATAGATAAAAACCACCAAAATCCGAAAATAACTAATTTCTAGATCTACAAAAATTAAAGCCTCAAAATGGAAAATGACAAGTTCTAATGTATCTTAGAAACATGAAAAGAAGCTAATGGAACAATAAAAATGGGCTCTCTTGTGGAAGCAAGTTGCACTTGCCTACAAGTTGGTAGGTAGAGGGAGTTATGAAGAAGAAGAAGAGTAAATGAGAAGGAGAAGTAATGAAGAGAGAGAGAAAGGATTGGGGCTTTAAATGGTGATGGTGGGTTCGGTTCATGATGAACCACCATAACCCGAAAATAAACCAACCTAGGCCAAACCTAAAGTAAGCTAAAGCAGAGAATAAAAGCAAAAAGTAAAATACAGAAAATTAATTGCAGGAAATTAATTAACATGAATTTAAAGAGATTTAAATACAAAACAATACATGATAAATATTTAAATAAATATATTGAAGTAGTACATGTATTAAAAATACGTATTCTGGGAATGGGAAGTGACAGTAAGCATCGGCGAATGCCATATTGACTGACAGGACTTGCCTGAATACGTCTCTGATGCTGGCATCCGAATCAGAAGTTGGTGACCCGGTTGAATGTGAATGCCAGTCACATTCCTCATCTAAACTTTCAGGGGTCTTTGCGGGTGTAACATATCCTAATCCACATCGAGTCTTGCTATAGTAGTCCCGTGGTTTGCCAGCCGGGACTGGGGGCTTTAAAGGTAATCCTCGACCAGTGCCGTAGTTCAAGCCTGGCATAGCCTCCAGATCATACCCTTGTTTTTGCATGAGATATTTGGATTGAGGGCTATATAGATAGAGAGGCAGTCTTCCGGCGTCCGATTCGAGATCGACTTCTTCTATGGTGAAGGACTGTGGATCATTCTTTCGACCGAAGATGATTGGATGGTCTCCTCCTTCGATTATACAGTAAGCGCCTTCCACAGGAGTGAGTTGATTTGCGGTGTAAACATTTGTCACCTGTGTGTGTAGGTGAGTACCTATACCGTGTTCCATAGCATACATTGTACAAAGCTTATTAAGCTTGAGGTAGTTCAAAGATAGCCCTTTATTGATGAAGTAAGGTATCTTTTCTAGCGGGATTACATCATCTGCAGAGGGAACATCAGTGTGGGCAGCCACATACTTGGCCAGTTCTGGTTCTTCTTCAGCCACCCCCTATATAAATGAAGACTGAGAGGATGACCTGGACAGCTTGATCATCAGGGGTTCTGTTGGTGGGGCTGAACGTGGAGTTGTTGGTAGACTAACGACCTCCAGTTTGGTACTTGATGCTGGACGGGGAGTTGTTGGCTCGCTAGAAGCCCCAGACCTTGCATCGGGGTGACGATTCTTCTTTGGAAGGCGTATCGTCATTGGCTTGTCAGAGAGGTTGAGCTTCTCCATTTGCGGACGGCCGACTCTAGGCAGTCTGGTTGTCAGTGGCTTCATTGTGGGTCTTAGCGCTTGTCCGGACCTTGGCAGCCGGATTATCATTTGCTTCTCTTGTGCCGAGAGGCTGATTACGTCCTTATGCAGAGCGGCCGCAAGGGGTACGAACTTGCCAGGTTTGCGAGCTTGGAGGTAGATTGTCAGAGGTTCTTCTGATCCTGTGGCCGTCTCAGTACGAGCTTGCACATCTCCTTCACCAAGGTGCCTCTTCGACTTTTCGTATAGGCAGGAGTCTGAGTAGTAGGATTCGACCCCTTTGAAGGGATCGATGTCGGTAAATTCTGTCCTCACAAAGCCGTATTTGTCGACATACTTGAAGCACTGGTGCAGCGTGGAAGGCACGATCATATAATCATGTATCCAAGGGCGTCCCAAGAGGATATTGTAGGAAGTGTCCGCATCTATACGTAACAGGTTACTTCTGACTGAAGATCGCCGATTTAGCACTTCAAACGAATCTTTCCAATCGGGTAGCTCCTGCTGGAATTGAAATCGCTGATGGCGGTGCTTGTTGGTGTCAGGCGATGCATAGGAATACGGAGATGATGTAACAGACCCTTCGGGATGATGCTTATGGAAGAACCAAGATCAATGTGCATCCGATCCACCTTTACGTCGTCGATGTATCCAATATAATATAATGGTCGATCGTACAGGTTGGTTTTGATGAGCATATCCTGTGGAGTGAAGACAATGTTGGGCATCACTCCCATGCAAGCGCTGTCTTGGAGATCTGCAGGCGGGCTCTCTCCTGTGAGGTTGACCTGAGCTAGATATGCGTCGGCGTTCTAGAGTGCGTCGCTCAAAGCCGCGCGAACATCCTTGGAGAGTCTCAGGAGATCGTATAATGATAATTTGGCCGGTGTGTTGGCCAATTGTGCCAAGATGTCAAAGTTGTAGGGCCTTTCTAGCCCATGAGGTGCCTCTTTTCGGAGGGATTTGTCGAAGCGAGTCTCCTTCGGCCTAGGCTTGTCGGTCGTTGGAGATTGGAAAGGTCCCGGAGTGTCAGCAGTGGCCGGCTGATGCTCTTCAGCCGAGCTATCTGGCGTAGGTTAGAATTGAGCACCAGACCGAGTGACGACAGCTGTGGCTTCTTCGACATCTACCAAAATTGTATGACAGGATCTGATCTTTCTACCCTTCTTCATGCCAATGGAAAGTGGTACGGACTGAGTTACTTCTGGTACCAAATCTGGATGGACCCACTTAACCTCCCCTCGTGACGTGGTGAGGGGTACCAGACCAGTAGCTTGATCTCGAGGAGGCGGAAGATTAGCAATCTCTATTGTCGCCCGAAGGATGGGTACCACGCTGTCTTGAGTCTCTGTTGGAGGGAAGCTGCCAAACTGTATAGATACCATATTGGCCGCCACGGTTACCTCCTCGAAGTCAATGGCCAGAGCCTTTGAATCGATGAGATGTTGGATGTATCGCTTCAGTTGGTAGCAGTCATGTGTAGCATGATGGACGTAGCGATGGTAATGGCAGTACTTTAGGCTCTCTATTTTTGCCGGCCGAGGTTCCCGTCTTGGTGGAGGGAGCTGAATTCTATCCCCATGTATGCGCATATCCAAGATGGGCTTGACATGACCGTCTTCGAAGGAGTAGGTCATTTGTGGCCATTGCTTGTCTGCCGGTTTTTGTTGGCCCATTGGTCATATGGTCAAACTGATTTTAATAATTGATCAAACTCTGTCTCGATATATGGAGCTAGTCAGGATAACTTGGACTCTTGGACATGATCAAGAACGACTATCTACTCAGTTCAAGACCGAAGCATTATTTGCCTGTTCGAGTCTGTATTTCTTGAGCAATATATTTTTTTATTTTAATTGAGTCTAAGAATACTGTGTACACCGAGTCGTACTGACAAATAGGCTATTCTAAAAAGATTTCAAACTGTTTTTAAAATGTCCTTAGTTTTGTAAAACATTTGTATTTACAAAAGCTCCAAAAAGTTTTTCAAAAAGGTTTTCAAAATTCCTCAAAAACTAATTTTAAAAACCCTAACCTAACCCTGACAGAACTCGGCCAGAGTTCGGCCAGAGTTCGGTTAGTGGCTATTTTGTTTTTCAATTCCTTGGAACTTGGTCCTCCTGCAGTTGCGGATTTGACCGAGATTTGCTCATCGAGTTCTGCCCGAATTCTGCCAGAATTCTATCTTTGGAATTCCTATAAATAGAGAAGGATTTCGATCTTTTTAACTCACTCATTCACTTTCAATCTTCTCTCTTCTAAAAAGCTTTCAGTCTTCCAAAGAGTTTTTTTCGAGCTTTAATTTTCAGATCCCAAGCCAGTTACAATCATCTAGTCGATTTGCCAGTACGGTGTGGTCTAGAAGTTTCTGAGTGATTGTAATCAGAAGGCTTGATAGAAGAATACCTCTTCACAATTGAAGTTGGACGAGTTCTTCGTATCAAAGCTCGCGTTGTAGAAGTTGTAAGGACTTCGTAAAAAAACTTACGGTTTTGCCAATAGTGGATTCAACTGGTAGCAAGAGTTCTACTGACTGGACTAGTCCTCAACAGAGGAAAACCAGTATACATCGCTGTCTTTGCGTTTGATTTCTTATCTCTGCCTTTACACTATTTAGTTGTGATTATTATTCTGTGATCTTGCTGCTAACATTTTTAATTAGCATTATTCCGCTGCCAACTCTATTCACTCCCCTCTAGAGTATTGTGCTTTACGATTTTGTTCCTACAATTGGTATCAAAGTGGGTGTTACAGGTAAAGCAAGGTAACACTGCAATTATTTATTTATTTAACTATTTGTTATATAGATCACAGCACAACACATGGCAACTGTGAAATTCACAAGTGAAGGCCAAGCCACAAACAGACCTCCACTGTTTGATGGTACGAACTATACCTATTGGAAAACACGGATGAGTTTCTTCTTGAAATTACTTGACTTTGATTTATAGTCTATTGTTATTGATGGTTATCAAAAGCCACCTCGTATAAATATTGATGGAGTTTTAATTGAAAAACCCCATAACAGATATACAGAGGAAGAAAAAAAAAGGCCAGTCTTGACGCACGTACTATTAACGCTTTATTTTGTGCTTTAGACAGAACTGAATTTAACAGGGTGTCTATCAGTATAACTGCTAATGAAGTGTGGAAGCTTCTTGAAGTCACACATGAAGGTACGACTCAAGTCAAAGAATCAAAGGTCAGCAGACTTACTCAAGAGTATGAGGTATTCAAGATGAAGTCTAACGAAACAGTTACTCAGATGTTCGAAAGATTCTTAGATATTGTAAATCATTTGTCCTCCCTAGGCAAAGATTACAGTAACCATGAAAAGATTCACAAACTCCTGCGAGCACTTACCAAGAACTGGATTCCAAAGGCTACTGTAATTATTGAAGGGAACGACCTCACAACTATGTCCCTCGAAGTACTCATGGGTAAGCTACTCACTCATGAACTGGAGCTACAAGATTTTGAAGAGCCTGCACCAAAGGAGAAGACGATCGCTTTCAAGGCTCAGCACAGAAAAGCTGCTGAAGGTGATTCAGACAGCAGTGAATCTGATGCTGAAGATCAAGCACTCCTAGCAAGGAAATTCAAAAGATTCATGAGATATGAGAAGAAAGCCAAAGAAAACAATAGCAGCAACAACTGGTATCAAGATGATGCTGTCTGCTATGGCGGCAAGAAGAAGGGACACACGAAGAAGGATTGTCCTACAAACTCATCATCAAGCAAGAAGGGCAACAGGTATGAGAAAGGAAACCTGAAGAGATCAACATCTCGGAGATATGCCAACACCAGCGTATGGCATGAATGTGAAGCCAGTGACTCAGAAGATGAACAATCAGAAGACGCTGCAAATGTATGCTTTATGGCATCCGATCAGGTATTCTCTGAACCTGTAGTTGATACATATGATGACTTCACCTTTGAGCAATTAGGAGATGCCTTTAGTGAACTGATAAGTGATTACAGGAAACTGCGTAGCAAATATCAGACCTCTAAGAAGGTACTCAAATAGTACAAAGGTGAAATAGGAAGACTTACCGACCTACTAGCTAAGGTTAGAAATAATGTTAGTGAGTCTGGTGAGCTTTCTTCTATTAAGCTCTTATTACACGAGACTACCAAGTCATATGAAGAGAAAGACAAGGTTATTGACCAACTGAAAGAAGAACTTTCTAAAGAGAAGAAAAGTCTTCAATGTGCACAAGTCAGAATGGAAGCACTCACTTCTGACTATACTAAGTTGTATGACACTTCCAAAAGATTGGAAATTAGATTAGGAAAATAGCCTGAGACTGCTGCTTCCTACCCTAACACATGTCACTTACCAAAAAATCGGAACATTCCCAAACCAAACACTGTCAGACCTAACCATATCAAACCTTTACCCCAAAAGGTTAAGCCCAAACAGGATTATAGGTATGCTTTCTTCTATACTAGAAAACCTAAAACTACCAACCATGCACACCACTCAGCTTTCAACACTAAACATGCACAATGTCATTATTGTGGCCACACTGGTCATATTTCTCCTGCATGTAGAATCAGAAAGCTTGTTGATTTAAATATTTATGCATGGATACCAAAAGCTAACATTTTAGGACCCTACAAGAAATGGGTACCAAAAGTTTCATCTGCAAACTGTTTTGTAGGTGGAACACCTTTCACATGCTAAAAGCAAATGGATACTCAACAGCGGTTGTTCACGGCATATGACCGGTGACGCTACATTATTTGCAGCACTGTCGAAGAAGAAGAAGGAAGGTTATGTTTCCTTCGGTAATAACTTGAAAGGGTATATCATTGGTATCGGTGATGTTGGTAAGTCTCCCTATCCTGTGATTAAGGATGTCTGTCTGGTTACCGAGTTGAAACATAATCTACTCAGCATAAGTCATCTAGCTGATCATGGTTATGGCATCAACTTTGGCAAAGACAAATGTACTATAGTTGATAGCTCAACTGGTAGTACTATCTTTGAAGGTATCAGGGAAGACAACATATATATTTTCTATTTGGAAGAAACTAACATTTCAGGTAGATGCTTAATGGCTAAAAGTGATGAGAGTCATCTGTGGCATATGAGACTCGGTCACGCAAATATGGACACAATCTCAAGATTATCCACCAAGAAGCTAGTACGCGGTTTACCGGACATAACATTCAAGAAGGATTCGGTATGCAGTCAATGTGAAAAGAACAAAGCTACCAGATCCACTTTCAAGTCAGTAAACGCAGTATGTACTACTAGACCTCTACAATTGCTACATATGGACTTATTTGGTCCTAGCAGAGTTGCTAGCCTCGGCGGTAAGTTATATGCTTTTGTAATTGTAGATGATTACTCTAGATACACGTGGGTATACTTTTTGACACGCAAGAATGATGCATTATCCGAATTTGTCGCCTTTTGTAAGAAAATACAGAATGAAAAAGGTTACATGATCACTCGTATTAGAAGCGATCATGGAGGCGAATTCGAGAATGCAGAGTTTGAGCAATTTTGTGACACACACGGTTTTGTACACGAGTTCTCCTGCCCTAGGACTCCACAACAAAATGGAGTTGTGGAACGTAAGAACAGAATTCTATCCGAAATGGCCAGAGTAATGTTAAACCAGTTTAGTCTACCCAAATATTTCTGGGCTGAAGCTGTCAATACAGCTTGTTTTGTTCTCAATAGAGTTCTAATTCAACCCAAATCGAAAAAGACTCCATTTGAGTTATGGTTTGATAGAATTCTATCAGTTTCATTTTTAGAATATTTGGTTGTAAGTGCTTTATTCTTAATACAAAAGACAATTTGGGAAAGTTTTATGAAAAGGCCGATGAAGGTATATTTTTAGGTTATGCGGCCAAGAGAAAAGGATACAGAGTCTTCAACAAACGAACTATGATCATCGAAGAATCAATCAACGTCACCTTTGATGAATTGAATCAAATGACTATCGATGACAATGACAAAGATCTAACTGTACCAAGATCAACACCAGCTGATTCTCAACCAAGCTCGGCACTAGCTGATCCTCCTAGAGAAGATCCAGGAACCAGCTACCTTCAGAGCCTGCCGAAAAGATTAAAATTTACTGCTGATCATCCAAAGGATTTGGTAATTAGTGATATTACCAAAGGTGTAAGTACTCGTACATCCAGTAGAGATATTGTTTCTAGTGTTGCATTTATTTCACAGCTAGAACCCAAAACTATTGATGAAGCATGTAGTGATAGTTTTTGGATAGATGCTTTGCAAGAGGAATTAAACCAATTTGAACGAAATCAAGTTTGGGAACTTATTTCCAAGCCTATTGATCATCCGGTCATTGGCATCCGTTGGGTATTCCGAAATAAACTGAACGAGAATGGTTTAGTGACTTGTAATATGGCTCAACTCGTAGCTCAAGGATACAATCAGGAAGAAGGTATCGACTACGATGAGACTTATGCCCCAGTTGTGAGATTAGAATCCATTCGCATGTTATGTGCATTTATATATTTTCATAATTTCAAATTATTTCAAATGGATGTCAAGAGTGCATTTTTAAATGGTTTTATAAAAGAAGAAGTTTTTGTAGCACAACCTCCAGGTTTCACAGATTTTAAAAACCCTGATCATGTTTTCAAGTTGAAGAAAGCTTTATACAGTTTAAAACAAGCCCCTCATGCTTGGTATGATCGTCTAAGCTCTTTTCTACTTGACAACGGTTTTTCAAAAGGCAAGGTTGATACTACACTTTTTATTAAGTCTTTTAATGGCAAGCTTCTCTTAATACAAGTCTATGTTGATGACATTATATTTGGATCTACGGATGAATCTCTGTGTCAAGAATTCTCTAAGTGTATGCAGAATGAGTTTGAGATGAGCATGATAGGAGAGCTAAAATTCTTTCTCTGACTGCAAATCAAACAAACTGACAATGGAACATTCATAAAATAGGCCAAGTACATAAAAGATTTGCTAAAGAAGTTTGATCTGGATAATGTCAAACCTATTGGCACTCCGATGGCAACTTCAACAAAGCTTGATATTGATAAACAAGGCAAGCCGGTCGACACACGTAAGTATCGAGGTATGATCGGTAGTTTACTTTATTTAACTGCTAGTCGTCCAGATATTATGTTTAGTGTTTGCCTGTGTGCACGTTTTCAAGCTAATCCAAAGGAATTACATCTGTGCGCAGTTAAGCGTATCTTTCGATACCTTAAGGGCACTTCTTCTGTTAGCTTATGGTATCCCAAAACTAAGTCCTTTGACTTTATTGGTTACTCGGATGCAGATTTTTCTGGATGCAAAGTTGATAGAAAAAGTACCAGCGGCACATGTCATTGCTTAGGCAAGGCTTTAGTCTCATGGTTTAGTAAAAAGTAAAATTCTGTAGTCCTATCAACAACAGAGGCTGAGTACATCGTCGCAGGACGTTGTTGTGCTCAGATTTTGTGGATGAAACAAACCTTAGAAGACTATGATTTATTTTACACACACATTCCCATTTTCTGTGACAACACGAGCACTATTAATTTGACTAAGAATCCAGTATGTCACTCTCGTACTAAGCATATCGAGATCCGACATCATTTTCTTAGAGATCATCATCAGAATAGAGATATTGACCATGTGTACATAGATACTGAGAATCAACTAGCTGACATCTTCACAAAACCTCTAGCAGAAGATCGTTTTAATTATTTACGTCGAGAATTAGGAATTTTGGACGTCAATAATGTTAATTAATTTTATTTTATGATTTTATTTCAATACGCAAAAACTGTGTTAGAGACAAGCCAATAAAGAGTCTGTCTGTCACCACAACTACGGTTGAAGCGAAGCGGTACTTAAGAGTTCCCCGGTGAACCTCCGCCAGCTGGGACAGTACTCCTACAGCTAATCTGAGACAGTCGCTGTGTAATAATATTTAATCTACAAAATAACATTAATTATATTAATTGAATGTTAAAATTACTAATTTTTGAATTAAATCTTTGAAATGTGTCAATGAAAAAGAAAGTGTTCCAAACCAACCCCAGGCGAATTCGGCCAAAATTCGGACCAAATTCGGCCCGAGTTCGGTTAGTGGTGTCTGGTTATATAACCAGAACCCGAGAGCCTTTCTTCTTCATTGCTTCTAAACACCACCATCACAGCAACAGCAGCCGCGCGAGAGCCCTCAAACCCTAGATCTTTACCACTCCTTTTCTCCCTATCTACGTGGTGAAATCCATCCAAATTTTGGATTCGTGCGGAGATCGTTGTCTTCTACAACATACTTGAATCTCGGGAGGTATAACTCCGTATTTCGCCTCCTTTCAATTTCGTGCATATTTACTTTATTTGTACAATGCCACCTAAGGGATTCAACACCTTTAAGAGGAAGAAGACGACCAATCCTAGTGAGGAAGGATCATCTTCAAATCCACCCACGGATTTCCTCTTTTCACTAGTTCAATCGAGCGATGGC
Organism: Iris pallida; assembly: GCA_029216955.1. Classification (NCBI taxonomy): domain Eukaryota; kingdom Viridiplantae; phylum Streptophyta; class Magnoliopsida; order Asparagales; family Iridaceae; genus Iris; species Iris pallida. The sequence goes on from JANAVB010014200.1 coordinate 10,273,741, forward strand.
GCATTCGATGGATTTTATTTTCAAACCCTAGATCAAGCCCTTCTGTGGTATGGAGATTTCTCTATGAGATCCATATGCACAGGCGCTCCTATCAAATGGACTGTGTTTCCAGAACACTGCCCTTATTTTGAGGCGTTAGGATTACAACACGTTGTTAAACTTTGTTTTCCGGTAGCAACTAATGCCATTAGACTGTTCTACTACAATATCATATTAAACACGTTTGACGTAAGTACTCGTGTTGGCGGACTAGACATCGAGTTCAACGATGTCCTCTTAGCGGAAATCCTTGGTCTATAGGGGTGCAACTTGGGCGGGCTAAACCCGAGCCCGATCGGGTAAATCCATTGATGGGTTGGGTTATGGTTGAAGATACTCGGGTTCGGGCTCGGGTTTGGGTTAAAATATTTGAACCCGATCAAAAATCGGGTTGAGCTCGGGTTCATGTGTCGGGTTACCCGAAGAACCCGAAACCCGACTTATATATATATATATATATATATATATATATATATATATATATATATTTTTTTTTTTTTTTTTTTTTTGAAGTAATGGGTACTTGTGGCGAACTCGCCTCCACCGAGGCTCGAACTCCCGACCACTTGGGCAGAATGCATCTCTCTTAACCACTAGGCTAGAGATCATTTGCATATATATATATATATATATATATATATATATATATATATATATATATATATATATATATATATATATATATATATATATATATATATATATATATATATATATATATATATATATATATATATATAGTTTCATACTTCTTAAATAAAAAGTTTAAATCCTAAATTTTTTCACCCAAACTCTTCAACTCCTCATCTTAAATCATATTTTAGTTTATATTTTGTAATGATCAAGACTTGATTACTATTTGATTATGTGTTTAAGATTACTTTTATTTAAAATTATTTTAAATATTATATTAGAGCCCGATAAACCCGATGGACCCGACCCAACCCGAGTTAAACCGAGCCAAACCCGATCCCTCGGGCTTGGTCTTGGGCTTCATATGTTGAACCCGAGGTCGAGACGGGCTCAGGCTCGGGTTAGACTTATGATTCATCGGATTGGGCTCGGGTTGACCTCAAGCCCGATCCAACCCGCCCGAGTTGCACCCCTATTGGTCTATCTAACGAAGGTGCACCGCTTGTTGATATCATTGAATTTGATTTTCCAGACGGCACGATACTTGCTAGTTTCAAAGCTGAACTCTATGCACCTGATCGAGTTCGCTCTGGAAAGTTCAAGGCAAACAACTTGAACTTGTTTAATTATGAATTGCATCGCATCATCTACTCCACTCTCCTTCCAAAGTCTACTTCAAAGGATGATGTCACATCACTTGAACTATCTGCTATGTATCACATTCTTAAGGGGATTCCTTTTTCTGCCCCTAAGACCATTATCCAGATGATGGGACGTTGTCGTGCAAGAGATAGAAATCTCTCTTATGCGATGATTCTCCCACGCATCTTCCAGCATTTTGATATTGATTTGTCAACTTGTATTCAAGACCCTGAGCCTAAGTTTCTTAAGCTATCTCGTCGTAGTATGACTGCTGCTGCTCCTCCTACTGCTCCTCCTACTGCTCCACCTCCTCCACCTACTCAGCAGTATGCCATGACCTTTGAAGGCATACACCAGCATCTTTCTGATTTGTACGTCTCGATTACGGATATGGCTCGCGAACGTGAGTTTCGCGATGTCACTCATTATCAGGTGATAGCAAATTCTTTAGCTGATCTCCGATTTGCTCAGACTGGACATTCTGTCGGTTCTATTCCTAGAGATCCAGCCTTTTCTGGTTACCGCTGTGAGGATGTGGCTGCTCATGCCTACTTTCAGCCCGGTAACGCATATGATTGGTACCGTTCTGACCGTGCTCCTCCTCGAGACTATGTCGGTGAGTTTTACACTGGCGCTGGTACTTCTGGAGCTGGTCCTTCTGGACATGCCGGTCATGCTGATGATGATGATGATGAGGAGGAGTTGTGATATATTAGCTGATTTTTGAGACTTAGATATTATCTACTGTACACTTGGAAATGCTCCGATATTCCAAGTTTCTATTTTTTATCTTTTTATTAACAGACTTGTACTGGATATTTATTGATGTCTCTTGAACATCTTTTTATCTTGATGGGATGCGTAGTTTATCTTTCACATCAGTTTATTTATTTATTTATTTATAGCATCTTTATCTGCTTCTATATTATAAATACATGCCTGTGATGTTACTTTTTTAATGTCTCTACCATCTGTCATAATTTTTTATGTGTTTCTTCACTGTTTGTTACTTATACATTGATTGCGGGGGATCTTTCTCTTTTGCAATTATTTTTTAAGAGACAACGGGGGAGAAATAAGGGGATCTAACATCTTTTGAGAAAATGCATGCAGGATATGAACAATTTTACTTTACTATTTTTTGATTTAATTTCAAGCTTAGATGTTATATCGTTCATAGTTCGTCAATTATCAAAATGGAGGAGATTGTTGGCCCATTGGTCATATTGTCAAACTGATTTTAATAATTGATCAAACTCTGTCTCGATATATGGAGCTAGTCAGGATATCTCGGACTCTTGGACATGATCAAGAACGGCTATCTACTCAGTTCAAGACCGAAGCGTTGTTTGCCTGTTCGAGTCTGTAATTTTTTAAGCAATGTAATTTTCATTTTAATTGAGTCTAAGAATACTGTGTACACCGAGTCGTACTGGCAAATAGGCTATTCCAAAAAGATTTCAAAATGTTTTTAAAATGTCCTTAGTTTTGTAAAACATTCGTATTTACAAAAGCTCCAAAACGTTTTTCAAAAAGGTTTTCAAAATTCCTCAAAAACTAATTTTAAAAACCCTAACCTAACCCTGACAGAACTCGGCCAGAGTTCGGTTAGTAGCCATTTTGTTTTTGAATTCCTTGGAACTTGGTCCTCCTGCAGTTGCGGATTTGACCGAGATTTGCTCATCGAGTTCTGCCCGAATTCTGTCTTTGGAATTCCTATAAATAGAGAAGGATTTCGATCTTTTTAACTCACTCATTCACTTTCAATCTTCTCTCTTCTAAAAAGCTTTCAGTCTTCCAAAGAGTTTTTCTCGAGCTTTAATTTTCAGATCCCAAGCCAGTTACAATCCTCTAGTCGATTTGCCAGTGCGGTGCGTTCTAGAAGTTTCTGAGTAATTATAATCAGAAGGCTTGATAGAAGAATACCTCTTCACAATTGAAGTTGGATGAGTTCTTCGTATCAAAGCTCGCGTTGTAGAAGTTGCAAGGACTTCGTAAGAAAACTTGCGGTTTTGCCAATAGTGGATTCAACTGGTAGCAAGAGTTCTACTGACTGGACTAGTCCTCAACAGAGAGAAACCAGTATACATCGCTGTCTTTGCGTTTGCTTTCTTATCTCTGCCTTTACATTATTTAGTTGTGATTATTATTCTGTGATCTTGCTGCTAACATTTTTAATTAGCATTATTCCGCTGCCAACTCTATTCACCGTCCACTAGAGTATTGTGCTTTACGATTTCGTTCCTACAGTTTTGACTCAGGTTTCTTGGTTGTGTCGGCTACCATAGCCTGCTTGCCCTTGTTGTCCTGATTGTTGGTGGAGCTACCCCTATTGTTGTTGTTGGCATTAGGACGCCTGCCCTTGTCCTCTCCCTTCGAGATGTGCAATCCCAGTTGGCGAGCCTTCTTCAACCTGTCCTCGGCGCTAGTGGCACTGATGATAAACGTCTTTCAGTCCTTAAATTAACTTTCACCCATCCAGAGGCTGATTGTTGGAAGCAGTCTCTTTTGGCAAATTTTAATTAAGGAGGAATCCGGATTACCGGATGGCAACTTCATGGCGGTTTGGCGGAACCGCTCAATATAGTTCCTTGTCAGCTCTTTCTCTCCTTGAACGACGTCCATGAGGGTGGACATTGTGATGTCCTGTCCTACTTCGTAGAATCTCTCCAAGAACATGCACTTGAAGCTGGCGAAGGAGTGGATGCAGTCGTCTGGCAGGTTACGATACCAATCGAAGGCGACCCCTACCAATGCCCCGATGAATAATCGTGTAAGGATGGCATCGTCGTAGGGTAGATGGTCGGTAGTGACCTCGAAGTAAGTGATGTACCGGTTTGCGGAGGTCTTCCCATCATATGGATTGATGTGGAATGGTTTATACTTGTGGGAAGGGAACATCTCTCCACGTAGTGGGATACGGTTGTCGTATCCTTAGGTCTTGGCAGTTTTCTCGGTCATGGAACATGGCCCGGAGCTCCTGGACCTCTCGTCTTGCCTTCCTGGCCTCGTCTGCAGCGGTAGGAGCCGACATTTCAGGAAGATTATTGCCCGGGTTTGGTGCCGCTGAGTTCGAGTCTACATTGACCGTGGGACCCAAGTTTGTTTGGCCAGGCGTCCCTCCTTACAGAGTAGGGAGGGCTGCTTTAATCTCGTCCACGAATATGACCAAAGTGCATAGTATAGCCTCCAAAGTGTCGATGCGTTGGCGATCACTAGGACCATCTTGGTTGCTGTCTGTCATGAATACCATCCTCTCATGAGGAGAAGTGGAAGGGACGGTGGATGACGTATACTCTGAATCATACCCCTGTAATGAGAAGTCATTGGGATATGTGGAAATGTCTTCCTCTGGTTCGGACTCAGAAGGAACAGTACCCCCAGCTTCCGAGTTTGCCTCGTCTTGGGAATTGTGGACGTCCTCGGGGACGTCGGGATTTGCTGTATCTAACGGGAGAGTTGTTTCCCCCAGAAACATCAAATTGTCGTGGAGGTTCGGGGGAGTGCTACCCCCAGTTCCAGCAACCCCCAGTGATGCGGACGATAAATCTTCTACTGTAGCAGATTTCGTCTTTGAACGGGTACCTTAAAAAACTCCGGTGGTGGGCACCCGCTTAGACGACAGTCTCTTAGTCATAGTGGTTGAAATCTTCGGGCTGGAAACATTTGTCTTCTTCCCTCTCCCATCGGCGAGGATTTTCTGAGCAGAGTTGCAGGAGACGACGGGAAGTGCCTCATCTTCTGAACATGGTTGTTGTAGTCTTTGGAAGACGGACTGTCGGTCTTCTCCTACCGTCGCGTTATTACAACAGCAATTGACGATGACTTGGGTGCAATAACGTCCGTGGGAGGACTCTTTGCACCCCGAGGCCCCCTCACTTTCCTTGCGTTTGTGGCGGGTAGCCTCACGCAAGCCAGATGGGTCTGAAATGACCATGTTTGCTTCCTGGATTTTGGGAGACTTTCGGAAACCATCATGTCCGTTTGTCACCGGGGGCTGGACTCGAGTGGTTCTGTACAACTTTCCATCAGAGGCCCGCATAACAGTATGTGGAACGCTCGGATGGTCAGAGGTTGGGACAGCGGACTGAGCTTGCCAAGCTCGCACTGCCCTAGACTTCTTCACTCTAGTGTGTGAGGGCACATAGTAGGAAGAGTCTAAGTGGTGCTGGAGAGAGTTAGACATGTCTTCTTGGGAGCACGAGAGATCAGGACCATAGTAGAGGCGGTCAAAGACTGAGCCCCGTTGGGCAGGCGGCATGCGGCTGGAATCAACAGTCTTCATGCGGCTGACAATCGTTGCCGCATGGGTTTTCTTCATGCGGCTGGAAGTCTCAGCCGCATAGGTCTTCTCCATGCGGCTAGAAATCCTGGCCGCATGACTGTTATGCCTTTGGCTGGCCGTTTCGGCCGCATAGAGATTATTCATGCGGCTGGCAAGTTTGGCCGCATGAGTCTTGGTCTTGCGGCTAGTGCCGTTGTTCGGCTTCTTCCTGGAGCACATAGAATCACTCTTTGTCCCTACAAGTCAAGCATCGTAGTGCTTTCCGTTGCCGGACTTGGGGACAGCAGAGTCCTCTATGGCTTGAAGTGGGGCCGCATGAGAGTTTCCTTCACCGTCTTGGGCAGCAGAGAGTACTCCGTCCAGAGCTTGGGGAGGAGCAAATGACTTTGGCCTCTATTTCCTGCGAGCCTTCTTTGTGCGGGTTCGCTTCTGGACCGGGCCAGTACTTCCTTCGGAGAGCATTTCTTCGAACGCCTGTTGGTCGAAGCGGACGACCATCTTCTGTTGTGTGGAGCCAAGTTTGGCTGCATCCGATTGCGTCACCAACTCCTCAGCTGTGAAGAAGTTTATCCCTAGCAGAGTCGCCATTGTGTTTGCCATAAAATATAAAAGAACAGAACAATTATCGGAGGAATGGACTTTTACTTCACAATGCAAACTCGCTTGTACAAAGAAAGACTAGGGACGAAAACCTAGGTACAGCAATCTAAGTACAATTGTTTATTTTAGATTCTGGGGGGTGACGATAGAGGTTCGGAAAAGCAACGGCAGCTCTGCCTTACTCCTTGGACGATCGGGTGCAGCCTTGGCTCTGGAGAAAAACTGCTTGGCATTGATGAAGAAATGCTCTCCTTGTTCTCTCTGTATATGCTCCTACGTCCTTTTGATCTCTGTATATTCTCTCTCTGATTCTCTCTGGATCCGGGGTGGGGTTCTTTGCAAGGAAATGGCACCTTGCTATTTATAAGAGTGGGGGACATCATTAGGGTTTTGCAATGATTGCCCATTTTTAAGAGTCGGCGGCCTGAGAATTAATTAATCTGGGCCGTCCATCTCGAATATAATAGATTTAAGCAATTAATGTGATTGCATTAAATCTCTGTGGACAATTAATATTGATTGCCATGAATATTCGCGACTTGTAATGGCCTGCCACGTGTCAAATTTGCTCGATTTGATTTGATCTGGGCACTTATGGTGATTGCAACAAATTTGATTTTGTTCAAATTTGTTAGCACCCATAATTCCAGGAAGATAAGATTGCCACGTGTCTCAATCATCATGAAAAGTGCCACATATCTCCACTGGGTCATCTTGGCAGAGCCGCATATGAGTGGGCCGCCTGAGGATAAACGGCCGCATGAAGATGGGCAGCCGCATGGGGATGAACAGCCGCATGACGATGGGCAGCCGCATGGGAGTGGGCAGCCGCATACTGACGGGCGGCCGCATAAAGGATGCAATCGCATGAAGATGGGTGGCCGCATGAAGGGGGGCGGCCACATAAAGTGGGTGGCTGCATAAATACAACAGCCGCATGCCTCGGGACTTGGTGGATTCAGCCAGCTGTGAAAAGATTTCCTCCTCTTTTCTAGGAACACGCCTTTATGTCAGTCATTATTGCGCCTTTATGTCAGAGCTGTCATTTGACAGAGCTGTCAGCCGTCAGGATATTAAATGCAGCCAAAGATGAAGGAAGAAGCTGTTGAAGGCCACGTGGCTTTGGGTCTATCCGAGCCGCATAGACGCGTGAGCCGCAAGGACTCCTGAGCCGCATGGGCTCTCTGAGCCGCATAGAGATCCTTGGCCGCATAGACCTTTCTTTATTCTTTTCCATGCTTCAACAGTTAATGCCAAGATTCGCCTCCTTGAAGACCAGCGGGCCCAACTCTTGTTAGATGCTGAGCGAGTCCAGGCTGAACATGCAGCATCTAAGGAGGAGGAAGCAGATTTCATCCGCCATGCTCTTGCCCTGGCCCAGCAGCGGCAACAGTTGGATGAGAAGTATGAGGATGACACTTCCCCTGAGGCGATAGAAATGATGCGTCAAGAAGCCGAACGTCGAGTCCTGGCGAACGCAGAGACTCGGGCGGAAGACTTGAAGCATCGGATCGAAGAGCTTTCAGCCAATCCCGGTGATGCTTAGGGATTGTAGCCTCTCCCTTTTTTGTTATCTTGTGTAATTTGCAACTCATGCTGGGGATGTAATCCTTTACTTTTAAATAAAGAATAAAGAGTTTTGTGGTGTGTTCATTCTTGCTGTCATGAACTTGATGATTTATGTGGACGTATTATCTTTTGCGCACCTTGGTTTTTAGGTACAGATAATAAGTTTGAGAGAACCGACATGTTTACTCAAAGGTAATGTGGACGTGGCAAATATGGGGTTCGGATGATGAAGTCATCCTACTCAGAGGTGTTATGGACGTGGTAGGAGAGACTCTGGGGGGATACGTGGAACTACTCAGATGTATTATGGACATGGAAGTTCTGCGATTGATGTACGACAACGCGAGGGGTTGTCTGTACGGGATGCTTACTCAGAGGTAATGCGAACGTGGTAAACATGATGGGTAGCGTAGTCTTACGGAGCGTAAGATTCCTCTTTGTAGGGAGTAGAGGAGCAACTCAGAGGTAATGTAGACGTGGTTGTCCTTCTACTGGAGATAGAATGTAATGAAACAACTGGGTTCCGAAAGCATAAGATTTTTGTGAAAGGAAGGTGTATGTGAGCTCTGATGATCAGGTCCACTGACTCCCTTGCTTGGTAGAGGTGGAAGTACATATCTGATAGATATCAAGAGTAGTACTTCTTTAGGAACTTGTCATTGATGGACATCACGAACAAGTCCCCGTTTGATCGGGCGAGGCGGTTAGCACCGTTTTAGTATACCGTCTCTATGATGAAAGGTCCCTCCCATTTGGGCTCAAACTTTCTTGGTGTTTTGTGAGTCAACACCATCGGCCTCCTGACTGCCAGAACCAGGTCGCCTACTTAGAAAATCCTCTGCTTGACCTTCTTGTTGAAAGCCTGTGATATACGGGCTTGATAGAGTTCGATGCGCTGTTGAGCTAGGAGACGTTTTTCGTCGAGTGCCTCCAATTCTCGCAGACGGCGACGTTGATTGTCTTCTTCTGTGAGTTAATTTGTGATCGCTACACGGAATGAGGGTATCTGGATCTCCAGAGGCAGTGCCGCTTCGCTCCCGTATACCAAGAAGAATGGTGTGTTGCCCATCGGGGTCCGTACCGTTGTGCGGTAGGCCCAAAGGCATTCGCCGAGATTTTCGTCCCAGTCACGTTTGTTGGATGACACGACCTTTTTGAGTAGCCTGACGATAGTCTTGTTAAACGCCTTGGCCAATCCTTTGCTGACGGATTGTAGGCGGTCGATGCCACATTCTGAATGCGATTCTTGTCACGGAATCTGCTGAAAACATGACTGATGAACTGTGGACCACTGTCATAGTTAATTCTACGAGGTACCCCAAAACGGTAATGACATGATGCTTGATGAAGCTGATCACCCTAGAGCTTTTCACTTTCGCCAGTGGAACTGCTTCTGCCCATTTGGAGAAGTAGTCAGTGATAGCTAGGATGAAGCGGTGACACCTCGATAAAGGAGGGGTGATAGGTCCCACAATGTCCATGCCCCAAGATTCAAAGGGCCAGGAGGCGACCGTAGGATGTAGTGGTTCCGACGGTGTATGTATAAAGTCGGCATGAAGCTGACAAGCATGGCACTTCTTAGCACAGTCGACAGCGTCGGCTGCCATGGTTGGCCAATAGTAACCCATGCGTCGGAGTCGATCCTGCAACTTAGGGCCAGGTTGATGAGCCCCGCAAGTTCCATCATAAGCTTCTCGAAGGGCTTCGGCTGCTTCTTCGTTGGACTGGCATCGAAGGAGAAGTCCATCGTAGGAGCGTCGGTACAGCATTATAGTTGCTGTATCGTAATAGAATCGAAGGGAACGCCTCCTGACTGAGACGGCTTCTTTCGGGTCTTCTGGAAGAATTTCGTAGACAGCAAAGTCGATGAACGGGAACCTCCAGTCTCGGATATTAACACCAGTACTTGTTGACATGGCATGGGCGATCTGTGAGCATAGGTTGTTTTTAGGACAGACCAAGTCTTGACCAACTACCGTGACGTAGTATTGAGTCCCGAGGGGTGCTGCCAATGAGGCTGCGAGGCCAGCCAGAGCGTCAGCCTCCAGGTTTTGTAATCGAGGTACGTATTCTATGAAAAACTTGGTGAAGGTTGAAATAATGTTCAATGCTACTTCATGGTAAGGAACCAGATCTTCATGGCGAACTTCGTATTGCCCTCTGATCTGGTTAACGACGAGTTTTGAGTCATCGTAGGGTTCCAGATGATCCACCTCCAGCTGTTGCGCCCGCTGGAGTCCCATGATGAGAGCGTTGTACTCGGCAACATTGTTGGAGCACGACTTCGAAAGGGATTAAGCACGCTGGATGACTAGCTGATCGGGGGAGACTAAGACTACCCCCACTCCGGCGATGATTTGGTCTTTGGGGCCTGTTCTTGAAGCGCCATCGAAAAACATCCGCCAGACGGAGCTTTCTTCGGTGACGTTTGATTCTTGGACCTCATCAGGGATGTCTTCATAGAGTCTGGAGGACTCTGGGATGGGGTGTGCAGCTAAAAAGTCGGCCAGAGCTTGATCTTTGACGGCTTTTTGTAGGACGAACACCATATTGTACGGCGTCAACAGGATTGCCCATGTAGCTAGCCGGAATTTCAATGATCCTGGCTTCGTCATGAGAACCCTCAGCGGATTGACTCGTGAGATGACATAAATTGTCTGACCCGAGACATAATGGCGAGTCTTCTGGATGGCGGACACCAAAGCCAGACACTCTTTTTCAACGGGGTTGTACCGGTGTTCGGCCCCGATCAGTGTCCTACTGAGGTAGTAGATAGCTTGCTCATAGCCTGCGTCGCTATTCTGAGCCAGCAGAGCACGGAAGGAATGATCAATGGCACGGACGTAGAGAAGAAATGGTTTTCCTGCGACGGGTGCCACCAGGACTGGCGGGCTCGTCAAGTAGGCCTTGATATCATCAAAAGATTTATGGCATTCTTCTTCCAGATGTAGGAGACTCTCTTCTTCATGAGCTGGGTGAAGGGTCGGCACTTTCCAGAAAGGTTTTTTATAAACCTTCAGATGTATGCCAGACGCCTCTACAGGCCTCGAAGTTCCCAGAGGTTCTTCGGAGGGTCCATGTCAAGGATGGCCTTGGTCTTCTCGGGATCGACATGAATACCTCTCGCCGTGATAATGAAGCCCAAGAACTTTCCGCTAGAAACCCCAAGGAAGGATTTAGCGGGGTTCATCTTGAGTTGATGCGCTCGCATGAGATCGAAGACTGTCTTTAGGTCTTATAGGTGATCACCTTTGAGACGACTCTTGACAGAGGTATCATCAATATAGCATTCGACTGTTTTGTGAAGATGTTGACGGAAGATGGTACTCATAGCTCGTTGGTATGTAGTACCAGCGTTCTTCAAGCCGAAGGGCATCACTGTGTAACAGAAAACCCCTTTCGCCGTCCTGAATGACGTGTGCTTTGCGTCATCGGAGAAAATTTTGATTTCGTTGTAGACCGAATACCCGTCCATGAAAGACATGCGTTCGAAGCCGCATGTATTATCGATCATTACATCGGTGATCGAAAGCGAGAATTTATCTTTTGGGCAAGCAGCATTGATATCTCTGAAGTCGATACAGACTCGTATATTCATATTCTTTTTGGTGACAGGGCCGACATTGGCCACCCAATTCGGGTATTGTTTTTCACGGATAAACCCGCTGGTCAGGAGTTTGTCTACCTCTTGATCGATAGCGTTCATGATGTCAGGACGAAAATGTCGCTGCTGTTGCTTTACAGGTTTAGCATTAGGCAAGATGTTAAGTCTGTGCATCACGATCTGGGCATCAAGTCCCGACATATCTTCGTAGCTCCAGGCAAAGACATCGATATATTCTTTAGCCAGTTGGATTAAAGATTCCCGGTCTAGTCCCTTTAGACTCTTGCTGATGAAGATGGGTATGGAAGAAGATCCATCCCCAAGGTCGATCTGCTCGACTTCGTCTTCGGTAGGATGTTTCCGTAATTCAAAACGAGACTCCCACTGCGCTCCTAGGCGTTGAGCCCAAGGTTCTTCCTCAAAGAATTCCGGCGTTTGGTCTTCGCCTTAATCTTCTTGAGATTATGCAGATGCCATGTTGACTGATAGCACCTTCTTGAAGACTGAGCCAATACTAGTACCAGAATCCCAGGTTGATGCTTCGGACGAATGAGAATGTTCTACTTTTTCTGCCTCCGAACTCTCTGGAGTTGCCGGTGGCGTGACATAGCCCACCCTCCGTCGAGTTCGGTGATAGTAGTACTGTGGCTTTCCTTTAGGTGTTGGGAGTCGGAGAGGAAGACGTTGATCCTTGTCGTAGTTCAGGCCTTTGTTATTTTTTAGATCGTAACCCATCTTTTGGATGAGGTACTTTGCCTTGTCCGTGTACCAATAGACTTGTATTCTGCCAGTATCGGGTTCTTGCTCGAGTGGCTGGAGGTCTTGATGACGCTCGACTTTGCCGAAGGTAATGGATTCTTTGTCTCGATTCCGCGGTAGGACTACAAAACAGATCCCTTGGGACGGGACTACTCGATTAACATGATTGACGGTCGTTATTTGTGTTTACAACGACCGTAGAGCATTATCTAGTGTATACATGGCATTCCAATGTGGAAGACTAGAATAATTAAAAGACACTCTATTATTGATGAAACACGAGATTTTGCCCCGTAGGATTATATTGTCTAGAGAGGGTGCATCTACATCAGCAGATTTATACTCCCCTAGCTCTTCATTTGTGAGTACTGGGGTTGGTTCGGGAGAGTCCACCGCAGCTTTGACCTTGGGTTCCGAGAGGGCTATGTGGGCCTTCTCCGGCAGCTTGGATGAGACGGATGATTGCGGAGGCTTGCCTTTAAGACGTACCTTCAGTGGTGCCCCAACTGCGCCTTCAGTGATTGGTGCCTTCCCTTGTAGTTTTGCCACAAGGGGAGCCGATGTTTGAGGCGACTTTTCCTTGAGCCGTATCTTCAAGGGAGCTTCAGTAGGTGTTCTACCTAGAGAAGTTGGTACTTTTCCAGGTAGCTTGATGGTCATGGGAGGCAGCATCTGAGGCGGTTTCCCTTTGAGTCAAATTTTCAAAGGAGCGTCGGAAATCATCTCTGGCTCCATGTCCGGCTCTGCTGTTATTTCTGCTTCATCGTCAGCATCATTGGCTTCCCCTTCGTCGGGCAACTTGTACAGGGTAGAATCAGTGAAGTCGACCCCTTGAAAGGGTCAATGTCCACGAAGTCTGTCCGGATGATGTCGTTGGTGGACACGTACTTCATACATTGGTGGAGTGTAGATGGCACCACCATATACTCATGCAGCCATGGACGACCCAGTAGGAGGTTGTAGTTGACGTCAGCGTCTACGACATAGCAAGTCACCTCGGTTCGGAGGTTACCGATATGACACTTCAGCCGTATTTTGCCCAGCGGCTCACTTTTGCTAGCATTGAAGCCGCTGATTATAGTGTTGGAAGGTGCAAGACGGTACATTGGGATCCCCAGTGTTGAGAGTAGCGTCTTCGGGATGATGCTGAGGGAAGACCCTGGATCGATCTGAATCCGCTTCACCTTGACGGAACTGACATACCCTGTATAATAAAGTGGCCTGTTGTGTCGGTTGTGCTTGAGCAGCATATTTTGTTGGGTGAAAGTTATATTGGGGATAACTTCTTCTGCACAATGGAAGTACGCACATGTGGTCGGGGTAACCTTAGGCTGCTTGACCTGACTGATGAAGGATTCAGCATCCCTCAGGGCTTCACAGAGAGCTTCACGAGTGTCCTTGGAAAGACGAAGAAGCTCAAACAGGGATAGGCAGGCAGGAGTACCGACAAGTTGTGCCAGTATGTCGAAGTTGTGGGGCTTGGCTAGCCCTAAAGCATTTTCCTTTCACAAAGGCTTGTCGAAACGGGCCTCTACATGCTTCTGTTTATTGGACGCTGGAGGCTTGGATGGACCTCCTTCTTCGGCAGCAGGGGCAGTGCAGGGAGGCACCACCTCAACGACAGCTTCGTCGGGTTGGACGTTCAGCTGCGAACGGGTTTGTAAAGAAAGAGCCTCTTCCACGGAGGAAGAGACCATACGGCAAGACTTGATCTTCTTATCCTTGGTTTTGGAGGTAGAGCGTACCTCCAGTTGAATAACCTCAGAGACGAGGTCGGGGTGAACCTATAAGTTCTCTTTCCGAGATATGGTGAGTGGAATTAGTCCACTCACGTTGTCACGAGTAGGTGGTAGATTGACCACCTCCATTGTCGCCTTTGGGATGGGGACGACGCCATCTTGTGTTGTGGTTGGCGGTAAGGTGCCAAATTGGAGTGACACCAGGTTGGCCGAGACCGTTTTCTCCTCTTAGTCGACGGAGATGACATCCATATTGATCATGCACTGGATATAGTTCTTGAGGACATAGCAGTCCTTAGTTGGATGTCTGACAAACCGATGGTAGTGACAGTACCTCGGATTGTCTACTCTCCCAACCTCGTCGGGATGCTTCGGGTCTGACAACTTAATCTTGCCACCCTGCTTCAATATCTCAAAGAGTTGTAGGGTGTCTTCATCGTTGAAAGAATAAACCTCCTTTAGCCTTGGGGCAAGTGGAGGCTTCTGAGTAGGTGCTGATGCACCTTTGGAGGCATTGACAGTCAATGCCTGCTTTTCCTTCGTCTCTCGTCCAGGGTTGTTAGCTGCATGATGTTTTTCCTTGTCCTCAAAGACAGGGAAACTGACTCCCAGAAGACGAGCATTGGACATCTTCTTTTCTGCTGCTTCGGCCTCGATAATCAAGGAACTCCAGTCGAGAGAAGGAGTAGAGTTGAGCCAGAGTTTAATCGTAGGCAGCATATTCATGCTGCAGGAGGAGAGGAGTGCATGTTCTGGCATACCCAGGGGCACTCTGAAGCCGGCTTGTCGGAACCGTTCGATGAATGCTCGAACTGTTTCCTTCTCCTTCTGACGTATCTCTATAAGGGACGCCATTGTCATGTCCTTCACTCCGTCGTAGAAACGATCGAGGAAGAGACGTGTCAAGTCGTCGAAGGAAGATATGGAGTTGTCGGGGAGACTGTAGTACCAGTCGTAAGCCACTCCTTTCAGTGCCCCGACAAATATGCTGGTGAGTAGTACGTCTTCCTTTGGAAGATGTCCCGTTTGAGACTGGAAGTACGTCAGATAACGGCGTGGAGAGTCCTTTCCGTCGTATGGCGTCAATGTTTGTGGTTTATACTTGGGAGGATAAACCAATTTGTTCCATTCGAGGGGGTATGGTTGTGGGATCCCCATCGTCTGGAGCTCCTCCTGTCTGTTCTTGGACTCGAAGCGCTCACGCAAGTCCCTGATCATCTCAACCACGTCTTTCGTGGAGCTGGGAGTCGAGAAAGGTGGTAGAGCCTGGAGTTGAGCATTTGATGGTTCCGACGTCCGTGGTGCTTCACGGCGATCTGTATCCAAGGATACCCGTTGAAGGGGTATAATTGATTCTCTATTGGCCCCTGGGTCAGGACCGGTAGAAGGTGCCCTGGCTAAGACGGACCGTATCTCAAACACTGCTTGAGTTAGTATTTGCATGGAGGCAGAGAGGGTTTTGAGTCCTCCCTCCAAGGTATCCATGCGCTGGACGAGATCTGCTGGCGGCGCATCTGACTCCGCATCACCAGCTCCCGTCATGTACACCGTCATGACGTGATTGGAAGTGGATGGATCGGTTAAGGCTTCGCTTTCGGCCTCGCTCTCTTGTAGAAGAGGAACTCCCCCTGAGCTTCGTCTTGGCTACCCCCAGCTATGTTCTGGAGAACACCTTCGTCTTCGGGAGAAGTATCAGCAAGGGTCTGACTACCCCCAACTTTGTCTTGGAGGACTTCTTCGTCTTCGGGACGCAGATCCTTAGGGGCTTGACTACCCCCAGCTATGTCCGAAAGGCTGACTTCGTCTCCAGGATGAAGATCAACAGGGGTTTGACTACCCCCAGCTATGCTCTGGAGGACGTCTTCGTCTTCAGAAGGAGGATCAACAAGGGCTTGACTACCCCCAGCTTCCTCCAAGATCTTCTTTCTCCCCCGAGTGCCTTCAAACACTCCAGAGGACGGAACAGTTGTTTTGGTTTTCCTCGGCTATTTCTTGGATGAGGACGAGACCGAGGAGTTGCCAGTCACCTTTCGGATTGACGAGGAGTTAGAGATTACGTTGCAAGAAGCAACCTTTTGTTCTGGCTCCTCTTCAATTGACACCTTCTTCCCGAGGCGACGTTGGAGGGGTGTTGATGATTACAGCCGCTGGAACACCGACTGTCTTGGTGGTGAGACTGCTATTTTGTAACAACAGTTGATGGTGACTACAGCACAGGTGTGCCCTATGAGGGGCGCATTGCGCTTATCAGTCGACTCTCCTGATCGGCACTTGTGACTGATCACATTACGTAAATCATTGGAGGAGAGTGCCACCTTCGCACCCTCCATCAGGCGCATGGCAAGGCCAAGCACCAGGGTGGTCAGGTGAATGTTGCGTCCCCTGAACCAACGCAGAAGATGCACTCAGATCAGTAGTGGGGGGACAACATTTACAGTGACTTGAACCAGCCACAGACGTACATCCTATGTTGGCACTGGGGTACAAGACCACAGAGTTTGTCTTGCTCGACTTGGTTGCGAACGCAACAGATGAGCCCAAGTGAGGCAAGGACTTTGAAGGTCGGCTCGTTTCTGGCACAGAAGCATCCAAGTCGACCTTATACAGCTTACCATCAGCAGCGTGCATGATCGTGAGCGCATGCTTCTGGTTTGCCGCTGGCATAGCACGTTTAAGACGCATGGCATGTGCCACCTTGGACTTCTTTGTACCAGCCCGCTGGGGCGCATAGTACTCAGAGTCCAAATTCTCCTCGCTATGATAGCGAGTGAGCTTGTCAAAGATAGAGACCTTCTGTGGCGCATCAGAGTTACTGCACAGGGTGTTAAATACGCCCTTGCTCCGTCGGTGTATCTTCCTTGTCTGAGAAGGAGATAGCTGAGGAATGTGTTCAGTACCACGCTTTCCCGAGAGATGTGCTGCACCGGTGGGCGCATCCTGGCTGCTGAGGACGTCAGCGAGAAGGGTGGACTGCATCGGTGCATCCCCTTCAGTGGTGGTGCCAGGGGCCTCGATCTTGTGCACCCAGACTTGGCGAGTCTTTTTCGACTTTGGCAACCGCTTCGAAGGACTTGCGCTGCCTTCAGAGATGAACTCCTCATACGCCTGTTGATTGAGGCGTACGACCAGCGTCTTGTGGGAGGAGCCTACCTTCACGTCGTCGGATTGTGATACAGCTTTCTCGGTGGAGGAGAAAGAGTTCCCCAGCAGAGTCGCCAGCTTGTTTGCCATTAAAATCTTTTTATTGCAATTTTAATTACAAACAGAACAGTGTTACAATGTAGGACTTAGATGTAGTCCTAGGAGAACACTTTTGTTTATCTGGGTCCCTGTGTCGATGGAGCGAGTGGTAATGCGTTGACTCCGTTGACGATCTGACGACGGTTCTCGGTTCTCTGAAGGTTTGAGTTGCTCTGGGTGCTGGAGCTTACGGAGAGGAAGAAGACATTGAGTGTCTGTATTTGCCTCTCTCACTGCGTATGTAGGTCTCTGTCTGTAGATATATATGTCTCTCTGTGTGTGTAAGAAGGAGATGATCCCTCTATTTATAGCATGCAGGCTGGCTGCTCATACGTGCATATGTAGGATGCGCCTGTACGTGGGGATGCCACGTGGTTGAAGCTGCGGGAGGCACATGGATGATGCGCCATTATTTGTGGGTTGAATCCTTCATGCTGCTTTTGTGGGCTGACACGTAGCAGGGGAGAGGATCTTTCTGTTGCTGAGATCTTGGGTGATTAGCACCCCTTCATTGGCTGAATTGAGTCAAAGGACACGTGGCGCACGTTTGTGGCTCAAAGATCTCAGATTTGGTGGAGAGTGATCAGATAGGATGCGCCTGGGATTGGGCGCATGAGAAGACTTTAGCTTGTAACCTTTAGGAGTCACGAACCAGTCTGGGCGCATGGCTTTTGAGGCGCATGCGGGGCTTCAGTAGTGACTTGACCTCTGTCTTTAGGGATCAGAGAAAAGTCTGAGGCGCATAGCTTTTGAGGCACATACAGAGATTTGGGCGCATGGCTGCGGGGGCACATACAAAATGGTTGGGCGGCCACGTGGCTTGTAACCGCCGGAGGAAAGTAATGATGTGCTGACATCAGGGACGCTTCATTTTCTGAAAAAGCTATCAACTGTTCAGTCCTCGGGGACTGGCTGCTGTCGTGTCAGACTTCAGCATTTAATATTCTTTGACAGGTGATGGGCTGTTGTGTGGGCACGTCGATCTGCGTTCCACTAGGCACATGGGAACGCATGGGGTGCATCCTTATGAGGCGCTTGGTGCTGATGGGCGCGTCTTTATGAGGCGCGGTCTGACCGGCACATCCGTTTGTGTAACACGTCTTTATGGGTCCGACTGTTAGGTTCTTCGAGTGCTTTAAATAGCCATTTTTGACTTGGCTGAATTCGAAGCGTCAGGTTCATCACCATTAATGCAAATTTATTGTACGGGATTCGGGGAGCCTGCCACTTGGCGCCTGGGTTTGATTTGCCCGGCCTATAAATAGTGGCAAAGAGAGTTTGCTTCTCGTTCTCTCACGTCCTTCCAAAATAAATTTGCTTGCTCGAGCACATTCTGTTGACGAGATGCTCCCGAGGGTGAAGATGCGACGACTTGTCTTCGTTCATGTACTTGAAGGTGACTGTTACATCCAAACGTCGGGGTCGAGGGCTTCTGAGGTAGACGAAAGGTGCCTGTTGCATCCAAAGATAGGAATGCTCGAGTCTCATCTCAATTATGCTGGAAGAGTCGCAGATCGAAATTGTGGTGCCCCGATCATCTTTCTTGGGCTTTGGAGGCTCTTTCTTCTGTCAGAGTGGGTGTTGCCCATTCTGGTTGTGTTGAAAGCCTCCTTTTGTCGCGGATCGATTGCGGTGCTCTCCTCTTCCTTGGGCTTTGGGGAGCTCTTCCTTCCGCTAGGGTGGGGTTGATCGCCTATCCTTGTTTTGCTCAATAAATGCTTCATTAGTCGAAGCATTTGATCGGGTCAAAGTAAGGCGCATATGCTGAGACTTCATGATGCACATAACTGAGACTCTGAAGAGATACGCCTGACTGAGACGCTGAAGAGATGTGCCTGACTGACACGCTGAAGTGATGCGCCTGACTGATGATACGCCGGACTGAGAGCGCATGGCGGTTGTTGCGCCTAGCTGTAGACTTAGGGTCTTTTTCTTTGTAGAAATTCTCCTATGTAAAGCCTTTCTTTAGACATGTAATAGACTTTTATATGAAATAAAAATCCTTCTTTTGCTATCTATACTTTTGCTGTCTTGATGTGCCAAGTAACCCCGGCGTACGTAATGTTAGGCGCATAGGATTTATGGTCCTGAAATTCTATGCTTCTATAAATCACAGTTAGGACTACTTGAGAAGATTCCTGGGATATCCCTTAAGAATCTCATTATAAACTTTCTCAAAATTTGATTCCGATAGTTTCTGTCTACTTCTTTGTTCATCGTTGAATTTGATTCTTGGTATTCATTATTGACTTAATTTTCTACCAAGATAATATTATGGACTAGGTTGCCTCAGTCATGGAATCTAGAATCTTCTACAGCCATATTAGCTGGTTTGGCGATGAGATGGAGTATGATTTTGGATGTATTTCTTCGGTGTGGGAATTTAAAATTTTTGCAGTCAAGCTAGCGACAATGTAAAAATTTTAAATATCATAATTCTAGAGGTATGTACCTAAGCTGCGGACTCTATGGATTATCGCTGTTGTACTTACTGGCGTAACGAGGATTCTGGTAACATGGTTCTGGATAGACGGGTATGATTATCTGATTTTAGAATAGATACCATATAGATGATGTCCTAGTATGATGGAATGGAATATCAGTGTGGATGTTACTTGAGTATCATGGATTAGATAGAGGAAGCTAGGCTACCTGTAGCGCAGCACCGTGCCCCGCACCATCAGAGAGATATACCCCAGAGGGCAAGGCTTTTGTGCTGACAATCGAGTAGACCGACGCTACTGGTGACGGGTTAGCAGGTCTGTCTTTCATGTTCTTTTTTCCATCTTGTTGTGTGATTCCATTAGTACCTGTCAAGATGTTTTGTGCTGTGATAGATAGTATAGAGACCCTAATCAAGACCGTGATATCACGACCAGTAGGACCATAATTTGCATGTTTTAGATATAGTTTTCTTGACCTTGATTGTTGGGGGTTTAACCTAGAAGGAGTACGACCATCTTAATTTCGAGGACAAAATTTTTTTAAGGAGGGTAGATTTGTAACCACCACTTTTCTAAAATGAGGGTAATTTTGAACTTTTATAAAATTAATTATTTAATAATAGGTTTAAATCATGTTAATAATTTATTGGTAAATTTTAATTATTTTAATATCATTAAATTAATGTTTTGTGATTTTGTTATTTGGCTAGTGTAACCTTAGAGCTGCTTAGCCTAGAGACTAACCATGACTATAGAGGCCTAACCCATGTGATTAGATTAGCTAATTACTACTTTTTAGGCTAAGGGTATTTTGGTCATTTTGTGACTTTTGAATTATTTAGGATTTTGATTAATTGGTGAATTTTAGATTATTTTAATAATATTTAAATTGATGTATTGTAATTTTGGTTATTTTTTATATTTTGGGAATTTTTATATTTTAATATTGATTTTACGGGATTTATTTAGTCGGGTTTGAGTTTCGTTTCGTTCTGACTTGTGTTAGTGACCCGGGTAGCTTAGACTCTAGTCGAAACCCCCAGATTAGTTAGACATGGCCCGCAAATCCCACTAATTAAGTTAGTGTCATTAGACTAATCCCACTTGCTTAGAATGGTTAAATTAGAGACTTAAACTTGACCTTTTTGACCACAAACCTTGTCATGACTTAAGTTGACCCAAAGGAGACTTGTAGGGGCATCTTGGACATTTAACATAGGCCCATTAGGTCATGTATGGCCAGCCACCTATTGGGGGAGAGGTGTCCATCTCTTTCATTTCACACTTGCCTCTTTTTTCCCCCAAATTTGTTCTTTTCCAAACTTGAGAGCTTCCCTCTTGATTTTGATCTCCAAATCCCTCCATTCTTCTTCCAATCTTCTATCATTTCTTCTCATTCAACCAAGGAGGATGTGCTAGCAAGGATTGGGAGCAAGGAGCAAGGAAGGGTGTCCATTTTGGAGGAGCTTTCGTGTCAGAACCGTGTCCTTTAATTGTATCATTGGGATCCCACTTCTAATAGGTATAACCATCACTCTATTTTAATTTTCCTTGCATTTTAGTTAGATTCGAATCCATAGGATCCACCCCCATGCATGTATAACCATTAGATTTTAATTTGAGGCTCTTTAGAGTCCTCTTTAGGAAGATTGAATATGTTTGGCGTCCTACTTGTGGAGTTTCCAATATAGGACACCCTATGTGTTTGGTTTATTGCCTAATAGGATTAATTGTGTTTTAAATTTAGTTTTAGAATGGTTAGAGAGTGGATTGATCTTAGTTAGGATGGTTAGAATGAGTTTTATTTGGATAGCTATGTTGGTATCCAAGTATCTTGGCCTACATGTATTTTTTTTGTCCAAAACAACCAAAAATCGTCAAAATACTCATCCACGTTTTTAGTAACCATAGCAACTTAGAAATGCCATAACTTTTAGCTTAGAACTCCGATTAATCTTCCTTTTTTTTAAAAGAACCATATCGAAGTTAGCTTTCGAAATATATATTTTAATAAGCCAAAATCGTTGTAGAACTTTCTGTAAAATTATTTGAATGTCAGCTGTACGAAAGACAAACGCGTTTCAGTGTTTTTGCGATTCCGGAAGCTTCCGGGCACGAAAATGTGATCCGTTTAAAGTTTCGGAAAGCTAATACGAAGAGCTACAACATAATTTAATCCTAGAATTTAGTGAAGGTCCAATTGATATAGTATTGGTTTTAAGTAGAAGGGTGACTATACGACATAGACATTTTGTGTATCCTATGAGCCTATGTAGTATGGATATCATATGAATGTAGGTATCATAGGTTATCAAGAATATGTATAATATAGTGTATATATATATATATATATATATATATATATTAAAAAAAAAATATATATATATATATATTATTGTTAGGTAATATATGTTTGTATAGTATGTGTATTTGAATGAGATAAGGATGTGTGTGGTTAGTGAAGAGAAGTGAGATTGATAGAGGATATGTGCTAGTGTGTATTTGATATTGTATAGATGGTAGTGTAGTGTGTGTGTTGTGTAGGTGAGAGAGTTGGGAGGATCATGCCATCCTATTTGACTTGAGGCTAGTGTGGTTTGTTGAGTGATTTGTGTTTTGGTTGAGTAGTAGTATGTTTGTATACAGATGTGTGTGAGTGTGTTAGAAGAGAGGGGGTCGGATTTGGTATATGTGTTTGTGTGTGTGTTAGTATTGGAGTGGAGAGAAATTTAGATGTTGTATGTGTGGATATGTTAGTATGTTAGTGGTTATATTAGAATCTATGTAGAGGTTAGAGATATCTTAAAAGTTAGATAGTCATATCTTGTATAAGTTAGATAGTTAGTTGTGTTAGTCTATGTTATTGTTAGTTAGAGATGACATATGTTAGTTGGTTAGAGTTAAAGATGGATATATATACATATATGTTATGGTTAGATATTAGTTAGTGGATGTTAGTTGTGTTAGGTTTCTAAGTTAGAATAGATGGTTAGAAGTTATATGTTAGAGTTGGTTAGTATCTTATATTAGAGATATAAGTTAGGATATAGAGTGATATCTTGAGATACCATAGTGGTATCTTAGGATATTTTGGGTATTTGCCTAGTACCTTAAGGTAATGTATTTACCTACAAGGTAAAGGGGACTTACCTACAAGGTAGAGGGGGTTTACTTTATACTAAGGTATTATCTATCTAATATTTAGGGTGGATGGTTAGAGGCTAGATATTTAAAGTATTAGTATTAGAGGTTAAGGTATTAGTTTCCAACCAAGGTAATGGTTTACCTTACCTTAAGGTAATGCGTTTACCTTATTACAAGGCAAGGTATTGGGTTTACCTAGGTAACTAAGGTTAGATATCTAAGTTATTGGTTAGCTAGTAGCTTAGTATAGATATTAGATATCTAAGATTGGTATCTTGGTAGTTAAGGTATTTATGCCTAGACTAAGGTATTGGATTTTCAACTAAGGTATTGGTATTAGGATATCAATAGGGCTAAGGTATATGGTATCTTGGGGTAAGATATAGGTTGGTATCTTACTAGTATCTAGTATCTACGTTAGTGTCTTAGGATATAGATGAGTGGGTATCCTAAGATACAAATCAGTATTTTATAGGATAAATTAGTAGGCTAAGGTAATGTCTAAGGTATTGACAAGGTAATGGGAATTACCTATAGTCTAAGGGTAAGGTATTGGTAGGATATTGAGATAGATGGTTATATACTAGTCTAAAGTATTAGTAGGATCTATTAGCCTAGGTTAGTGAGTTATCTACTAACCTAAGGTAATATATATTACTAAGGTAAGGGTATTACCTAGTATCTAAGGTATTGGATTATCTTGGTAGGTAATGGTTAGAAGTGGGTTATCTTGGTAGATAATGGTAAGACTTGGGTTATCTTGGTAGGTAATGGTTAGAAGTCGGTTATCTTGGTAGGTAATGGTTAGAAGTGAGTTATCTTGGTAGGTAAAGGTTAGAAATAGGATACTTGACTTAGATTTTATCCTGTTTGACTAAGGTTGACTGTTTTGACTCAAAGTCAACTACAAGTCAACATTAGACCTAGATTGGATTAGAAGTTGACCAGAGATGACCAGTTGACCAAAAGTCAACTATAGGTCAACCCTTGACCTAGTATGATCTAGATTGACTTGGTTTGACCTTGTTTGGCCTAGTTTGATTTTGTTAGACTTAGTATGACTTAGTATGACTTACATTTACTTAGATTGACCTAGCATGACCTAGTTTGACTTTGTTAGACCTAGTATGACTTACTTTGATTTAGTTTGATTTAGTTTGACTTAGTTGACTTGGTGTGACTTAGTTTGACTGAGTTTGACCTAGATTTGCATAGCATATACTAGAAATCATGTCATATACTGTTAAACCCTGATTAACTCATGATATCTCATCTTTAGGTCTGTGACATCACTCTGAGCATCTATTCTCACTGACAGCTCAGGACCGCAGGCGAGTACATTCACTGATAGTTTTTATTGTCTTGATATCTGCTATATTCGATTCAGTTGTAGTGTCTTACTTGATTCCTGACACGATGATTTCACGGACTAGTATACGTCGGATCCTATCATGAGATGTTGTTCCTGGATTACTTGGTATATTAGTACATTGCTCGACTTGTTACCTGTACTTGTATAGACATTAACTTGGGAGTGGGCTAGCCCCTGCTTTTGAGTCCAGTGTCATGATATGTCATGTTCGGATCCATTATAATATTCGAGGATGGAGAGTTATAAGTGGTTGTGTGATCAAATTCGTACTTGTTCTTTACACTCGTACCTGTTACTTGTTGACAGCTATACCCTCGCCTTATGACGAGTAATGCTAACCCTACTTGTTCATAGCTTTCCATGGTGGCCGGCCTGATCTTGCTCTTTTGTACACCTGTTCATAGCCGGTCAGTTGGAACAGCCTGATCTGGACCTAAGCCGATCACATAACGCACTAATAGTTCATGGCACCTTTTATGTTTACTTTTATATATCATATATCTTGTTCTATTCTATATTCATGTATTATTACCATGACATGATATCCTGTTTCACATATCCATTTACATTTCCTGTTTTGATATTTGTCTTGTACTTCATTATAATTGTCTCTTATAGAATTTGTCAATTCATATGAAACTGCTGTTAGTGTTTGTACTTGCTCATATCCTGACAGGATAATCCCGTTGATGTTTACAGATGAGATAGATGCTGACTGCTCGACCTTCTATAGGTTTGGCATAGACGGTGAGTACTATATGGACATCCATGTGGAGCCGGTGCCCATTGAGGACGTACCGCCTACTTAGACTTAGACTAGTTAGGCTTGACTGGACTGCGATCCAGCTAGTACTTGAGACTTGTAGTATACTTATTATTTTGGGATCTTATGTTATGTTTTGAACTCTAAACTTGTGTGGGATCTTGCATATATTCCTGTTATTTTCCTTCTGTCATATCTTTTATATTTCGTGCTATCTTTCTTAGATGTCTTGTGATTGAGTTGTGACATTATATACCTCCGTACGGAGATGACAGGTACCTTTATATTGTGTCTAGATGTTGTATGTTATAGACGACCTATATAGCATTCTACTACCTATTCTACGGCGTAGGCTGGACGTACCTACGTGCTCGTACCCCTACTTAGGGTATGGGTTGTGACATTTGCACTCGGCGACTCCGAGATTTCCACCTCCCCCGCCTCCTCTCGTGGCCCCGACAGACGATGATGTGAGGTCCCAGCTTGCGCATCTGAACGAGGCGGTATCAGAGATTCGGACACAGTTGTCCACGTACCTGCGTCCTTCTACTGGTGTTGTCGATCCTTCTAGTGCTGTCTGTCCTTCTTCCGTCGAGCATCTTTCTTTTGACCCTACTGCCCCTATCGTACCGCCTCCTACTTTGACGGCCCTCCTTGACATGATGATGCCAGAGCAGCTGCGCCAACTTCCAGGCCATGTCTTGTAGGGATTGTCGCCGTACTTGGTGGAGGAGTATATGAGACGGGCGCAGCAGGAAGTACCACCACCAGCGGACGATCGCACCCCTCGTCGTTGATATTTGTATTTTTAGAATTATTTTGTTTGTAAATATTGAATATTGAATATTTGTGTTTAAATATTGAATATTTGTGTGAACAATTTGAATGCTTGGGATTATTTGTGTGTTTTGTGTGTTTATTTGTGTGTTGGAATTGTTTGTGTTTTGTATATTAGAATTTTGTAAATTGGAATTGTGTATATTGGAATTGCTTGGGATTATTTGTGTGTTTTATATATTGGAATGTGTATATTGGAGTATATGAGACGGGCGCAGCAGGAAGTACCCCCCGTTTTATGCTATTTTTTTCAAAAATTTCCCAGATACCGACGGACTGGCGACCAATTTCCGACGGACTATTCGTCGCTAACTGGGAGACTCCCAGTTAGCGATAGATGCGCGACTAAATGCCGACGGAATATCTGTCACCAAGGTTCTGGAATTGTGAAAGATTCACAGGATAGGACCGACGGATATTACGTTGGTATGACGTCGCTAGAGATTTCCTGTTAGCGACGGATGCGCGACTAAATGTCGACGGAATATCCGTCGTCAAGGTTCTGGAATTATGAAAGATTCACAGGATAGGGACGACGGATATTACGTCGGTATGCCATCGCTAGTAGTCAATAAAATAGTGGCGATGGATAATCTGTCGCTATAATGTCGACCGATTGGCGACGGTCTAGAGACGACGCACGACGGACTAACGACGGATTATCCGTCGCCAATGTCATGGAAATATGAATAATTCACAGAACCGGGTCGACGGATATTTCGTCGGTATTCCGTCGCGACTCCGTCAAAACTTAGAGACCATTCGCGACTGATTGGCGACCGATTTTGCGTATCAAAAACTCTCTGATACGCATTTACCGACCAAATAGCGACGGATATGTCCGTCGGTAAGTGATACGTCATTATTTCTTTTGATACGTGATTTGACGGTAATCCGTCGGCGAGTCGTCACAAACTGCAAGAGTATGGTTGACGGCAGTCCGTCGCTAATTCGTCGCCGGGCGACTACTTGCCGACGGATTGTAGTTAGCGACGAGGCTTTTCCTGACGACCATTTTTAACCAATATCCGTCAACCATCCGTCGGTAATTATATTTACCGACAGATTTTTAACGGATATAGCCATCGCTAAATCGATGAATTTTTGTAGTGTTGGAAGAATGTAGTAACCTTAGGGAGAAAAGATTTCTGGCAGAATTCAGACAGAATTCTATGAGAGAATATTGGCATATAGCTGTTGCATCCGTAATTACGGAAAGACTGAGTTTAAAAAAGCAACGTTCTACCAACCGAACTCGGACCGAATTCGGGGCAAATTTACCGAGAGTTCTGCTGGCTCAAAATGGGTAAATTTTGGGTTCATAACTCAGGTTTTTGGATTTCAAATGTTCAAGCAGTTAGGAAGTAGTTTGGGCTTTTGGATTTGGGCTAGTTTTCAAAACAAATGGGTATTTTGAAAATAGTTCTTGGTAGCCTATTTTCTAATATGATTCGGTTTACATTGTATTTTCTAGACTGAATAAAATGTGAAAAATATATTGATAATTGAAAATTAAAAATACAGACGCAATAACAAATACGGCTTCAAGTCTTGAACAGTAGCAGTAGCAGTTCTAGCAGTTCGTCCAAGTAGCCCCTATATTTTAACAAGGTTAGATCAATTATTAAAATCTGATTCGACCATGAACAATGGGCCAAAAATCTTTCCCATTTTGATAATTGATAAATCTTGACCAATATAACATTGTGATCTTGATTTGATAAAAATATCAAAATGTTTTTATTCGTTTGGTACTGTCTCCTCTTATAGACCTTATATCGAGACAGGGTTAGATCAATTATTAAAATATGCTTTGACCATGATCATACCGTACTGAACTTCTAGATTGTACCGTACTGACAAATTGACCAGAGGATTATAACTAGCTTATGTTGACCCAAATAGGATCACAGTCAACCTAATCTTGAAAATTAACAAAACAATATTTATCATAATCCAATTTGACACATCGAGCTCGAAATCAATCTACTCAGCTTATTGGTTCTAGATCACAGCTGCTTGGAGTTTTACTATTTTGTGTATACTGGAGTCTGTATTTTTTATTATTCTTGAGTATAGGATGATGTACGTTGGGTCATACTGAGCAACTTTAGGCTAGACATAGCTTTATAGGTTTACTTAGCCCAAACCCTAATCAACCCATTCATCCAAAAGCCCACAAAGAACATTCTGTCCATAGAAGAAAGAGTTCGGGCTGAACTCTGCCTCCCACAGAGTTCGGGCCGAACTCGGTCCCCTAAAACTCAAGATGCTGATTTTTAGGTCTTGATCACTGCTAGTTGTCCAACGGCCAAAAATTTGAATTATTCATACCGAATTCTGGCCGAATTCTGCCTACCCCGAACCCTATAAATAAGCCTTGGTTTCTCTCATTTGAAACCATCCACTCTTCTCTTCTTCTTCTTTTATATAGCCTATATATTCAAGAGCCTTACCTTTCCATCCACTTAGCATTCAAACTTCCCAACCGTCCAAGTTGCTCGGTACGATCCAGCTAGAAGTTTGAAGTGCAAGAAGTTGTAAGTCACTTGGAAAAGTCCAAGTTTCGCCAAAGCGATCATTGAAAGAAGTTTGGCGTGCTCTTCTGTAAAAAGGTACGTGGTTGTAACCCTATTTCATAAGTAGTATATTTCAATCCTGAGTTAGAGTTCTCAGGCCTGGACTAGTCCTCCACGAGGGAAACCAGGTTAAAAATTTTGATGTGCTGTGCTTGCTCTCTACTATTTATTTTCGTATTTCTTTTACTCTGATTATTTAGTTGGTGAAGAGAGTTTATATTTTTAATTGATCATTTTTGTTATAAACTCTATTCACCCCCTCTAGAGTTGCCTACCTGTACTTCAATTGGTATCAGAGCTCTGTTCTCTTATCAAGGACTAACATCCTAAGAGCTGATCCATGGCAACCACTCAACCCATGCTTTCCAATCACGGTGAAGGGCAGTCCACTCATAGGCCTCCCCTATTTGATGGAACAAACTACACCTATTGGAAAACAAGAATGAGTTTTTATCTCAAGTCGCTAGACTTCGACCTGTGGACCATTGTCACCGATGGTTACAAAAACCCCGTCAGGATAGTTGTCAATTGTGATCTCATTGAGAAGCCCCATGACAAATATTCTGACGAGGAGAAAAAATAGACGAGTCTAGACGCGAGAGCTATTAATGCTTTATTTTATGCAATAGACAGGAATGAGTTTAACAGGGTCTCAACATGCACCACCTCTCACGAAGTATGGAGACTTCTAGAAGTGATGCATGAAGGAACCACCCAAGTCAAGGAGTCAAAAATAAGTCGTCTCACTCAAGAATATGAGGCATTCAAGATGAAGCCAAATGAGACGATCACACAAATGATTACAAGATTCCTCGACATCATCAACCCTTTGTCTTCTCTTGGCAAACAAAATACAAATCACGAGAAGATCCGCAAGATACTTAGAGGGCTACCAAAGATTTGGAACCCTAAGGTGACAGCCATCATAAAAGAAAATGATCTCACTATAATGTCAATGTAGACTTTGATGGGAAAGCTGATGACTCATGAGCATGACCTCAAAGACTTCGAAGAGCCTGCTCCTAAGGCAAAGAAGATTGCCCTTAAAGCTCACCGTCGAAGGGCTGATCCTGAAGAGACGAATAATGACAACTCGGAAGGTGATGATCAAGCTCTCCTTGTCCGCAACTTCAAGAAATTCCTTCACTTCAATCGAAGAAAGAAGGAACCACAAGAAGATAACGAAGAAGAGCCAATATGCTACGGCTGCAAGAAGACTAGACACGTCCGAAAAGACTGTCTATTCGCAAAGAAGAAAAGGACTCTCCTCAAGAGAAACTATACAAGAAGGCTTCCTCAAGAAAATATGCCAACACAAGCATTTGGCATGAAAGCGAAGCTAGTGACTCCGAGGAAAAAAAGGACTCTCCTCAAGACACTGCCAATGTATGCCTAATGGCAACATCCGACAAGGTAACTAGCAAAACTCTCGATGATTTTACTTTTGATGAACTTGGCGATGCATTCAATGATTTACTCAATGATCACAAGAAAGTCATTGGTAAATATAAACATGCCAAGGAGAAGATCAAAAGTTTTGAAGTCGAGATTCAAAGACTCTCTTCATTGCTTAATGATTTTAGAGACACTTCATCCACGGAAGTCACAAATGAGGTGTCTAAGCTTAAATTAAGCCTACATAATGCCAAAGCACGGATTGAAAAGCAAACACAAGAGATCACAGCACTTAACACTGAGCTTGCTAAAGAAAAGAATAGACACAAGATCTCTATTGCTAAGATTTATGGTTTGAATACTAAGATTAGTGAACTGCAGGTTGTCTCTAAGAAATTAGAGACTAGATTGGGAAAACAGGTTGCTCAACCTCAAACCCAATCACATGAGTCACACACAAAGCACAACACTACTCAAACTAGTCAAACACGTCATCCACCTGCAGCACGCAAACATGCTTACATGTACACCCACTTCCATAAAGCACACAAACCACAATGCACGTAGATATTTTTCTCATCATTCTAATATGACACATAATCACCATGCTACACATAGATATAATCATTACTATGTTACACATAAACAAAATTGCCACCATACTGCATATAGATACAATCATCATCTTACTGCTTCATATAGTCATTATCATGATGCTCCACACCACTCCTATCATGCTACACATAGACACCATCAACATGCTCCTAACATAAATAGGAATGCTACTTGTACCTATTGTGGATTGCATGGACACATCTCACCACAATGTAGAGTTAGAAGATTAATAACCTACTCAGCATAAGTCACCTTGCTGATCATGGATATGATATTAACTTTGGACAAAATAAGTACTATATTTATGATAGGTCAACTGGAGACATCGCTTTTGAAGGGATAAGAGAGGATAAAATATATATTTTCTATCTATCTAGAGATACTAACAGTGCAGAAAGATGTCTCTATGCTCACAAGGATGAGAGATTATTGTGGCACCAACGTCTTGGTCAAACCAATATGGATACTATATCCAGGCTGTCGACTAAGAAGCTAGTTAGAGGCTTGCCCGACATCATATTCAAAAAGGACATGGTATGTGCCGAATATGAATTGAATAAGGCAACCAAGTTCTCTTTTCATTCCATAAACTCTGTAAGTACTACTAGACCCTTGTAATTACTTCATATGGATTTATTTGGTCCTAGTAGAGTAGCTAGTCTTGGTAGAAAACTCTACGCTTTTGTTATAGTAGATAATTTTTCTAGATTTACTTGGGTTTTCTTTCTTACAAACAAAGGTGATGCCATCTCTGTTTTTAAAATTTTTGCTAAAAAGGCTCAAAACTAAAAAGGCTACATGATTACTCGAATCCGAAGTGATCATGGAGGCGAATTCGAAAATACTGATTTTGAAAAGTTTTGTTATTTAAATGGTTTTAATCATGAGTTTTCTTGTCCGAGAACTCTTCAACAAAATGATGTTGTGGAGCGAAAGAATAGGACTCTTGGCGATATGGCTAGATCATGTTAAATAAATTCTCTCTTCCAAAATATTTTTGGGCTAAAGCTGTCAGTACAGCGTGCCATATTTTAAATAGGGTGCTCATTCATCCTATTACGAAGAAAACAGCCTATAAGCTTTGGTTTGGAAGAACTCCAAACGTTTCATATTTTAGAGTTTTTGGTTGTCGATGTTTTATCCTTAACACCAAAGACAACTTAGGCAAATTTGATGCCAAAGCTGACGATGGTATTTTCCTTGGCTATGCGGCCAAGAGCAAGGGATATAGAGTGTTCAACAAACGCTCATTAATTGTGGAGGAGTCTACCAATGTAACTTTTGATGAGGATAACAGTGCAGCAACTACTCTTGATGATGATGTTGAGCCATCAACTTCTACTCCAATGAATACCACCACTGAAACCAATTCTCTGGAGGGCTTGCCAAAGAAATTCTCTTTCAAGCCGTCACATCCAGAAAACTTGGTCATAGGTGAGGTTTCACGCGGAGTAAGCACTCGATCATCATTGAGAGACTCCATTGCTAGTACTGCCTTCATTTCATAAATTGAGCCGAAAAATATTTTAGAAGCTTTTAATGATGAGTTTTAGATTTCTGCCAAGCAAGAAGAACTCAACCAATTCGAGAGGAGCTAAGTTTGGAAACTCGTTTCTAAGCCAGCCAATCACTCGATTATTGGTACGAAATAGGTTTTTCGTAATAAAGTAAATGAATATAGTTCAGTTACACGCAACAAAGCTCGTCTAGTAGCTCAAGGATACAACCAAGAGGAAGGTATCGACTACGATGAGACGTATGCTCCTGTTGCAAGACTTGAATCCATTCGGATGCTTTGTGCATTTGCTAACTTTCAAAACTTTAAAATGTTTCAAATGGATGTGAAAAGTGTTTTCTTGAATGGATTTATTAAGGAGGAAGTGTTTGTAAAATAACCTCCTGGTTTTAAAAATCATAAGTTTCCCGACCATGTTTTCAAACTCAAGAAAGCGCTATATGGCCTCAAACAAGCCCCTAGAGCTTGGTATGAATGGCTAAGCAACTTCTTGCTTGAAAAAGATTTTTCAAAAGAGAAAGTTGACACTACACTCTTTATAAAATCTTTCAAAGATACTATTCTCTTAGTGCAAATTTACGTTGATGATATTATATTTGGTTCTACTGATAAAACTCTCTGTCAAGATTTTGCTAAGTGTATGCAGACCGAGTTTAAAATGAACATGATGGGAGAGCTCAATTACTTTCTTGGACTGCAAGTCAAACAAATATCAAATGAAACTTTCATCTGTCAGTCAAAGTATACAAAGGACATGTTGAAGAAATTTGACCTTGACAACGTCAAACCAATTGGCACCCCAATGGCTACTACAACCAAACTAGAACCAGATGAAAGCGGCAAACCTGTTGATCAATGTAAGTATCAAGGTATGATAGGCAGTCTACTTTATTTAACTGCTAGTTGCCCTGATATTATGTTTGGCTTTTGCCTGTGTACTAGATATCAAGCAAATCCTAAGAAATCACACATGTCCGATGTTAAGCGTATCTTTCGATACCTTAAGGGTACGGTTACAGTGGGCCTATAGTATCTCAAATCAACATCATTTGACCTCATTGGGTACTCTGATACTAATTTTGCTGGATGCAAGGTCGACCGTAAAAGTACAAGCGGCACGTGTCATTTATTAGGAAAGGCTCTAGTCTCTTGGTTTAGCAAGAAGCAGAATTCTGTCGCACTATCCACAACAGAAGCTGAATATATCGCAGCTGTTCGTTGTTGTGCACAAATTACGTGGATGAAGCAAACCCTTGAAGACTATAACTTATCTTTTATGTACATTCCTATTTTTTGTGACAACACTGGTGCTATAAATCTCACTAAGAACCCCATATGTCACTCACGTACGAAGCACATTGAAATTCGTCACCAATTTTTGCATAATCACCAACAGAATGGCACTATTAATTTAGAATTTATTGACACTGTTCATCAGTTGGCCGATTTCTTTACAAAACCATTATTCGAGGAGCGGTTCAATTTTTTTTGTCGGGAATTAGGAATTTTAGATGAAACGGTTATACATTAAATTTGCCTGCGTAATTATCGATTATGTCACGATTCTCTATGCTGACTTTGTTATGGCTACAAGCCGAAAGGGTCCTTCTGAAAACAAGGCGTAAAAGCCTAAGCGACACCAATCTTGTTTTTAGTCCTATCTTTGACCATTTATTCACCTTTATTTCTCCATTTTTTCTTTCTATTTTCTGCTTGAGGTTCTGGCCCAAGGGACCAGAACTCGGGCCGAACTCTGTACCACCCAGAGTTCGGGCCGAGTTCGGCCTCCTTGTTCCAGAAGCTCAGATCACTCTCGGCCGTTGATCTGTTCTTCATCCGATGGTTCCTGTTTCACCCGACCAGCCGACCAAAGGGACATAAATTCAAAAATGTCTCTCTCTCTCTCCTTCATTGTCTTCTTCCTACATCTCCACACATATTTCCTTCAAAACTCTAACCCTATAAGGCTTCCATCCTTGAGAAATCTCTCTCTAAACTCAAGGAAGTCAATCTTGGAGTTATTCTCCTCCATCTTAGGTCTCTTTTAAGGTATATCTCTCTCCTTCTCTTCACATCTCAATTTTTTCATGGCACCTAGGTTGCTTGGTAGGGGTAAAAGACCAAGGAGAAGTATTGGTGAATCCTCTACTAATCCTAACCTAAACCCTCAACCTAATCCTCCACAACAACCTATTCCTCATCCTCCTCCTAACTTGGTGCACCCACTTTTTAATCCACCTCCACCAATCAATGCCGACACATACTTTGACCGTATTTTTGTGTCCTTAGATGCGTCCAACGCATGGTTCGCCGACTTCCGTCATCGTAGTGTCTTTGCGGGACACCCTATTAAGTTTACGGTGTTTTTTCGATTTTCTTCCTAATTTTCGTGACTTATGTCATGATGAGCTTGTTGCAACTCGTGAACCGATATATGTGAATGCCATACAAATGTTTTATTGCAACATGACTTATGACCACACACGTATCTATTCACGTGTCGCCGGTATAGACATATCTTTTGATGATTTTGAGTTAGCCGACCAACTTGGTTTGCCCGACCCAAACACTTGGGAACGGCTTAATGATGCTCGGGACTTTGTCTTTCCCGGTGAAACCACGTTAGAAAGTTTCAAGGGTGATCTTTGTTCTCCCAATCCTTTCCCTCGCAAACTTATGGCTAAACATCTCAATAATCATTTTTATGAACTTCATCGAATTATCTTTTCTTCGGTCTTGCCAAAAGCTGGATCAACAGATAAAGTTACTTACTTTGAGATTACAGCTCTTTTCTTTCTCCACTTTTGTGTCCCCTTCAACTTCCCTCGCACGATGATGGATTGGATGATTCGTGCTAGGCCTAAACCAAAATCTTTGGTTTATACCATGTATCTTCCTTTGAACTTTCGTGCCTTTCATGTTCCATTGGATCAGTGTCAGTCCTTGCCCCCTCCTGCCTTTCTGACTAAGGCCCGGAGAACTATTGCTGTTGTATCCTCTTCTGAGTCTGATGCTGCTGAGGAGCCAGACTCTCCTGTACCCTTTGCTGCTCCCGATTCACCTGCTCCCGAGTCCACTGCTACACTAGTCTCTCTTCAGACTATGCTTCGCGATCGCTTCCGTTTGGAGGATGCGTGCTGGACTGAGATGGATGATCGCTGGACGCAGATGGACTAGCGTACTACTCTACAGATGAGTACGTTCAGCAACTCCATCCACGACATTTAGTACTCCATGGCCTCCCATCCGACGATGCCGATTCCGATGATGCGTGATCCGTCTCGCGACGGTTATCACATTGACGATTCGTGGGTTCGTCGCTATCTTGATCCGACTTCTGTTTTCGTGGATCCCCGTCGTACCGGTTCTGATAGTGCGGGGCCTTCATATGCTCCTTGATGGATATGGCTATTGTACTGCTACTGATGATTAGGACTATTTTTATTTTGGCACTATGTTTCTTTTTGCTTATGTTTTTATGTCTTTAGAACTCTATAGCTTAGTTTGCTCTTATTTAGTTCTACTACTTGCATGTTCTCTTTCATTATGTGGTTGGTAGTTTTTTTTCTATATTTTTGTCTCTATTCTTCCTGATTGTCAAAAGGGGGAGAACCATTGATATTTATCTTAGTACTATGAACTGTGAACCATTACTAGCACTATGTATTGTGTATACTTGGATATGTATATTTCGATGAGTACTTGTTAAAGAAAATATCAGTTTACGGGGGAGTACGGTTGTTCAAGTACGGTGGAGCCATAATGTGTGCAGGTACGAATATTGGACATACAAATATCATGTTTTGTCAATTATCAAAATGGGGGAGATTGTTGACCCAAACAGGATCACAGTCAACCTAATCTTGAAAATTAACAAAATAATATTTGTCATAATCCAATTTCACACATCGAGCTCGAAATCAATCTACTCAGCTCATTGGTTCTAGATCACAGCTGCTTGGAGTTTTACTATTTTGTTTATACTGGAGTCTGTATTTTTATTGTTCTTGAGTATAGGATGATGCACGTTGGGTCATACTGAGCAACTTTGGGCTAGACATAGCTTTATAGGTTTACTTAGCCCAAATTCCAATCAACCCATTCATCCAAAAGACCACAAAGAACATTCTGTCCATAGAAGACAAAGTTCGGGCCGAACTCTGCCTCCCACAGAGTTCGGGCCGAACTCGGTCCCCTAAAATTCAGGATGCTGATTTTTAGGTCTTAATCACTGCTAGTTGTCCAACGGCCAAAAATTTGAATTATTCATACCGAATTCTGGCCGAATTCTGCCTACCCCGAATCCTATAAATAGGCCTTGGTTTCTCTCATTTGAAACCATCCACTCTTATCTTCTTCTTCTCTTACATAGCCTA
The DNA here is from genome assembly GCA_029216955.1 of Iris pallida. Taxonomy (NCBI): domain Eukaryota; kingdom Viridiplantae; phylum Streptophyta; class Magnoliopsida; order Asparagales; family Iridaceae; genus Iris; species Iris pallida. The sequence goes on from JANAVB010014200.1 coordinate 10,309,892, forward strand.
TATATTCAATAGCCTTACCTTCCCATCCACTTAGCATTCAAACTTTCCAACCGTCCAAGTTGCTCGGTACGATCCAGCTAGAAGTTTGAACTGCAAGAAGTTGTAAGTCACTTGGAAAAGTCCAAGTTTTGCCAAAGCGATCATTGAAAGAAGTTTGGCGTGCTCTTCGGTGAAAAGGCACGTGGTTGTAACCCTATTTCACAAATAGTGGATTTCAATCCTGAGCTAGAGTTCTCAGGCCTGGACTAGTCCTCCACGAGGGAAACCAGGTTAAAATTTTTGCTGTGCTGTGCTTGCTCTCTGCTATTTATTTTCGTATTTCTTTTCCTCTGATTATTTAGTTGGTGAAGAGAGTTTACATTTTTAATTAATCATTTTTGTTATAAACTCTATTCGTCCCCCTCTAGAGTTGCCTACCTGTACTTCAGCTTAGAATTTGAAAATGAAAGCTTAGAAGGCTTTGGAAGAACGTAGTAAGCTTAGAGAGAAGAGATTTCTGGCAGAATTCAAATAGAATTCTATGAGAGGATCTTGGCATATAGTTGTTGCATCCGTAACTACAGACAGACTGAGTTTAAAAAGCAACGTTCTACCAACCAAACTCGGGCCGAATTCAGGGCAAATTTGTCCAGAGTTCTGCTGGCCCAGAATGGGTAAATTTTGGGTCTATAACTCAGGTTTTTGGATTTTGAATGTTCAAGCAGTTAGGAAGTAGTTTGGGCTTTTGGATTTGGGCTACTTTTCAAAACAAAAGAGTATTTTAAAAATAGTTTTGGGTAGCCTATTTGCCAGTACGACTCGATTTACATTATATTTCCTAGATTGAATAAAATATGAAAAATATATTGATAATTGAAAATTAAAAATACAGACGCAATAAAAAATATGCCTCCAAGTCTCGAACGGTAGCAGTAGCAGTTCTAGCCGTTCGTCCAAGTAGCCCCTATATTTTGACAAGGTTAGATCAATTATTAAAATTTGATTCGACCATGATCAACGGGCCAGTAATCTCCTCCATTTTGATAATTGACAAACCTTGACTGATATAACATCATGATCTTGATTTGACAAAAATATCAAAACATTTTTATTCGTTTGGTATTGTCTCCTCTTGTAGCCCTTATATCGAGACAGGGTTGGATCAATTATTAAAATCTGCTTCGACCATGACCAATGGGCCAATACAAACCCGAAACACAGCTGATGTCATTGTGTGAGTGGAAAGAACTATAGCTATGGTACAAAATTTAAGTCGGTGGCGACATTCTTGTATCGTATTGTTATTCGACCCATGCCGGAAGATTCATGTCAGAGGTGACATCTCTCCTAATGCATGATGGTAGTCACTGTGAGGAACGCTCAACCATATATTATGATATCTATGGGGAATTATTGGTATTTTCACTTCGCTTTGGGAACTTTAGTCCCACATTAGAAAACCACCATGATGTATATCTCAATATATAGCTATGCTTGTGTTGGAGTATGCACATGGTTTGAGGGGGTCCATGTGGGTTGATTTTTCTAAAGGGTTAAGTATAAATCACAAAGAACAATCCTTTATTTTGACACTCACTTTGGTAATCCGTAGGAGCTAAGCCCCATAGGGGCTTAGCCACTCAGACTTGGACTCAGACTTAGGCTCAGGCTAAGGGCACAAAGTGGCCCTTTGATGGCACACTTTACAATTAGCATGTCAGCATCAGCGCATGGCGCTCGTGTGCTCCTTTTATGTGTGAGTTCCTTGCACGGTTGCTAAATCGGGTGCATGCGCGGGCGCCATGTGTCTGGCACATACGGCCAGGCGTAATAGTGGCAGTATGCTTTTGTGGCCATGTGCCTTAGAGGCCATGTGCCGTAGTGGCCATTCGGTGTTGTGGTCCTACGCTGTAGTGGCCCTGCAACATTGTGTCCCTTCGTCGAAGTAGCCCTACGTCATTGAGGCCATGCGCACGGTGCTGTTAGCGTACAACACGGAGCAGTTTTTTCGCTGCAGCGTGCGGTGCTCTGTGACGTATATGCATTGGGAGCGTGCGAGCAGATCCTGTGGTCAGCATGCGACATAATCGGCACTGTTAGAGCGGAGCTTGATACATGTTGCTGTATCGAAGTACGGATCCGAATTTCATGGGATTTGGTTGGTCTGCACCTCTACGCCGATGGGTATTCCCCTGGGCGCATGCACATGGGTGCTGGGGAGCTCTATAAATGGAGCTCCACTCCTCCCATTTGACAGAGTTGGAAAAAATGGAAGAGAGATAATTTGGAGAGCCACAATCCCACACCAGGACCTCCATGCGCCATAGCAGTAGAGGCTTCCAATTCCATGAGCCAAGGAGCAGTTTGCTCATTTTGAGTTCTAAGTCTACCCGAGAGTGTCCAGGATCGTTCCAAAAGTTCCTTTGTGAACCTGCTGATTTCTGGGAACAGATCGTCTATGGGGAGATTCTTGCTTTGAGCAACGATGACCTGCTCACCCCAGCAAGGAGAAGTTTTGTTCTTCATGTTGTTTTTTTATTATATCTCATTGTAGCATCTGCGAACGTAAAGAGAAGACCGCCTTTGTTTGCTTCTTCTTCATACCCTTTTGATGTGAACGTTCTACCCTAACTGTAACTATGTTTGCAAGGAAGAACGGGTTTTATCTCTTTGTGTGTGCTTGTAAGTTGGATCATGCTGGATTTTTGAAAGTCGGGGTACAAGTTTCTTGCAAGTATACTCTAGACTTCTTCAACAGGACAAAACAGAGGGAAGACTGAAAAATCTTCCAAGTTAGCTCTGTTGCTCCTTGCATAAGTTCTCATCATCGTATGCCTCGGGACTATATATAGTATGTAAACAATTCATATTAGATGAATGATGAAACAGAGGTTGCTTGGAATTATATATATATATATATATATATATATATATATATATATATATATATATATATATATATATATTTCCAAGCAACCTCTGTTTCAACATTCATCTAATATGAACTATTTACCTATTATATTATGTCAAATAATATATACATATATATATATATATATTTATATATATATATATATATATATATATAAATATATATATATATATATATATATATATATATATATATATATATATAGCCGGATGCAACGGCATATGGATCCTCTTCGCAGCTGATATCAGGTTCGGCATCGTGCATGACTCTAGACAGGCTCTTTCCTGCTGGATCGAGCATCCCTTTCTCCCAGCCCGCTCCCTCTTCTCTGCTGTCCATGGTAGCTGCAACCTCCCCGAGTGCAGGACCCTCTGGAACACTTTGCTAGAGACTTACTCCATGAGCAACCATGTTCCGTGGTTGTGCATTGGCGACTTCAACACAATCTCTTACAGAGAAAAAAAGTTCGGGGGCCGCCCGCCCCCCCAACAGGCCATGAATGACTTCAACAACTTTATCTTTGACGCCCATTTAAACCCTCTTCCTTTTGCCGGCAATGCCTTCACTTGGTGCAACATACAGGAAGGCGCTCGTAGGCAATACTCCCGCCTCGATCGTGCACTGACCAACGACTGGTGGCACGATATGGACCTTTCCACCAAACTATCCCACCTTAACACCACCGAATCAGATCATTCTCCCCTACTTATTGAGCTAAGCAGCAGATCAACCCGCATCAAAAAAGCTTTCAGGTTCCAGGACTTCTGGAGGCACCACCCTCAATCCAGGAACATTGTCGCTACCGCGTGGGCCTCTAAGGAGGATCCAGAACCACTCTCACGGGTTGCAGCGAGACTCAAAGCAACCAGGAAGGCCCTTTCCACGTGGGGCAAGTCCGCATACGGCAACCTTTTTCAAGCGGTTAGAACGGCGGAGGATGACGTCAGCCGTGCCAAGATCTAGTTTGCCATGGACAGATCCCCGCAGGCCCGGTCCGCCCTCAACTTCGCCAGAGCTATTCTGAAATCCCGCCTGAAGGTGGAGACAAAATTTTGGAAGCAGAAGGCCATACTTAAATAGGATTCTGATGGGGACTAGAACTTGACCATCTTTCACTCTTGTGTCAAGGGTCGCAGGCATAAGCTTCATTTGTACCAAATCTGAGACAGTAATGGTAACATATTGGATGACCAAAATCATATCCAAGTGGAGGCCGCCAACTTCTACTCTGATTTATTCTCCAAAGAAGCCATCGCTAAGGATGTGGAGTTTTTGGCCAAAGTTCCCCATCTTATCTCCGATGGAGGCAATGAGCGCCTGCTTGCTCCCTCCTCCGCTGAGGAAGTCAAGGATGCCGTATGGGCTCTCGATGAACGCAGTACCCCCAGCCCGGATGGTTTCTCTGGGGTATTCTTCAGGTCTTGCTGGGATATCATTGCATCTGACTTCCTTAAGGCCACCTCCGCATTCCTCCAAGGGGCCACTTACCCCAAATCCATTTCTAGTGCCAACCTCATCCTCATCCCTAAAAAAGATAATTCGGAGACCTTTAAGGAATTTAGACCCATCAGCCTTTACACCTTCACTAACAAAATTATTTTGAAGATTATCAACAACCGCATGTCTTCTCTCCTCCCCAAGATTATCTCCGAAGAACAAAGTAGCTTTGTCCCGGGGCGGAACATCGTGGACAACATCCTCCTAGCTCAAGAAATGATTCCTTGCATGAAATTTCCTTCCAGAGGGGGAAACATCGCCATTAAACTTGACATGGAGAAAGCTTACGATCGTCTGGACTGGCAATTCATGATTTGGGTTTTCAGGGCTTTCGGATTCTCGGAAACCTGGATCGACATAATCTTTTGTTCGATTAGCAACCCATGGTTCTCCACCATCATCAACGGGCAAACAGTAGGTTTCTTCACTGCCAGTCGCGGGGTAAGACAGGGGGACCCTCTCTTCTCCACCATCTTCATCATTACATCGGAAGCGCTCAACAGAAACCCTAAAAGTATGGCCAACACTCCCAGATTTTGCCACTTCCATACCACCACCGGATGTCCTTTGATCACACATCTGGCCTATGCCGACGACATCCTTAGATTCTCTTCGGACGATATCGGTTCGGTAGAGGTGCTCCACAGCACGCTTGAGAAATACTCCAGATGCTCAGGCCAATGCATCAACCCAAACAAAAACGTCATCTACACTCACCACGAAGCTGACAGGACCCACTCGGCGGCGCTATCCAACCTGACCTCCTTCTCTACTGCATACCCGCTGTTCTCCTACCTGGGCTGCCCGTTGGTCTATGGCAAATCTAACTCAGGCATTTTTGCGAGTATGGTTAGCAAAATCAGGTCCAAAATTGAGGGATGGCACAATGCGACCTTATCCCCAGAAGGCAAGCTGATCCTGATCAAGCATGTTCTATCCTCCATCCCCATTTATACTCTTGCCGTTTGTGCCCCTCCGAAAAAATTTCAATACTCACTAGAATCCCTATTTGCCAAAAAAATTTGGGGGCACTCAGATGGCAAGGATAAACACCACTGGGCCAGCTGGGAGTCCATGGCCAAACCCACCGACGAGGGCGGGCTGGGCTTCATCAGACTTACTCACATCGTTGACTCCTGTTCCATGAAGCTGTGGTGGAAGCTCCGCTCGGACACTTCGCTTTGGTCCAGGTTTATGAAGGCTAGATATTTTAGAATCTCCCACCCCACAACCGCCGTCGCTAACAACAGATCCTCAGCGTCTTGGCGACGTATCCTACAGGGTCGTCACCTAGCAAAACCCCTCATCTGCCTCAAGCTAGGCGACGGTCGTTCGTCGATGTTCCATGAACGTTGGTTTAGGGACGACCTCGTCAGGCAACCACCGAACACCCGTCCTCGTGAGATCAGGGAGCTATGGGACACTGTCTCTGGCTGGAGGTAGGACAGGGTCAGTGAACGGTTTGGAGCGGAGGCGGTCTCAATCATCGCAGCTGTTGACGTTCGAATCGTTGATTCCTAAGATACATTGTGGTGGTCGCCCAACCCTGGCGGCCATTTCTTCCTAGCCTCAGCCAAGATTGTGGCGAGGGGCATAGGTGCTCCCTCCCCTTATACTGCTCCTTTCTGGCAGGCATGCATTCCAAGCAAATGGTCCATTATAATATGGAGAGCCCATCGGCAGAAACTCTCTACCGATGCCACTGCTGTACCTCCCATCAATCAGAAACTGCTGCACACATCCTAATCTTCGGCGACCACATGAAACAGATGTGGACGAGCCTCTCTACCAAATGCCGGCTTGACCATCATTCGGGCGGCCTTAACAATCTCCTGGCCACTTGGAGTATATCTCATGGGCACCAGATCGTTGCGGCCACTGGTATTTGGGTCCTGTAGAAGAACCAAAACAAGTGGAGGTACGAAGGTCGCCAATACAACCCCTAACAACTGATCAGGGAGACGTCCAGACAGGCGTATAAAGTTGCCAGGCGTTCCCACCACTGCCCGGCTAGTTTTTGGGAGGCTTTAGCGATTACCGGCAGCTAGATTGTAAGCTGGTTTGGTATGAAGCATTTTGGGAGACGATCGTTTCCTTCAGCGATTGTCATTTTTTTTTGTTTTTATGGTCTTCTCGCTCATGGCACGTTTACCTGTATAGGCTTCGGCATTTTGCACCTTATACATCAATAAAAGTTTCCTTTCCCAAATATATATATATATATTTTTTCCCAAATATATATATATATATATATATATATATATTGTGACGGCCCAGAACCAGAATACTGGAGAGCGGGGGCGTACATAGCCAGCTACGTATATTGAAATGGAATCCACCTCGCTATACGGTCACGGCTGTCGGGATATGAGGGTTTACTACAAGCCAACGGTCTCTTAAGGTCAAGCCTATTGTCTCAATCTCAAGCAAGTAATATAATTACAAGATGTTAGACCACCAAATATACAATAAAAGGCGTCCCAAATATTACATATTCAGCTGATCATGAAGCTAGTCATACAAAATACGAGGACTAGCAAGAGCTAAGTCATACATGATCAACCCTAGGATTTTTCAATCATGTTACAGCCGTAGGCAGACAGTAAGTAAAGGTGCATCGAGCTAACAGGTGCTCGTCGGCTAAACGCCTCAAAAGAATAAATTTACAATGTAGTGGGTGAAACAAAATGGAAAACCCACTCGTAGCCCGGGTTCCTTCTAGTCGCCACCATTGGGCTGGAAGTTCGGTAGATCCTCGGATGCTGCTCCGAAATCTGGCCACACAAAACCAGCTGGGTCAAACCCCAGAAAGAGCAAGTGCCACAAAGGAGGCCACGAAATAAGAATAAAAGCCAGCATATCATAACATAAGAAATAGAAGAAAAGTACAAGTAATAAAGAGTACAACAGGACAATAAACGATTAGGGACATGGAACCATTCCGGGGGCCAGATTACAACCCGTAAACCAAACAAGGACCGGGGTTGTAACCCTTCGCCTGAATAGCACTTGTCTCTACTCATTTATTGTTAAGATAAGTAAATCAATCATGTTCAGGGGTACCAAGTACAGGGACTAGACAAGACTTAGACAAGGCTGGACACCATCCATTCACAAGCGGCCAAGCAAATACTACGGCTTACTACTTTAACTAACTAGGGTTATCACAAGCCTAATTACTAACAAGATACAAATGAGAAATTCCCAGTCCCAAGCCCTGCAGACTATCCAGTTATCCTTCCGCGGGTTGACAGTATGGTTGGGTACATCGCCCAGGAGACGATATACCCTTAGGTGACTTAGAGGGTGCAACACATAACAGTGTGCTGGAAATGTGCCCTACTTATCGGCAGGCTACAAGTCCGTTTAAGGCGCCCAGATAATGAGATCGCCTGTGACTGGAAATTCTCCATGAACTATAGTTTGATCTAATCATTAGCCTAATCCATATTTAGTATGAATCCCTGACCGTGGTAACCAAGGAGTCACATCCTAGACATGATGCAAGGTAAGACAAGTAGATTGCACAAAGCAGCATGAGTGAACACCCACGGGGTCAGAGTGAATATACAAGTCAAGTTAGCCATCGCAACAGCATCAAGTCAAGTCAAGTTACAAGTTACAGGTGTACAAGTTACAAGTCAGGAGTGCGCCGCCACAGGCCCCTATCAAGTTATCCAGTACCAAGATTTATCATGAATTATAGGTTAAAATTAAGGGCGCACCCCATCGGGTCACCATCAAGAAGATCAGAAAGCAATAGGATCATAAATCACAAAATTCACGAAAGCCGTACTAGTTATAAGCAAAACACCGAAAACCGTGCCAGGTCGTATTGGGTTGAGACAGTCGTGTGGTGTGGAACAAGATCTCAAAAATCTAATCCACAAAAGAGAAACCAAGTCCAAGAAATAAAACCAAACCATCATGGGCAAGTAGGTTGCGCAGGGGATCAGATTGCGCAGGGGGAATAGATTGCGCAGGGGATAAACTGCGCAGGGGATGGACTGCGATGGGTCGGGTTGTGCCGAAGTTGGCTTGCGCTGGGAGCGGGTTGCGCTAAAGTCAAGCGCGCTAGGGTGAGCTGCGCTAGGGTTGGATTGCGCAGGAGCTGAGCCGAGCCGAGCTGAGAGCGAGCTGCGCAGCAGTCAGGTGCGCTGGGGTCGGCTTGCGCAGGGTATGAGCGGCGCAGCATTCAACTGCGCCAAGGGGAGGAAGGCACTGGGCTAAGAAGCGCCAGCGCAAGTCGGCCCAGCGCAAAGCGCTGGCCGAGGAGTTGCGCAGTTCGGCCATGCGCTAAAGAGCGCAGGCCGAGGTCTTCTTCTCCATCAGGCCGAGAGGAAGACTCCAAGAACCCTAATTTCAAATCTTCATATCTTGGCCAAATCAAAACAAAATTTGGATTTTCAAAGTTCTAACTTGTGTAAAACTGAATTCTCTTCCACATGGAAGCCTCAAAACAAGAAAAAATCTAAGTTTAATAGATCAAAACCAAGAAAATTCGAAAATAAAAAAAACTTAGATCTAGAAAAATGGAAGCTCCAAATCACAAAATGTCAAGTTCTAATATTGTTCACCATGGCCTAATCTAGCTAATGGACAAATAAAATTGGGTCCTTATGTGGTGGCAAGGTGCACTTGCCTATGGTGTTGGTGTTGTGTGGAGGAAGGAAGAAGAAGATGAAGAAATAATAGAAGTTATGAGGAGAGAGAAAGTTAGGTGGGGTTTTAATGAGGGTGGGTTGTGGTGGAATGAGGGTGGAGATTTAGCTAAGGGTGTTCCAATGCATACTAAACCAAACCAAACCAATTCCTTCTCCACAAAATAAAACCAAGCCAGGTCAAAAACCCGTTTTACGAGAAAACCAAAAATCCGCAAGTTAAGTCAAAACACATTTACAGGCCATAATCTGAGAAAATAAAAATACAGGTCCGAAATACGTATAAGCCTAAATTAAATACGTATTCCGAAATACGGGCATTACAACTCTACCCACCTTAAAAGAATTTCGTCTTCAGAATTTAAATCAAGATGCTTAGAGATGTAAGATCTAGCCATGCCATCCACAATCAAGCTACGCTAAGCAAACAATCATACAATCATACATGCAAGCAAGGGATGGAAAGCATAAGGCATAAGGAAGATATTATACCTTACGAGTCAAACAAGTCGGGATATCGCGATCGGATGTCGTCCTCACGCTCCCACGTTGACTCACCTAGAGAGTGATGACCCCATGCAACACGGACTAAGCTAATAGTCTTGTTCTTGAGTATCTTTTCTCTCCGGTCCAATATAGACACGGGCCTCTCCTCATACGAAAGGTTGGTACCAACAACCAATTTCGAATGGTCCAGGATATGGCTCGGGTCCGGGATGTACCGTCGTAATTGGGACACATGGAATACATCATGCACCTCACTTAGCGACGGCAGAAGAGCGAGACGATAGGATACATCTCCTACTCACTCCAGGATGTCGAACGGCCCTATATACCTAGGACTAAGCTTTCCCCGTACGCCAAAGCGAATGACGCCGCAGTTAGGCGAGATCCTAAGGAATACATGGTCGCCGATAGCAAACTCTAAGGGACGTCGATGAGCATCGGCCCAATGGCGCTGGCAATCTTGGGCAACTCGAAGACGATCTCTGATTCTTCTGACCACTTCAACTGTCTGGACAATCATTTCTGGGCCAAGCATCTGCCTCTCTCCAATATCATCCCATGCTAGCGGGGATCTGCACTTCCTGCCATACAGTACCTCGAACGGAGCCATCTGAATACTGGCCTGGAAACTATTGTTATACGAAAATTCCACCAGGTGCAGGTGATCCTCCCATGAACCATCGAAGTCAAGGGTACAAGACCTCAACATATCTTCAAGAGTCTGGATTGTGCGTTCCGACTGGCCATCTGTCTGCGGGTGATAAGCTGAGCTAAACTGAAAGTGAGTTCCCAAACTCTCTTGCAAGCTGCCCAAAAGTGTGATGTAAATCTTGAATCTCGGTCCGAGGTGATACTGACCGGCACCCCATGAAGCCTGACAATCTGCCTGAGATACATCTCTGCCATCTGGGCCGTCGACAGACCAACTCTGAATGGGAGAAAATGAGCCACCTTCGTGAGCCTGTCAACTATAACCCAAATAGCATCTCGACCGGCTGGGGATCTAGGCAATCCAGTCACAAAATCCATGGTTATGTGCTCCCACTTCTATTCTAGAATCGGCAAGGGCTGAAGAAGTCCAGCGGGCCTCTGATGTTCAGCTTTAACCTGCTGGCAAACCAAACACCGAGAGACAAACCGGGCTATCTTTCTCTTCATGCCATTCTACCAGAATTGCTAACGAATATCACGGTACATCTTCGTGCCACCGGGATGAATAGAATACTGTGAACTGTGAGCTTCTGTCATGACCTCCTGTCCGATATCTCCATTGGGTACACAAAGATGAGTGTCGTGTCGAAGTGTACCATCTTCATGGATACATAACTCTGGCCTCCGTTCTGCCTCACACTCTGCTCTGAGTCGCTGAAGCTTGGAAACTATAGACTGTGCCATCCGGATCCTCTCAACTATGCTGGACTGAACCTGTAGACTGGCCATCAACGCCACCTTGATAGGAAGAACCACTTCAATTCCCATCTTCTGAAGATCTGCCAATAATTCTGGTTGCGCCGTTAGGAAATAAACTCCGGCTCTCCTGCTCAATGCATCTGCTACAACATTGGCCTTCCCTGGGTGATACTGCAAGTCCATATTGTAGTCCACCAGTAGCTCAAGCCATCTTTTCAGCCGCATATTAAGGTCCTTCTGGGTGAAAATATACTTCAGGCTCTTGTGATCAGTAAATATCTCCACTCTATCTCTGTATAAGTAGTGCCGCCAAAACTTAAGTGCAAACACTACTGCTGCCAGTTCCAAGTCGTGGGTCGGGTAATTCTTCTCATGATCACGAAGTTGACGTGATGCATAAGATATTACCTTCCCATGCTGCATCAAGACACACCCTAATCCTCTTCCTGAAGCGTCGCAATAAACTGTGAATCCTCCGGTCCCATCTGGAAGTGTGAGAATGGGAGCCGTTATCAAACCTCGCTTCAACTTCTCAAATGATTCCTGGCACTCTGCTGTCCAAGCAAACTGCACATCCTTGCGGGTCAACTGGGTCATCGGTGCCGAAATCCTTACAAAATCTGAAATGAATCGCCGGTAGTAGCCGACTAATCCAAGGAAGCTGCGAACCTCTGCCACTGAGCTAGGTACTGGCCATGACTCGATAGCCACAATCTTCTGGGGATCCACTTCTACTCCTCCTCGAGTAATGATGTGACCCAAGTATGAAATGCGATCGAGCCAGAACTCGTAATTACTAAACTTGGCGTACAACTAATGCTCTCTAAGCGTCTGAAGGACGATTCTGAGATGTTACTCATGCTCTGCTTCGCTCTTGCTGTAGACCAGGATATTATCTAGGAACACGATCACGAACTGATCCAAGTAAGGCATGAAAATGCGATTCATGAGGTCCATGAATATGGCCGACGCATTGGTTGCTCCGAATGGCATAACAAGAAACTTCCAATGTCCATACCTAGATCGAAAAGCTGTCTTCGGGATGTCCTGCTCTCTGACTCTGATCTGGTGGTATCCTGACCGCAAGTCTATCTTCGAAAACACTGAAGCCCCTTTGAGTTGATCAAACAAGTCATCTATCCTCGGGAGAGGGTATCTGTTCTTGATTGTCACTGAGTTCAAGGTACGATAATCTATACATAACCTGGACGTACCATCCTTCTTTTTCATAAGAAGCATCGGGGCTCCCCAAGGCGATCCACTTGCACGAATGAATCCCTTGGTCCTCAGTTCTTCAATTATCTTGTACAAAATCTCCAACTCTGAAGGCGCCATCCTATAGACTCGCTCTGATACTGGTGCTGTCCCAGGGATCAAGTCTATAGTGAACTCAATCTTCCGCTCTGGCGGCATCCCTGGAAGTTCCTCTGGGAAGACATCTAGAAACTCTTCAACTATTCGGGGTAACTACACTGCTGCTACTGCCATCCGCAAAATATTGGAGAAGATGGCTCCACTGTACCTCTGGAAAATAAGAACTCTGGCTCGCCTGGAATACTAAAGACAACCCTGCAAACATGGCAGTCTATCCTAGCATACTGGTTCCTCAACCAATCCATGCCTAAGACTACATCATAGTCTGCCATAGGAAACTCTATAAATCTAGCGGGGAACTCTCTACCGCTAACTACGATCCGACACGAGGAAAACACTCGATCTACTCCCACAAGACCATTACCAGTAAGTATATTGAGCCTCACAGATAATGACTCGGGCTCCAATCCTATCCGTGTCGCGAATCGTCCAGACATGAATGAATGCGATGCACCAGAATCAAATAATACCAATACTGGAGAGGAGTTGACGAGAATAGTACCTGCAACTACCTCACCTGGTGCAACTTCTTCTTCCATAGTCAACATCATCGCCTGACCTTGTCCTCTAGCTGCGGGTCCCCTCTGCTGGAAATCTCTCTGCCTGCTCTACACTTGGGCTTGGGTGTACTGCTGCTGGTTCTGCTGATGAAATGCCTGGGCCTGAGGCAACAAGGGCCTCGGGTAATACTGCTGCTGCATAGGTGCTGGTCCCCTAACCGATGGACTGGTTAGGTTGGAAGAGGATGAACTACCCCTATTCGGGCAGGCTCCTATCTTGTGATCTGCCGCTCCACAAGCCAGGCATAATCCCTGCGCCCTGCGATAATCTGCCACCACGTGCCCTGGCTTTTCGTAATGTGAACATCCCATTACGGAGGTCTGCTTCTGCTTCTGCTGCTGCGGGTACGTCGGGGTTGAATGTTGAACCGACGTCACTGAGGCCGCCCGCCTCGGAGTTCCAATGGTCAAACTCCTTGCTGCCGAGGCTGGAGCTGATGATTGGTGCATCTGATTGTGGGATCGCTTCCTACCTCTGGTCCTATCCACGATCCTCTGTAAGGTATACTCATGCCTCCTAGCTGCTCTCAATACTGCATCGAACGTCTGGTGCTCGAACTGCTCAACTGCCAACAAGATCTCCAAATGCAGTCCCTACTGAAATCGCTGGGCCCTATCAAACTCGGTCGCCACTAAGGTGGAGGCAAACCTACTGAGTCTAGAAAACTCAGATGCATAACCGTCGACCGTTCTGCCTTCTTGCTTCAAGATGGTAAATCTCGTCTGTAGGTCGTACCGAGCTACAACATCGAAATACTTCATCTGGAATCTTTCTCTAAAGACAGCCCAAGTAACCGGCGCCGCTAATCCCACGACCTGTACCGCCCACCAACTGCGAGCCAAGTCCAGCAACTGTAGCTGTACCACCGCCACCTTCTCATTCTCAGGTGTCCTAGCTGCTTCCAGAACCACCTCGGTATCCTGAAGCCAAGCGTCCGCGACAATCGCATCTTCGCTGTCGTCGAAGAATGGAGGGTCCAAGCGCTTGAAGCTGTTGGCCGTGCTGTTCCCGGGATGACCGCCTCTGGTCAAAGCATCTGCCACTACCTGGTGCAAGGCGTCTCCTCTACGATCCTGGGAAGCTATCAAGGTCCTGATGAGACCTACCAAGGTGCCATCGTCAGGCTCTGCAGGCTGGACGGGCCGAACTGGGGGCTCTCCACCGGGAGGTACAACTCTGGAGACTACTCCGGAATGCTGGGCTTGATCTCCAGGTTACTGGTCCACGGGAAGTGCTCCACCTTGCTGATCGGCGGGGTCAGGTACAGTATCGCTGAAGAAGACAACACAGGGAAACAATAAGGAAGGACCAGGACAGATCAACGATACAAGTACATGATCAGGGCAAGAATCCAGAGATTCAGAGGATATGAACGGAGATCAAAGACGAGTACTGATTGAGATATCTATCCGGTAAACCCTCACATATCTTGAATGTTAAGACCTGCATGGGCTACCACTTAAACCATGTGACGCCCCAGAACCAGAATACTGAAGAGCGGGAGCGTACATAGCCAGCTACGTATATTAAAATGGAATCCACCCCGCTATACGGTCACGGCTGTCTGGATATGAGGGTTTACTACAAGCCAACGGTCTCTTAAGGTCAAGCCTATTGTCTCAATCTCAAGCAAGTAATATAATTATAAGATGTTAGACCACCAAATATACAATAAAAGGCGTCCCAAATATTATATATTCAGCTGATCATAAAGCTAGTCATACAAAATGCGAGGACTAGCAAGAGTTAAGTCATACATATTCAACCCTAGGATTTGTTAATCATGTTACAGCCCGTAGGCAGACAGTAAGTAAAGGTGCATCGAGCTAACAGGTGCTCGTCGGCGAAACGCCTCAAAAGAATAAATTTATAATGTAGTGGGTGAAACAAAATGGAAAACCCACTCGTAGCCCGGGTTCCTTCTAGTCGCCACCATTGGGCTAGAAGTTCGGTAGATCCTCGGGTGCTGCTCCGAAATCTGGCCACACAAAACCAGCTGGGTCAAACCCCAGAAAGAGCAAGTGCTACAAAGGAGGCCACAAAATAAGAACAAAAGCCAGCATATCAGAACATAAAAAATAAAAGAAAAGTACAAGTAATAAAGAGTAGAACAGGACAATAAACGACTAGGAACATGGAACCATTCCGGAGGTCAAATTACAACCCGTAAACCAAACAAGGATCGGGGTTGTAACCCTTCGCCTGAATAGCACTTGTCTCTACTCATTTATTGTTAAGATAAGTAAATCAATCATGTTCAGGGGTACCAAGTACAGGGACTAGACAAGACTTAGACAAGGCTGGACACCATCCATTCACAAGCGGCCAAGCAAATACTACGGCTTACTACTTTAACTAACTAGGGTTATCACAAGCCTAATTACTAACAAGATGCAAATGAGAAATTCCCAGTCCCAAGCCCTGCAGACTATCCAGTTATCCTTCTGCGAGTTGAGAGTATGGTTGGGTACATCGCCCAGGAGACGATATACCCTTAGGTGACTTAGAGGGTGCAACACGTAACAGTGTGCTGGAAATGTGCCCTATTCGTCGGCAGGCTACAAGTCCGTTTAAGGCGCCCAGATAACGAGATCGCCTGTGACTAGAAATTCTCCATGAACTATAGTTTGATCTAATCATTAGCCTAATCCATATTTAGTATGAATTCCTGACCGTGGTAACCAGGGAGTCACGTCCTAGACATGATACAAGACAAGACAAGTGGATTGCAGAAAGCGGCATGAGTAAACACCCACGGGGTCAGAGTGAATATACAAGTCAAGTTAGCCATCGCAACAGTATCAAGTCAAGTCAAGTTACAAGTTACAGGTGTACAAGTTACAAGTCAGTAGTGCGCCGCCACGGGCCACTATCAAGTTATCCAGTACCAAGATTTATCATGAATTACAGGTTAAAATTAAGGGCGTACCCCATCGGGTCACCATCAAGAAGATCAGAAAGCAATAGGATCATAAATCACAAAATTTACGATAGCCATACTAGTTATAAGCAAAACACCGAAAACTGTGCCAGGTCGTGTTGGGTTAAGACAGTCGTGTGGTGTGGAACAAGATCTCAAAAATCTAATCCACAAAAGAGAAACCAAGTCCAAGAAATAAAACCAAACCATCATGGGCAAGTAGGTTGCGCAGGGGATCAGATTGCGCAGGGGGAATGGATTGCGCAGGGGATAAACTGCGCAGGGGATGGACTGCGCTGGGTCGAGTTACGCCGAAGTTGGCTTGCGCTGGAAGCGGGTTGCGCTGAAGTCAAGCGCGCTGGGGTGAGCTGCGCTAGGGTTAGATTGTGCAGGAGCTGAGCCGAGCTGAGCTGAGAGCGAGCTGCGCAGCAGTCAGGTGCGCTGGGGTCGGCTTGCGCAGGGTATGAGCGGCGCAGCATTTATGTCACCCCCATTTCCTGTATTTCGTATTTATGCTCGTATTTGATTTTGGCACGTATTTTATTTTCTCGACTTGCGGATTTTGGTTTCTCGTAAATGGGTTTTGGACCATGGCTTGGTTTTATTTTATGGAGTTGGTTTGGTTTGGTTCATCATGATTGGTACACTTTAACCTACACTCCACCCTCAATACAACACAACCACCCTCATTATATCTCCACCAAACTTTCTCTCTCCTCTTTACTCTCCATTAATTTTCTTCTTCTTCCTTCTTCCATAACTCCCTAACCCATTAGGCAAGTGCACCTTGCCAACAAATAAGCTCCTAATTTTATTTGTCCATTTGATTGATTAGGACATGTAGATCAACATTAGAACTTGAAATTTTGTGATTTGGAGTCTCCATTGTTCTAGATCTAAGTTTTGATTATTTTCGGAATTCCTTGTTTTTGATCTATTAAACTTTAATTTTTGCATATTTTGATGCTTCCATGTAGAAGAGAATTCGATTTTACTCAAGTTAGAACTTTGAAAATCTAGATTTGGTTTTGATTTGATCAAGTTATGAAGAATTGAAGTTCTTGGTGTTCTTGGACTTGCTCTCGGCCAGGAAGAATAGCCCTCTGCCTTGCGCTTTTTAGCGCATGGCCATTTGCGCACCCCCGGCCTGTGCTCCTTAGCGCATGGCCGATTGCGCAATCACTTGGCCAGTGCTTTGCACTGCGCTGGATTGCGCTGGCACAAGCTCGCCATGCGCAAGCCAGCTATGCGCAAAAAGCCCCTGCACAATCGACCATTGCGCAATCCTCCTATGCGCAATCCATCTGCTGCACAACTCACCCTGCGCACTTGGCACCCTGCGCAGTTGGTACCCTGCGCAACTCACCCTGCGCACTTGGCACCCTGCGCAGTTGGTACCCTGCACAACTCACCCTGCGCAACTCACCCTGCGCAGCTCACTCCTGCGCAGTTGGTACACTGCGCAGCTCACCCTGCGCAGTTGGCCTCCTGGCGCACTTGACTCCTACGCAATCCAACCCCCTGACCCCTTGCGCAAACCATTGGCTCTTGGAGATTTGGTTTTATTTTCTTTAAGCCTGGCTCTACTATAGTCCTATATATATTGATATTGTATTAGATATTTTACGCCCATTTTATATCCTTACGCCTTTTGTCATGAACTTGATTTTACTTAATATGTTTGGAATGTCTATTGTACACGGCATGGTATGACAAGGAACTAGCATAACACGACAGTGACCCGTAGTGGTGCACTCCTGACATGACCAACCTGACATGATAGTGGCCCGTCGTGGCGCACTCCTAACAAGTACCCTGACATGATTTACCTTGATAACTTGATAGTGGCCCGTGGCGGCGCACTCTTGACTTGACTTACCTTGATAACTTGACTTGACTTGCCTTGACACCGTGGGTGTTCCTGCTTGCTTGCTTGCACAATCCACTTGTCTTGTCTTGCATCATGTCTAGGACGTGACTTCCTGGGTACCACGGCCAGGGACTCGCGCTAAATTGGATTAGGCTAACTATTAGATCAAACTAGAACATGAAGAATTCCCAGTCATAGGCAATCTCGTTATCTGGGCGCTTTAATGGACTTGTAGCTTGCCGACGAGTAGAGCACATTTCCAGCGCACTGTCATGTGTTGCACCCTCTAAGTCACCTAAGGGTACATTTGTCTCCCGGACAATGTACCCACCTATAACTCTCAACCCACGGAAGGATAACTGGATAGTCTACAGGGCTTGGGACTGGAATTCTCACTTGCATCTTGTTAGTAATTAGGTTTGTGATAACCCTAGTTAGTTAAAGTAGTAAGCCGTAGTACTTGCTTGGCCGATTGTGAATGAATGGTGTCCAGCCTTGTCTAAGTCTTGTCTAGCTCCAGTACCTGCTATCTCCTGAGCATGTTTGTTTTACTTATCTTAACGATAAATGAGTAGAGACAGTGAGCTATTCAGGCGAAGGGTTACAACCCCGGTCCTTGTCTGGTTTAAGGATTGTAACCTGGCTCCCGGAATGGTTCCACGTCCCTAGTCGTTTATCGCCCTGTGTACTTAACTACTTGTACTTTCTTTTATTCTTTATGTTCTGATATGCTGGCTTTTGTTCTTATTTGTGGCCTCCTTTGTGGCACTTGCTCTTTCTGGGGTTTGACCCAGCTGGTTTTGTGTGGCCAGATTTCGGAGCAGCTCCCGAGGATCTACCGATTTTCCAGCCCAATGGTGACAACTAGACGGAACCCGGGCCAAGTGTGGGTTTTCCTTTTTGTTTCACCCACTTATATGTAAATTTATTCTTTTGAGGCGTTTAGCCGACGAGCACCTGTTAGCTCGATGCACATTTACTTACTGTCTGCCTACGGGCTGTAAACATGATTAACAAATCCTAGGGTTGATCATGTATGACTGAACTCTTGCTAGTCCTATCATTTTGTACGACTAGCTTCATGATCATCCAATATGTAATATTTGGGACGCCTTATATATATATATTTGATGCTCTAATATCTTGTAACTCTGTTAATTGCTTGAGATTGAGACAATAGGCTTGACCTTAAGAGACTGCTGGCTTGTAGTAAACCCTCATATCTAGACAGCCATGACCGTATAGTTGAGATGTATTCTATTTCAATATACGTAGCTGGCTATGTCTGCCCCCGCTCTCCAGTATTCTGGTTCTGGGGCGTGACACGGTTTAAGTGGTGGCCCATGCAGGTCTTGTCAATCAAGAAATGTGAGGGTTTACCGAATAGATGTCTCAATCAATATTCGTCCTTGATCTCTGCTCGTATCCTCAAATCCCTGAGAATCTCGACCTGATCACATTGCTTGTATCATTGATCTGTCCTGGTCCTTTCCTTATTGTTCCCTATGTCGTCTTTTTCAGCGGCATTACTCCCGGACCTGCCAACCAGCCAGAGGAAGCTCGACAAGCACCCCAGCGCCAGGAAGATCAAGCTCAGCACTCTGGAGTAGCCTCCCGAGTTATGCTTTCCGGAGGCTCAGAACCTCCAGTTCAGGCAGCTCCGCCCGCTCAACCAGCTTGACAGGATGAAGGACCTTTGGTAGGGCTTATCAGAGAACTGCTTGCATCCCAAGATCGTCGAGGCGACGCCTTGCACCAGGAAGTTCATGATACACTAAACCGAGGAGGTCCCCAAGGGAATCAGGCGGCCAACAGTTTCAAGCGCTTGAACCCTCCCTTCTTTGACGGCAGTGAAGATGCGATTGCCGCGGACGCTTGGCTTCAGGATACCGAGGTGGTTCTAGAAGCAGCTAGGACACCTGAGAATGAGAAGGTGGCGGTGGTATGCCTACAGTTGTTAGACTTGGCTCGCGATTGGTGGGCGGCTCAGGCCATGGGATTAGCGGTACCAGTCACTTGGGCGACGTTCAGAGAGAGATTCCAGATGAAGTACTTCGATGCGGTGGCACGGTACGACCTGCAGACCCGGTTCACCAACTTGAAGCAAGGAGGCAGGACGGTCGATGGCTATGCGACCGAGTTTTCCAGGCTGAGTAGGTTCGCCCCCACCTTGGTGGCAACCGAATTCGATAGGGCCCAGCGGTTCCAGCAGGGACTGCATTTAGAGATATTATTGGCTGTAGAGCAGTTCGAGCACCAGACGTTCGATGCAGTGTTGAAGGCAGCAAGGAGACATGAGGATACCTCCCGGAGAATTGTGGACAGGACCGGAGACAGGAAGCGGTCCCACAACCAGATGCACCAATCTTCAGCTCCAGCCCCGGCAGCTAGGGGATTGACCATTGGAACTCCGAGGCGGGCGGCCTCAGTGACGTCGGTTCAGCATTCAACCCCGACGTATCCGCAGCAGCAGAAGCAGAAGCAGTCTTCCGCGGTGGGATGTTCGTATTGCGGGAAGCCGGGCCATGTAGTGGCAGAGTGTCGTAGGGCACAAGGATTGTGCCTGGCTTGTGGAGGAGCAGACCACCAGATAGGGACCTGCCCGAATAGGGGAGGTCCATCATCATCCAACCTTTCTAGTTCTTCGGTGAGAGGACCAGCCCCAGTTCCAGTCCAGCAGCAGCAGCAGCAGTACCCGAGGCCATTGTTGCCTCAGGCCCAGGCCTTTCAGCAGCAGAACCAGCAGCAGTTCCCCCAGGTTCCAGCACAGAATCGACAGAGGGGTTTCCAGCAGAGAGGACCCGCAGCTAGAGGTCAGGCTATGATGATGACCATGGAAAAAGAAGTTGCACCAGGTGAGGTAGTGGCAGGTACTATTCTCGTCAACACCTTTCCAGCATCTGTATTATTTGATTCTGGTGCATCGCATTCATTCATGTCTGCACGATTCACGACACGGATAGGATTGGAGCCCGAGTCATTATCAGTGAGGCTCAATATACTTACTGGTAATGGTCTTGTGGGAGTAGATCGAGTATTTTTCTCGTGTCGGATCGTAGTTAGCGGTAGAGAGTTCCCTGCTAGGCTCATAGAGTTCCCTATGGCAGACTATGATGTAGTCCTAGGCATGGATTGGTTGAGGAACCATTATGCTAGGATAGACTGCCATGTTGGCAGAGTTGTCTTTAGTATTCCCGGAGAGCCAGAGTTTTCATTTTCTAGAGGGACAGTAGAGCCATCTCCTCCAGTATTATAGATGGCAGTAGCCGCAGTACAGTTGCCCCGGATAGTTGAAGAGTTTCCAGATGTCTTCCCAGAGGAACTTCCAGGGATGCCACCAGAGCGGGAGATCGAGTTCACCATTGACTTGATTCCCGGGACAGCACCAGTATCAGAGCGAGTCTACAGAATGGCGCCTTCAGAGTTGGAGATTTTGTACAAGATGATTGAAGAACTCAGGACCAAGGGATTCATTCGTGCAAGTGGATCGCCTTGGGGAGCCCCGATGCTTCTTGTGAAAAAAAAGGATGGTACGTCCAGGCTATGTGTTGATTATCGTACCTTGAACTCGGTGACAATCAAGAACAGATACCCTCTTCCAAGGATAGATGACTTGTTTGATCAACTCAAAGGGGCTTCAGTTTTCTCGAAGATAGACTTACGGTCAGGATACCACCAGATCAGAGTCAGAGAGCAGGACATCCCGAAGACGGCGTTCAGATCTAGGTACGGGCATTAGGAATTTCTAGTTATGCCCTTTGGAGCGACCAATGCGCCGGCAGTGTTCATGGACCTCATGAACCGTATTTTCATGCCTTATTTGGATCAGTTTGTGATAGCGTTCCTTGATGACATCCTGGTCTATAGCAAGAGTGAAGCAGAGCACGAGCAGCATCTCAGAGTTGTCCTCCAGATTCTCAGAGAGCACCAGTTGTACGCCAAGTTCAGTAAATGTGAGTTTTGGCTCGATCGCATTTCGTACTTGGGTCACATCATTACCAGAGGAGGAGTGGAAGTGGATCCCCAGAAGATTGTGGCTATCGAGGCATGGCCAGTACCCAGCTCAGTGGCAGAAGTTTGCAGCTTTCTTGGATTGGCCGGCTACTACCGGCGGTTCGTCTCTGATTTTGTAAGGATTTCAGCGCCGATGACCCAGTTGACCCGCAAGGATGTGCCATTCATTTGGACAGCAGAATGTCAGGAATCATTTGAGAAGTTGAAGCGAGGTTTGATAACGGCTCCCATTCTTACCCTTCCAGATGGGACCGGAGGATTCACAGTTTATTGTGACGCTTCAGGCAGAGGATTGGGATGTATTTTGATGCAGCATGGGAAGGTAATTGCTTATGCGTCACGTCAACTCCGTGATCATGAGAAGAATTACCCGACCCACGACTTGGAGCTAGCAGCAGTAGTGTTTGCACTTAAGTTGTGGAGGCACTACTTGTACGAAGATAGAGTGGAGATCTTTACTGATCATAAGAGCCTGAAGTATGTTTTCATCCAGAAGGACCTTAATATGCGGCAGAGAAGATGGCTCGAGCTACTGGTGGACTACGATATGGATTTGCAGTATCATCCAGGGAAGGCCAATGTTGTAGCAGATGCGTTGAGCCGGAGAGCCAGAGTTTATTTCCTGACGGCGCAACCAGAGCTATTGTCGGATCTTCAGAAGATGGGAATTGAAGTGATTCTTCCTTCCAATGTGGCTCAGAGCAGAGTACGAGGCAGGGAGAAGGCCAGAGTTATGTATTCATGAGGATGGTACACTTCGACACGGCACGCGTCTTTGTGTACCCAGTGGAGATATCAGACAGGAAGTCATGGCAGAGGCTCACAGTTCGCAGTACTCCATTCACCCAGGCGGCACGAAGATGTACAGAGATATTCGTCAACACTTTTGGTGGAATGGTATGAAGAGAGAGATAGCCCGGTATGTCTCTCGATGTTTGGTTTGCCAACAGGTCAAGGCTGAACATCAGAGGCCAGCTGGACTTCTTCAACCTTTACCGATCCCAGAATGGAAATGGAAACACGTAACCATGGATTTCGTGACTGGACTACCCAGATCTCCGGCAGGCAGAGATGCTATTTGGGTCATTGTGGACAGGCTTACCAAGGTGGCACACTTTCTTCCATTTAGAGTTGGACAGTCGACGGCGCAGCTAGCAGAGATGTATCTCAGGTAGATCGTCAGACTTCACGGAGTGCCAGTCAGCATAGTATCAGACAGGGCTACGAGATTTACATCGCACTTCTGGCGCAGTCTTCATCAAAGTTTGGGGACTCGTCTCAAGTTCAGCTCAGCGTATCATCCGCAGACAGATGGGCAGTCAGAGCGTACTATACAAACTCTCGAAGATATGTTGCGGTCGTGTACCCTTGACTTTGGTGGTTCGTGGGAGGATCACCTGCACCTGGTGGAATTCTCGTACAACAATAGTTTCCAGGCCAGTATCCAGATGGCACCCTTCGAGGCTCTGTACGGTAGGAAGTGCAGATCCCCGTTAGCATGGGACGATGTCGGAGAGAGGCAGATGCTCGGTCCAGAACTGATTTCTCAGACGGTTGAAGTGGTCAGGAGAGTCAGAGATCACCTCCGAGTTGCTCAGGATCGCCAGTGCCATTGGGCCGATGCTCATCGGCGTCCCTTAGAATTTGCCGTCGGCGACCATGTATTCCTTAGGATCTTGCCTACCCGCGGCGTCATTCGTTTTGGCGTACGGAGAAAGCTTAGTCCTAGGTATATAGGGCCGTTCGATATTCTGGAGCGAGTAGGTGATGTGTCCTATCGTCTCGCTCTTCCGCCGTCGCTAAGTGAGGTACATGATGTATTCCATGTATCCCAATTAAGACGGTACATCCCGGACCCGAGCCATATCCTAGATCATTCGGAATTGGTTGTTGGTACCAACCTTTCGTATGAGGAGAGGCCCGTGTCTATATTGGACCGGAGAGAAAAGACGCTCAAGAACAAGACTATTAACTTAGTCCGTGTTGCTTGGGGTCATCACTCTCTAGGTGAGTCAACGTGGGAGCGTGAGGACGACATCCGATCGCGATATCCCTACCTGTTTGACTCGTGAGGTATAATGTCTTTCTTATGCCTTACGCTTTCCCTTTCCTTGCTTGCATTGTATGATTGTATGATTGAACTGCTTAGTGTAGCTTGTATGTGCTTAGTATAGCTTGTCGTGGCAATCTCTAGCTCCTTGATTAAATTCCGAGGACGGAATTCTTTGAAGGTGGGTAGAGTTGTCACCCCCATTTCCTGTATTTCATATTTATGCTCGTATTTGATTTTGGCACGTATTTTATTTTCTCGACTTGCGGATTTTGGTTTCTCGTAAATGGGTTTTGGACCATGGCTTGGTTTTATTTTATGGAGTTGGTTTGGTTTGGTTCATCATGATTGGTACACTTTAACCTACACTCCACCCTCAACACAACACAACCACCCTCATTATATCTCCACCAAACTTTCTCTTTCCTCTTTACTCTCCATTAATTTTCTTCTTCTTCCTTCTTCCACAACTCCCTAACCCATTAGGCAAGTGCACCTTGCCAACAAATAAGCACCCAATTTTATTTGTCCATTTGATAGATTAGGACATGTAGATCAACATTAGAACTTGAAATTTTGTGATTTGGAGTCTCCATTGTTCTAGATCTAAGTTTCGATTATTTTCAAAATTCCTTGGTTTTGATCTATTAAACTTTAATTTTTGCATATTTTGATGCTTCCATGTGGAAGAGAATTCGATTTTACTCAAGTTAGAACTTTGAAAATCTAGATTTGGTTTTGATTTGATCAAGTTATGAAGAATTGAAGTTCTTGGTGTTCTTGGACTTGCTCTCGGCCAGGAAGAACAGCCCTCTGCCTTGCGCTTTTTAGCGCATGGCCATTTGCGCACCCCCGGCCAGTGCTCCTTAGCGCATGGCCGACTGCGCAATCACTTGGCCAGTGCTTTGCGCTGCGCTGGATTGGCTGGCGCAAGCTAGCCATGCGCAAGCCAGCCATGCGCAAAGTAGCCCCTGCGCAATCGACCATTGCGCAATCCTCCTATGCGCAATCCATCTGCTGCGCAACTCACCCTGCGTACTTGGCACCCTGCGCAGTTGGTACCCTGCGCAACTCACCCTGCGCACTTGGCACCCTGCGCAGTTGGTACCCTGCGCAACTCACCCTGCGCAACTCACCCTGCGCAGCTCACTCCTGCGCAGTTGGTACACTGCGCAGCTCAACCTGCGCAGTTGGCCTCCTGGCGCACTTGACTCCTGCGCAATCCAACCCCCTGACCCCTTGCGCAAACCATTGGCTCTTGGAGATTTGGTTTTATTTTCTTTAAGCCTGGCTCTACTATAGTCCTATATATATTGATATTGTATTAGATATTTTACGCCCATTTTATATCCTTACGCCTTTTGTCATGAACTTGATTTTACTTAATATGTTTGGAATGTCTATTGTACACGGCATGGTATAACAAGGAACTAGCATAACACGACAGTGACCCGTAGTGGTGCACTCCTGACATGACCAACCTGACATGATAGTGGCCCGTCGTGGCGCACTCCTAACAAGTACCCTGACATGATTTACCTTGATAACTTGATAGTGGCCCGTGGCGGCGCACTCTTGACTTGACTTGTCTTGATAAATTGACTTGACTTGCCTTGACACCGTGGGTGTTCCTGTTTGCTTGCTTGAACAATCCACTTGTCTTGTCTTGCATCATGTCTAGGACGTGACTTCCTGGGTACCACGGCCAGGGACTCGCGCTAAATTGGATTAGGCTAACTATTAGATCAAACTAGAACATGGAGAATTCCCAGTCACAGGCAATCTCGTTATCTGGGCACTTTAATGGACTTGTAGCTTGCCGACGAGTAGAGCACATTTCCAGCGCACTGTCATGTGTTGCACCCTCTAAGTCACCTAAGGGTACATTTGTCTCCTGGGCAATGTACCCACCTATAACTCTCAACCCGCGGAAGGATAACTAGATAGTCTGCAGGGCTTGGGACTGGAATTCTCACTTGCATCTTGTTAGTAATTAGGTTTGTGATAACCCTAGTTAGTTAAAGTAGTAAGCCGTAGTACTTGCTTGGCCGATTGTGAATGAATGGTGTCCAGCCTTGTCTAAGTCTTGTCTAGCTCCAGTACCTGCTATCTCCTGAGCATGTTTGTTTTACTTATCTTAACGATAAATGAGTAGAGACAGTGAGCTATTCAGGCGAAGGGTTACAACCCCGGTCCTTGTCTGGTTTAAGGATTGTAACCTGGCTCCCGGAATGGTTCTACGTCCCTAGTCGTTTATCGCCCTGTGTACTTAACTACTTGTACTTTCTTTTATTCTTTATGTTCTGATATGCTGGCTTTTGTTCTTATTTGTGGCCTCCTTTGTGGCACTTGCTCTTTCTGGGGTTTGACCCAGCTGGTTTTGTGTGGCCAGATTTCGGAGCAGCTCCCGAGGATCTACCGATTTTTCAGCCCAATGGTGACAACTAGACGGAACCCGGGCCAAGTGTGGGTTTTCCTTTTTGTTTCACCCACTTATATGTAAATTTATTCTTTTGAGGCGTTTAGCCGACGAGCACCTGTTAGCTCGATGCACATTTACTTACTGTCTGCCTACGGGCTGTAAACATGATTAACAAATCCTAGGATTGATCATGTATGACTGAACTCTTGCTAGTCCTATCATTTTGTACGACTAGCTTCATGATCATCCAATATGTAATATTTGGGACGCCTTATATATATATATTTGATGCTCTAATATCTTGTAACTCTGTTAATTGCTTGAGATTGAGACAATAGGCTTGACCTTAAGAGACTGCTGGCTTGTAGTAAACCCTCATATCTAGACAGCCGTGACCGTATAGTTGAGATGTATTCTATTTCAATATACGTAGCTGGCTATGTCTGCCCCCGCTCTCCAGTATTCTGGTTCTGGGGCGTGACAATTCAAGTGCGCCAAGGGGAGGAAGGCGCTGGGCTAAGAAGCGCCAGCGCAAGTCGGCCCAGCGCAAAGCGCTGGCCGAGGAGTTGCGCAGTTCGGCCATGCGCTAAAGAGCGCAGGCCGAGGTCTTCTTCTCCATCAGGCCGAGAGGAAGACTCCAAGAACCCTAATTTCAAATCTTCATATCTTAGCCAAATCAAAATGAAATTTGGATTTTCAAAGTTCTAACTTGTGTAAAATTGAATTCTCTTCCACATGGAAGCCTCAAAACAAGGAAAAATCTAAGTTTAATAGATCAAAACCAAGAAAATCCGAAAATGGTAAAAACTTAGATCTAGAAAAATGGAAGCTCCAAATCACAAAATGCCAAGTTCTAATGTTGTTCACCATGGCCTAATCTAGCTAATGGACAAATAAAATTGGGTCCTTATGTGGTGGCAAGGTACACTTACCTATGGTATTGGTGTTGTGTGGAGGAAGGAAGAACAAGATGAAGAAATAATGGAAGTTATGAGGAGAGAGAAAGTTAGGTGGGGTTTTAATGAGGGTGGGTTGTGGTGGAATGAGGGTGAAGATTTAGCTAAGGGTGTTCCAATGCATACTAAACCAAACCAAACCAATTCCTTCTCCACAAAATAAAACCAAGCCAGGTCAAAAACCCGTTTTACGAGAAAACCAAAAATTCGCAAGTTAAGTCAAAACACATTTACAGGCCATAATCTGAGAAAATAAAAATACAGGTCCGAAATACGTATAAGCCTAAATTAAATACGTATTCCAAAATACGGGCATTACATATATATATATATATATATATATATATATATATATATATATATATATATATATATATATATATATATATATATTGTGTGTGTGTGTGTGTGTGTGCCAAAATTGAGTGGCCCTTATGGTTACCATGGACAGCATAAGAGTCCTGGCCGAGTGGTGAAAGATCAATCGAACAAGCCCAATTGACGTATTATTCCTTCAATTTATAAATAAGTGGTGGGAGTTGGATAAAGTGGGTCCAAAAGATATACAATGCTGCATGTCCGAACGTTACATCGAGCTTCTAAAATAAACAATTTTCTATAAGTTATTTCCTATAGTATTATTAGTCCATATATCGCTACACCCAACACCCCTAGCGTTATTTTATATGTTATTAATCCATAGTTATTTTCTATAAGTTATTACATCGAGCGTTATTTTATATAGTATTATTAGTACGACTTATATGTAAATTCCATTAATCCATACAACATGCCATTCTTTTTGGCGTGCTACACCTGTTTATCGTCTGTAAGCCCTTGAACCAAAAAAAACTATTATTAATATTATTACTATTATTATTACTATTGCTATTATTTTCATTACATATATATACATTCATATATGAATTCCTAAAGCAAACTACTATGCTACACTATAGCTAGACTAAGAGAAGGCAAAGCATGCATTTGTACAGGGGGTTAGCTGAAACTTTGCAAATTCAAATCTCAATAGCCAGTTGGGTTGAAGGCGAATCTGATTCATATTTCTTCCCCCGTTCAAGCTCGAATGCAATCAATTCAAAAAGAATTCAAATCGAATTTATCCCAATCCTATTAGAAATCAAGGTATATCCAATATATAAGGAATCAACCGTTCCCCCACTTTTCCACATTGAAACCCTAGTCTCCTTCGTAAGACATGTGGACTCCTCCCCCTCGATACTACTGGCGCACCTTTGGCAACTTGCAGGGATTCTTCTTTGAGGTAAGAATCAAAACCCCTCTTCTCATTAAGTAGATTATGCTACATGTTCGTTTAATTTACTAAGAGGAACTGGGTTATCAGATTTATGGGGGGTTCAATGTCCATATCAATTGTCTAGATGAATGGTATAAGCAACCCATAGGCACAGATGATTTGGATACCTGAACATATATTATAGGATGTCCTTGTACTGTTGTATGCAGGAAGAAGAACAGATAGGGAAGTTATGGAGTGGGCTTAGATGGACTGCAACGAGTTATACATTGATATATTGATTGCACATCAAGTAGCGGCTTGCACAAGTTGTGTCAATTAGCACAAGTCTTAGGGGACACATGGAGTTCAGTGTATAGATAAACCTTGATTAGGATTTGGGGCTAATAGCCTAGTATAGGTAATTAGAAGAGGTCATGAAAACTTGTGTGACCCCTAGGGACTTCGCAGAGAAGTCACCAATATACGGCATGAGTCTATGTACAGTTAACAAGCAATCACCCAAGCTATACTAGAGTATGGCAGTTTGGAGAACCTGGTATACATGGGAATGTATGATAGAATACACGAATAGGTTAAGAATGTAGGAACAGAGGTCTATATAGATATAAAAAATATCATGGGGATTCCACCGACACATGGAGGCCAGTATACTTATCTGGGCACGCGACCCGTCACAGCCTTAGACCTCGAGGTTTCACAAAGACGACATCCTACCACCCATACAGTTTCCTTTGTAGACTCCACCTCCATCTTCTGTTCTACCTCCAGCCCCTGCCCTGGACAACGCTCTTCTTCTTGGGATCTTCCAACAGCTCATGACTTTCCAGACGGAGCAGGCCAACATCTTCTGCGACACCTTGAGAGAGGCTCTTCAGACTAGAGATGCTCCCTGATCACGCCCTAGAACTTCCAAGGACTTCATCGACCTTAGGTCTAAGGAATTCTATGGGACATAAGGAATTCTCTACGCTAAGGAATGGTTAGAGAACATGGATGATTTCTTCGGATAGCCCGAGTACCTGAAGACCTGAAGATCGAGTCAGCCAGCATACAGCTTTTCGATATCGTCCAGACATGGTATGGAGATGAGCCCTAACTTTTCACACCATATGTGACTTGGGAGGAGTTCAAGCAACTGTTTAAGAAGAAATTCTACCCTGACGTAGCTCGAGAGGCGTTAGTGAGTCAATTCGAGAGTCTGGAGCAGAAAAACCTGACCGTCGATGAGTACACCTCGGAGTTTTCTCTCGCAGAGAGCATGGTCAACACCCTGAAAGCAAGGCCCGACGATTCATGAAGGGATTATCTCACGAGATTTGCATATCCATCGCCACCAGTTGAGCCACCACCTACGAGGAGATCTTGAAGGTCGCACAAGCAGTAGAGGAAGAGTTGGGCCACAAGCCGAAGAGAAATCGAGATGCATACGGAGAAGGTAGCAGCCAGTTGGGATCGATGAAATGTCCCAACATTCCAGGGAAGACCTCAGCACACTAGTATCATCACCAGCCATGAGCAGTCCCATATCAAGTCCAAGATGTTCCCACCTGCCAGTATTGTATGAAAATAGGCCACCTCCAAAAAAATTGTTGGTAGGTTAGGTTTGTGTTGGACTTGTGGCTCCAATCAACATATATCTCGAGATTTCCCAAAGAGAAAAGCGACAACACCACAAGAAGTAGTTGACGGTAATTTCTAGTAGATTATAGTAGTGGTATTGTTGATTGTCCTATATTAGATATTGACTTGTGAGTACTTGAAATATTTTAATAGCAATATTTTAGACTAATCATTCTAGTAGACCATAACTATATATGTATACACCCTCGTTTTTCTTTTTATATATTAAAATTTCGAGGACAAAATTATTTTTAGGAAGGGTAGATTTGTGAGCCCTTGAACCAAAAAAAACTATTATTAATATTATTACTATTATTATTACTATTGCTATTATTGTCATTATATATATATATATATATATATATATATATATATATAAAAATATATATATATTGTCATTATATATATGTATATGTATATATTGCTATTATTGTCATTATATATATAACTATTATTAATAATATATAATAATGACAATATATATATATACCCTTCGTCCTCCGTCGCCAGAGGCCTCCGCCCGCCCGCCCGCTGACGCGCGCCCCCTTCGTCCTCCGTCGTCGTAGAGGTCGACATCGCCACGTGTCCTCCTACCTCGTCGCATCCTCTCTCATGGAGGGTGACCCTGCTCGTCCGGTCGCGGGGTCCCGGCCCGGCCGCGCCCGTTTCAGGCAGAGGCGCCGGCCTCCAAGATCCTCCTTGCCCTCGATCATGGGTCCTCACCCTTCTCGATATTCCCCCCCCCCCCCCCCGCCCCCTGTCTCCGTGTCCGCCGGTGCCGGAGGGACCCCCTTGTTTCCTGTCTCTCCTTGTCGAGATGCCCAGGCCGCGTCGAGCCCTGCCGTCTCGGAGGAGCTTCGCGTGGTCGAAGGGGGAGTGTCTCAGTCCCCCACCGTGGCTGTTGCCGCCGGCCGACGGCCCACCCCCCCTTTCCCCTCCCAGGGCGGTTTCCACTCCCTGCTCCCTCCTCGAGCTCGTTGGCCAGCGGAGCTCTTAGCCCTGGTCGACCGTTCCTCTTCGCTGCTCCGGCAGTCCCACCCCGCGGTGGCGCCCCTGCTGAGCTGGCCGCCCTCCTCCGCCCCTGCCTCGGAACGTGCCTCCCCGTCGACGTCTGTGGCCCCAGGTGCTCACGCTCAGCCTTTACGGTGGCCTCTGCTCCCCCTTTCCGGCGTTCAGCGTCCCGTCGCCGCCCTCTCGGCGGGCCCGTCATCGATCCGCCCCCCGCTGGCGTGTTCTGGACAGCAGGAGTCTGCTCCGACACGTCTGCCCATGCAGGCCTGCACCCTTGGGGAGTGCGCTCCTCGGGCATCGTGCGTTGACGCGGGCGTCAGCGTAGCCTCGGTCGTCCCGCCTGCCCCTTCTCCTGCACACTGCTTTCTCCATTCAATTTGCGCAGGGGAAGCCTTTCCTTCTGGTGTGGTCCCTGGTGCAGTGGCCCCACACGTGGCGGATCCTCGGTCGCCCCACGCGCTTGCTTCTCTTGTGCGGTCTAATCTTGGCGCAAGTGATTCTGCTGATCACTTTGGGCTTCTCGTGGGCTCCCCCCCCAACGTGGCGGTTATTTCTTCCCCCCTTGCGCAGACTTGTGAGCCCCCCCTTGCGCAGTCTGGTGAGCCCCCCTACTGCGCAGTCTGGTGAGCGCGAGATGTCCCCCCTCTTTGTGCTTTTGGTGCAGCGCAGTGTAGCCCGCGCATGGTAGCCCATTGTGGCCCCCCGCTTGCGCAGCTTGTTCAGGGCAGCGCGTCCAAGCGGTTGGGTCCATCTCCTCGCCTTCCGGACCCAGTAGATGTCCGCTGCCCGATACTCCTGGGTGCAGCCTCCGGTCGCGGTAGATCTTCCTCTCCCTCCCCGGTCCTCGGCCCCGGTGCAGCGGGTTCGACCCTGGTCGTTCCCTCTTGGCCCAACTCCGCTCACTCCCGGTTGGAGCAGACCGCCCCGTCGGCGCCCCCAGTCCTCTTTGGCCGCGGTGTTACCTCCTCCTCCCCCTCTCCTATCCCTGTATTCGGTGCGTCGCATATCGCCCCCTCGGACAGCCCCTCGCTGGGTCAGACCCTGATTTCTCGGGCGGTCGCCGGAGATGCTCTTCCCCCCCTCAGGCCTTTGCCTGCACGGGTACTCCCTTGGCGCAAGCCTTCTCCCCCCCGGCTGTTGCTGGAGTGGGCTCCGACGAAATTCTCTCAAGCCCCTCGGCAGACCCCCTCTCCCCTCGGGCCCGTGCCGATGTTCCCCCCTCGGCATCCATTCCCCTCCCCAACTCCCTCTCCTTTGTGGACGCACTGAGACCTGACCGAATAAGGGCTGATCCGTGTCCGGTAGCTGAAGTGAGCTTGCCTGAAGTCAACCTGCTGCCTCCGCAGGACGGATACCCTATCCTGGTCCCCTTCTCCTGCGAAGAGGTCCGCTCCCTCTCTTCCCCTTTCATCAGGACTTTGGTCCTCAAGTTCGGTTTCGGATGCCCTAAAATTTCTATTGTTCGGGAAGCCATCTCTAGATGGGGTCTCTCGGCATCTTACAGGATTGCTCCTCTCGATCCCAAACACTTGCTGCTCCATCTTTCCTCCAACCAGGACTTCAGCAAAGTGTGGATGAAAGGCATGACCAAAATTGACAATCAGTTTGCCAAAATTGTCAAATGGTCACCAAACTTTAACCCCAAGATCGATTCAACCATCGTCACCTCCTGGATCACCCTCTCCAATCTCCCCCTAGTTTGTTTTCCTGCTGCAGCCCTCAAGAGGATCGCCAGTGCGTTCGGTGTTCTTGTAGCCATCACAGAGGAAACAAAAAACCTTTCTAAATGTAATTACGCCAAGATCTGCGTAGAGCTGGACCTCACAACAGAGCCATCCAAAGTGATAGAAATAGAACTCGGTGATCAAACATTCAGTCAATCGTTGGTTTACGACAACAGTATTATTTTCTGTCAACACTGCCAGATGTGCGGTCACTCTTTACAACACTGCTTCCGCGCTCATCCAGAACTCAAGAAACCTGCCCCCAGGAAAGTGCACAATTCCGAAGCAGCACCCCCTTCCCGCCCCACAATGTGGATCCCTCTCTCCCCCCATCCCCCGGCTCGGAGTTCCACAAACCTCCTCGATTCTGGCTCAGCTTCTACCCCTTCTCGCGCCATCATGCTCCACCAGTCCAGCGGAGCGATAGTTGCAGATTTTGCTGTCGGCGCCAGCGCGCTGCCAGTTCCAGACTGCCTCCCTATCCCCTCATCCCCCTCCCTCGTAATCACTCTCCATAATTCCTTCGCAGCCCTTGATTCGGATGACGGCTCTCCTGAGACGCCTATCTCCGGTGGCCTCCCCACCCCCCTCCCACTCCCCCTCCTTTCGGCCTCAACATTGTCCCCCTCCACAACCCCCTACCGTTCCTCCCTCCCTCGTCGCCCCACCCCATCACTCATTGTCCCCCTCCTCCGTCGGTCACATATCTCCCTCCAACGGCGAGGTGGTCGGGGCTCAATGCTCCGCCACTCCAACCCCCCTTCGATCGGCCTTCGCTCCTCCTCGCCCGTCCTCCCCGCTCACCGGAAGATTTTGGCAGGCGCAGCAAGCGGGTTTCCTCGATCGAGATAATCCTCTCTGCGCTCTGTCGGAATGCGAAGACTATGACATTTCCCTCTCAGCTACTGCAGCCGCCGTCTCGAGTTCAGATCGGACTCTAGTACCGGTCAGCAAAAGCCCCAAAAAAAAGAAGAAATCCAAGAAATAAAGGCAGCGTACAGCGATGACCACGAGATCTGCCGTAAAGCTGCAAAACCCATCTACCTTCTCCTCTAATGCCTAACATTCTTTCTTGGAATGTTCGAGGCATTGGTAATAAACAGACTATGAATCGGATCATCAGTCTGACCAAATCTCATCGGATCGATTTACTTGTCATTATCGAACCCAAAATACCTCATAGAAGAATGAAAGAAATCCAACTCAAGCTGGGATTCCCTTCCGCTATTACCGGTTGTCACGATATTTGGATCTTCTTCGCAACCGACTTCCGCTTTGGCATTATCAACGACTCCCCTCAAGCCCTCTCCTGTTGGGTTGAACATCCCGCATTCAAGACCCGCTTCATCCTGTCGGCCATCCATGGTAGCTGCAGCATCCCGGAGCACAAAGTTCTTTGGGAGATTCTGTCAGGCCCCTCAATCCCGCACGATGATATGCCTTGGCTTTGCATCGGAGATTTCAATACGGTCTCTTACAGAGAGGAGAAATCTGGTGGCCGTGACCCCCCTCATTCGGCCATGGAGGACTTCAACAACTTCGCTTTATCCGCACATCTGTCCGACATCCCCTTCCACGGCAACCAGTTCACTTGGTGCAACATGCAAGACGGTTCGCGTAGGCAGTACTCCCGCCTGGATCGTGCCATGGTCAGTGACTGTTAGACGGATTTGGGTCTGATCAGCAATCTGTCGCACCTGAACTCCACAGAATCTGACCATTCCCCCCTCCTTCTTGAGATCAACATCTCTCATAACCGCATCAAAAAATTATTCCGCTTCCTTGACTTCTGGCGCCACCATCCACAGTTCATGAGCATCGTGGAAGAGGCATGGGCTTCTGTCACTCATCAGGACCCTATGGTCAGATTTGCTTCCAAACTTAAAGCTACTAGAAAAGCCCTTACGACCTGGAGCAAAATTACGTTCGGGGACATTTTTCAGGCAATTAAGGATGCGGAAGACGATGTCACCCGTGCGGAGATCGATTTCACCCTCTTCAATTCCCAGGAGAATCGTGCCTCTCTCAACCTCGCCAAGGCCATCCTCAATTCCAGAATCAGGGTTGAATCTGAATTTTGGAAACAGAAGGCCAGATTATCCTGGGACCTGGAGGGGGACAAGAACTCTGGCTTCTTATACAAATGCGTCAAAGGACGCAAAAGTTCTCTCAAGATTCACCGCATCCGCGATGATAATGGTCAAATTCTAGATGATCAGGAGAATATTCAGATGGCAGCCATGAACTATTTCTCCAACATGTTCGCCAAAGAGGCCGTGATTAAAGATGACGAATTCCTGTCCGAGATCCCATCACTGATTAGTGACAGGGATAACGATAGCCTCCGCGCCCCCCCTCCGTCGATGAGATTAAGATGGCAGTATGGTCCATTAATGCCAACAGTGTACCGGGTCCGGACGGATTCAACGGGGTATTCTTCCGCTCTTGCTGGGACATCATTCGGTCCGACCTCGGAGAGGTCGCTAGCGCCTTCTTTCAAGGTGCCACCTATCCGAAATCTATATCCTCCGCTCACATCATCCTCATTCCCAAGAAAGGCAATCCGGACTCCTTTACGGACTTCAGACCAATCAGCCTCTGTACTTTCACCAACAAAATTATCTCTAAAATTGTTGCCTCCAGAATGGCGGACATTCTACCCAGAATCATATCCGAAGAGCAAAGCGGCTTCGTCAAAGGTCGTAATATCTTCGAGAATATCCTTCTGGCCCAAGAGATGATCTCGTGTATGAAATTCCCGTCCAGGGGGGGAACGTTGCCATCAAACTGGACATAGAAAAAGCTTATGACCGCCTTGATTGGCAGTTCATGATCTGGGTGCTCAGAGCCTTCGGTTTTTCGGAACCTGTCATCGACATCATCTTCAGATCCATCAACAGCTCCTGGTTTTCTACTGTCATAAACGGCCAATCTCAGGGTTTCTTCAAAGCTTCCCGAGGAGTAAGACAGGGAGACCCCCTCTCCTCCACCATTTTCATCATCACTGCCGAAGCCCTGAGAGAAACCTCAAAATTATGTCGCAATCTCCCGGGTTCCAACACTTTTACACTACGATCGGTTGCCCTCTCATTACTCATCTGGCGTACGCGGACGACATCCTCATTTTCTTTGCTAGCACGATTGGAGCCATCGAGGTGGTTATCAGAACCCTTGCCAAATACACTCGCTGCTCTGGGCAGAAAATCAACAACAGCAAGTGCGTGATATACACCCACCACAAAGCCGATAAAACTCACTCGGCTGTGCTGTCTTCCATTACTTCCTTCTCCATAGCTTACCCCCCTTTCCTGTACTTAGGCTGCCCGCTGGTATACGGTAGAGCGAACTCTGGGATTTTTGAACACATGATTAGCAAGATTCGCCAAAAAAATTGTGGGCTGGCACAACGCCACCCTTTCCTCCGGGGGGAAGTTAATCCTCATTAAGCATGTCCTATCATCCATCCCCATATACACCTTAGCGGTGTGCTCGTCCCCAACCAAAGTGCTTCATTCTATTGAATCCATCCTTGCCAAGTTCTTTTGGGGTCATCTGGAAGGAAAAAAACAAGTATCACTGGGCCAGTTGGGCTACCATGGCCAAATCTACTGAAGAGGGTGGTCTGGGTTTCTGCAGGCTTGCCCACATGGTCGACGCCTTCTCAGCCAAATTATGGTGGAAAATCCGCTCTGAAAACTCGATCTGGACCAGGTTCATGCGTGCGAGATACTCCAAATTCTGTCACTTAACCGAGGCGTCTGCTAACAACAGATCCTCCGCGTTGTGGCGGTGTATCATCCATGGCCGTATCCTCGCGGAACCACACCTTCGGCTGACCCTGGGTAACGGTCATTCGCAGGCTTGCAAGGAACGCTGGTTAGGGGCTGACATCCTCAGGCCCAACGCGATTACTCTGCCTCTGTGCGAGATCCGAGATTTAAGGAATGATGACGCGTCTGGGTGGGATTGGGGTAGGGTGCGTGATTGGCTAGGCCCGACAGCCGAGGCGAGCTTGGGTGCTTCTAATCTATCGATTAATGACACTCAGGACGTGCTCAGATGGTCCCCCAACCAGAGTGGCGTCTTCACCCTAGCTTCGGCCAGAGCCATCCTCAGAGACATACAAATCTCGACTTCCCCTTCCGCCAAGTTTTGGCACACGTGTATTCCGGCAAAATGGTCCATTCTCATCTGGCGTGCCGCGCGTCGGAAACTCCCCACGGATGATGCAGTTAAATCCTTCGGTTATAGTCTGGCGTCCAAATGCCACTACTGTGTTGATCACCATTCAGAATCCGCCGAGCACGTTCTGCTTTCTGGGGAGTCTGCTTCTCTCATTTGGACTCACCTTCACTACAAGTGCAAAAAGGTCTCCATAACCGGGGGCATCAACGATCTGCTAGCCAGCTGGAACACGTTTCACGGGCATCAGATCGTCGCTGCCGCCGCATTTTGGGTTTTATGGAAAAATAGAAACAAATACAGATTCGAGGATCGTCAATTCCAGC
>JANAVB010014200.1:10352189-10403790 GCA_029216955.1 Iris pallida
GATAAGCAAGTACATGAGATCGGTCCCGCTACTTGGGACTCTCGCTAAGGAAGTACACGAGATCGGTCCTGCTACTTGGGAGTCTCGATAAGTCTCGCTAAGAAAGTACACGAGATCGGTCCTGCTACTTGGGAGTCTCGATAAGTCTTGATAAGGAAGCACGCGAGATCGGTCCCTCTACTTGAGAGCCTCGATAAGAAAAGTCACGAGATCGGTCCCGTTACTTGGGAGTCTTGATAAGGAAGTCCACGCGACTGGTTGTCGCTGAGATCGGTTTCGCTACTTGGAAGTCTCGATAGAAAGTTGGAAAGCATGGTCATGAATAAGGAAGGACTTGGTAGATCGAGTTGAGTCTTGCATGGTCATTGGACAACTTGTGCGCAAGAAGAAATTCCTCGAACGATCCCGGGGTACCCGGTTCATGTCGTCCTAGGAGGAATTGTAGATATTGTACGGCCTTCATCGACGGTACGACTCGATTGAAGTGAACCGTTACAATATAGGCTGCGGTACATTCGGTGGGAGCTCGTACCTTGCCATGCGAATGGTCACCGTATGCAAAGATCCAGGATAGCTTGACATTACTAGTGACCACTCACATAAATGTGTCGGCCTAAGAGTGGCTATCCGCGTGTATACCTTTAGATTTCATTGAGTACTAGCAGGTTACGATTTGGGTTAACAAGTTGTACTTATTGTAAGTGATAACCTTGAATCGACACGAGTTAGGTGTGTACGGTTGCATCACCATTCTGGAGCCTAAGATTTGGCTATAGTAAGGACACGTGCTTCGGCATAAATGTGGCGTCGTCTCGAGTCAAGTCATAAAGGGCCCTAAGGCAAGGGGTTAAGTCTGGTTGATCCTTGGGAGACATGGCCTCGATCTTAAGGCACGAGCAAGTGTATTGGCACGGCCAGCACGAGTCGTCCCCTTGACATCATTGGCACAAGAATGGTTTAGAGGCACACAGAAACAAGTGAAAGGTCTTGGCACGGTCGAGTTGCCTAAGTTTCTACTCGATGAGGCATTGCCTCGAATATATTGAAGTCATGAATAGGGTATAACACGACCCTGTCGTTGCGTCTCCAAGTATAGGCCAAGACGTCCTTGTCCTAAAATTGATCCTAAGGTAAGACTAGAAAGACAATCAAAAAGGGATTAAGCTGCACAAAGTAAATAAACGTTTCGATTTTGTATGGATGGGCGAGGAGCTCACTCCACCAGTATAGTTAAGTACTGACACCCACAGAGTTTTCATTTGCAGGCACAGGTAGAAGCTCGTGGCACAGAGCTCGCTTGGATGCATCGAGGCACGGAGTTCCATGGCGATTCGAAGCGTGCGTTCCGCATGGAGACTGGACTTATACGGGACATAATGTATAGATATCGCCTCTCCAAAGCATCCGCTGGTTCAAGACTTGTATTGAGAGATGAGAGAGCGAAGTGACTTGTAAATGAGAGAAAAGTGAGCACGAGAGACTTGTAATCATGGCCTTGCGTCCCATTGTAATCTTGTTGTTCAATATCAATAAAGATCACTTTTGAATAACTTGTATTTTGCCTCTAAATTTTTGTTGCATGTTCAATATTTGTGCTTGGGACTTCTGTGCGACGACCCCGTCGCAGCCGCTGTAATCGGCCGTTATGGACCTGTCTTGTGTGAGTACAATCTAGGCTCACGCGACATCACGTCTTAGCGAGGACGATCGCTCCTACGGAAGCGGAGCGTGAAATAATGGTATCAGATCACGGCTTTACGTCCATGTACTTCAAGTCGATTCTCTCAGTTTTGAAAGCTCATTCATAGAAAAAGAAGTATGCGCTCTCTCTCAAATGTCCCACGGCATGTCCATAGAATAAAGTCTAAATATTTTCAAAAGCTCATACAAGTGTTCAATCGAACGCATTGGTAGGTGATAGCCTTTGTGCCAAATGGTGTCAAACTCGATTTGATAGAAAATACATGCTAAAGTTAGCAAGTCGCGTGCGTGCCTAAATAGTCCTTCGTCGACATTAGAAAATGAGCATGAAAACTCGAAGTATAGTCCGTACGGGATAGCTATGTACACAGCCTTTTGGCTAAGTTGTGTCGCGTGTCGTGCAACTCGAATTTTTGGTACAAATGAATCGCGAGCAATATTAAGTATCGTTCGATCGAGAACAGAGATATACTTAGAGTGTATATCGATAGAAACACTATCCGACTAATGCTTAGGCGTACACGGATGATTGGTTTAGGTTTAGAGGAATAGTCCGAACGACTTAGTACGTTGAGATACGTGAATCATAAATTTGATTTACATGTGGAATATCGATAAAAATATATGAGACTTAGACTATTGAGACGACGTCAGTGATTACGCTAGAGTTTCGTCGAACAAATCAGAAAGATGTATTAGCAAATAATATGAACATGATTGTGGGGTAAATTGGATGACTCGAATCCTGAGTGGTGTATGGACCGTCTAAGAAATCATTCGAACAAAATTGAGGATTATGGGTAACAACGAGTATGTCGGCGAGGCAATGCGATCACACAAAGTCTTAGAACGCGTCATGCTTAGTTGGTCGTGACTTCGAATGTCCCGAATGAGATGTCATTCGGACAACTTGTGAATGGGCGACGCGAGTTAGGAAACGATATTGAATCAGGATTCAGAACGATAAATAAAAATTAATGTCTTGATCGAGAAAACCTAGAGGATCGCACTTATGATTTTGGATTTGGTCGAATGGAATTTTGGTATATCCTTCGAACAATAGCATCAATTGTATGACTCGTAGTTCGTTGCGAAGGAAGATCGTCAGGTTATGTACATCATCGATGGTATTGAGGCATATTAAAGTTCGATGTACGATAACTCGGGGGTACTCTGATTCGAGGAATGATGATCGTGTAAGATGTCATTATTCCGATGGATGCTATACTCGGGATGTTGAAATGTATCGAGGATAAGATAGACTTGGCTCAAGGATTTTTCTATTTAAACGAATGACAAACAGACTATCGAACTGAGATCTTGGCTTGGATGAAAATGAAATATTTGGATTGATTCGACGATAACCACAACATTGACATTCTTGTCTTATGCGAGTGCAACTCGGACCTCGCATATGCGTCACGTCGGACTAGGGCGATCATTTTTCATGAGCACTGGTATAGTGATTCATACAGCGGGGGTGATCGAACTTGCATGGCGTGACAATATGATTGCTTCGACTTGAGGTTTGACGCGAAGGTGGACTCGAGAATGACTCAGTGTGCTTGACGATTGAAATTGAGGATTGAATGGGTCCAATTCGCGTATCGAGAATGAATTAGTCAGGACTCAAGAAGAAGTTACACTCCAATAAGGACGATTATCCTGCGAGAATGTGGCATGGTGATTCATGTCCAACGTAGATATTCGAACTTGCGTGAGATTAGGGCATGACAAATTGTTGTGCTAGACGACCTCGTGATCGAATACATAAATTGGTTAGAATGGATATGTGTATTATGTCGATATGTCAGAAGGAATAGACTATATAAATTGGTGATTTGAACGGATTCGAATCTGCACAACGAATGCCTTGATACTGTTTGCCATGAAATATAAAAGAACAGAACAATTATCGGAGGACTGGACTTTTACTTCACAATACAAACTCGCTTGTACAAAGAAAGCCTAGGGACGAAAACTTAGGTACAGCAATCTAAGTATAATTGTTTATTTTAGATTCTGGGGGTGACGATAGAGGCTCAGAAAAGTGACGGCAGCTCTGCCTTACTCCTTGGACGATCGGGTGCAGCCTTGGCTCTGTAGAAGAACTGCTTGGCGTTGATGAAGAAATGCTCTCCTTTCAATTTTTCTCTGACTCTCTGGATCCGGGGGGGTGTGCTTTCTCTCTCTCTTTTTCTCTGCTCTCTACTCTTCTATGTCTCTTTCCGTCTGTGTGTCTGTCTCTTCTGTCTCCGTGTATTCTGTATCTTGCAAGGGAATGCCACCATACTATTTATAAGAGTGGAAGGGCATCATTAGGGTTTGCAATGATTGTCCATTCTCAAAAGCTGGCGACTAAGGATCAATGAATCTGGGCCGCTCATCTTGAATATAATAGATCTGGGCAATTAATGTGATTGCATCAAATCTTTGTAGGTATTTAATGATGATTGACATAAATCCCCATGATTTGTTATGCCAATCTCAGATTTTCAGCCACGTGTCATTGATTTGCTTGATTACAAATGATCTAATTTGATCCCAATATTTTATTGGAATTTGTTGATGGATTTCGATCGATTTGATGCCACGTGTCCCATTATTATGCCACGTGTCTTAACCGCGAGCCACTTAGAAAATCTGAGACGCATGAGGACTGCTCCCCATTGAGCCGCATAAGACTGGCCACGTGTTAAGGCTGCGTGGCAGTGGCCCCTGAACATTTGAACCGCATGGGGGTGATCTGAGCCGCATGAACGTAGGTGACCGCATGATGGGTGCTTTCTTCGTGAGCCGCATGGAGATAGTCCTCGTGAGCCGCATGGAGATAGCCTCTGCTTGAGCCGCATGGGGTAGTTCTCGTGAGCCGCATGGGATAGCTTCGGCCTAAGCCGCATGGGGTGGTCTCTGTTTGAGCCGCTGTTTTCCATAAAGAAATTCTCTTTATTTGTTGTATTTCTGGAAAAATTACAACTGTAGGAATCCGATCTAGAAGACGATCGCTTTATCCCTTGGACTATGCGAAGAAGAAAAGCTCTCAAAATTTTGACAGTAGATATCAATGTATCTGTACAATGAATAAGAAAAAGAACTCTATTTATAGAGTCAAAACAGTAACTGAAAAGATAACTACCTCACCACTGGTCCATTTGAAAAGTCACGCAGACTCTAAATACACGCAGGGTTAGTGAGTAGTTACTGGACGTGGCCCGTAACTGTTGGACACATGGCATTAGTGCATGGGTCGTGTGCAAGTTACTGGGCACGCGAGAGAGAGATCGGTGGCATGGCTGCCACGTACTCCAGTTGAAATAAAATCCACGCTGTCTTGCTGAAGGCAAAAATCCACGCAGTTTCGTTGACGCAGACTCGTTGAAGGCGAAATCCATGCAAGCTTTGAAGAAGAATACTTCAGAATTCATGCAGGCTTTGAGAAGAATAACTCAAAAATCCACGCAAACTTGAGGAAGGAGAAGGTTCAGAATCCACGCAAACCGCCAGCTGTCTTGATTTGGCACGCTTCATCTGACACAAAATCTCTGACATTGATTATATTGTCAGCCGCATTAAATGAAGATAAGACCCAAAGTCACGCCAACTTGGTGAAGAGTGAGTCTTGCTAAGGAAGATTTCAAAAATCACGCAAAAGACGGCGATGATCTCTCGAGTTCTGTGCATACGTGGCATACGAGGAGACGTTTCTCGACTGCTGTGTTGTCAGTTATTATGATTCTGACGTATGGCTGAGCTGTCTCTGCGTAATTTCTAAAGGAGATGGACAGGCAGAACTTAGCGTATCTTTTGTGCTGCTTCTCGGATCACTCTGCGTGACTTGTTCTGATCAACTCAGCGTAACTTCATTTTTGAGGCCTACAAAACCCCCTTCAAAGTTTTCGAAAAATGATAAAATATTTTCGAAATACTTTGAAAATAAAGATGATGAAAATGAGTTAAAGTCACGCTGAGATGGCTCCAAAATTTTTCGGAAGTCGAAAAGACTTCGAAGTTCTTTGAAAACATCCAAATGAACTTATTAAATGTCATAATGACTCTTCGTTCTTCGAGACTGATTGCGTCCAATTTATGGGGGAATATGAACTGTCGACGAGATCTGTTATATAAATAGGAAGAGATTCTCAGCTTTGACATTCATCTCTCGAAAATATGACCCCAAAGGAAGCAGCCGAAGAGGAAGCACGCAAGTTGGGCTTTTGTTCCCATGGTGACCCCACTTTTGGGGGCAAAGAACCCGAACCTGTCGTCATCGAGCTCAAGGACGACTCCATGCAGTTAGCCAAGAATCTCTTGAGCTACTTTGGATTGGATGGCTCGTCTTCTTCTGATGGGCAGAGCCTTATGGAGAAGCGTGAAATGCTCGAGACTCTATTGCATCGCCTGGGAGTTAAGAGCGTAGAGGAGTTAGGCATCAAACTTAGCCGCTCTGGAAAATAGGGCGTAACTTTCTACGCTTTTGTTACACTTTTTTATCTTTTTGTAAGGCCATCAGTGCCTGTTTAAAGAATGAAGTACAACTTTTGTGTTTGATCTGCGTGCCTTTTAATGAAGAATATTAATTAGCACTCTTTGACTGTTTCCAATGTTGTACGGTCTCCCGAAGTACACGTGACACTCATTCCACAATTTACGAGCGCTATTTATGCGGATCTTTTCCAAGAATAGACCTGCACTTGACCCTTTAAATAGATGGATGAACTCCACGCAAACTCATCTTCCTATTCTTCTTCCTCTCTTCTGAGAATGAATTTTCTATGAGAAGAAAATAGAAAAGCCATGTTGTCTGATGTCAAATCTCTGTGCACGCTACCAGACATGGATCTGTCAATCCTTAGCAGCAAACTCAGCGGTAAGTTCAATATACACGCATCGAATTTTTTTGTTTGCTAAGGACAAATTCATCTTCCTGAAATGAACAGAATGCATCTGTCTTTGCTTGGCCAGTTTCTGTTGACTAATTTTTCTTTACTGTTTCTTGCAGAATTTTGGCTGAAAACCTTCTTCAGAACTGGCATTGGTGATGTGGATGCTGTGGACAATGTTCTTCTGACACCCACATCAGGGAGCTCATACGCTTTTGACGCGTAAATCAGACAACTCAGAACTCTTCGTGAGATAGAAGGGTCTTCCTTAGATGGTAGGAAGAGCCTTTATACATGAGAGTTGGATGGTGGAGTTAACTCTACTACCGAGAAATCGGGTAGTAGAGTTCCTTTCAAGGCAGAACCAGGAATTGTATCCCAAGGTTTGGATACATTTCTGTCTTCCTTGAGAGGTTACCCCCATCCACCAGTTGTATTGGCAGCAACACGTTTTCGTGTTGCCCTACTCTGTGGTTCTCCTTTCGTCTGAGAGATAAGACTAGAGTTTGATTCCTGTTGGACGCCCAGGAATTGTCACAAACAACGAGATTGCCAGAGAAGATCCAAGAAGAAATAGATCTCAGTTGTACATAGAATGAAAATCCAAGATTTGTAATAGATTTCCATTATAATTTGTAGGAAAGTCTAAGAAAATGTAATAGACTTTTTATGGTAAAATGGGAATGGAAATGACACTTCTTCTATGCTTTAATGATTTGTATTTGTGGATGAATTGTGGACATGATAGATAATAAAATCATCTTTTCTATTTTTAGAGTATATGATATTATCAGAGGTATTATGGACATGATAATATATAGGAACTCGAAAGAAAATAGATTGATTTCTATGCAGAGGTCAAA
The DNA here is from genome assembly GCA_029216955.1 of Iris pallida. Lineage (NCBI taxonomy): Eukaryota > Viridiplantae > Streptophyta > Magnoliopsida > Asparagales > Iridaceae > Iris > Iris pallida. The sequence continues at coordinate 10,359,634 of JANAVB010014200.1, forward strand.
ACATGACAAATGAGTAAGCAGATTCGAAATTGATTCAGAGGTTATGAAAATATGATAAATAAAGAATCCTCACTTAATGAACTGATAGAAGATTATGAACGGATGAACCGTTAAGAAACGATGAACAGATGAACTGTCGAGTGAATGTAATAAATGAACGGACGAACCGTCAAGTATTAATGAACATGTGAAACGTCGGATGAATGTGAGAAATGAATGGATGAACTGAATATCGGGAAAGAATACGTCCCTTCGATCCTTGTAACCATATGCCTATAAATAGAGCATATATTTGAATAGAAGGATTGTATTTTATCCACAATGTCTTTTGAAGAGAACATAAAGAAGGCTGAAGTCGCCCTTGAAGCTACTGAAGGTGTTAAAGAACATCCACCTCCGCAGAAGAAGGAAATGGGCGAAAGCTCGTCTACTCCCAAGCCGCCAAAAGATATCCTGGACTTCCTGGTCGAACCAGGAGAAACCGAAGAAGAAGAAGCAATGAGGCTGGCTGCCTGTCAATTCTTGGTGCGGTCAGAAAAAGATGTATTCAATTCTTTTGTTGATTATGTATGTGGTCCTCGTCCCAAATATGAAAGGGATCACAGTGATCTTCCATGATGATGTACCTTTTTTTTTCTTGAGGGATTTGTCTCAAATAAACTCCATTTAAGGAAACTTTGTTTACGATATATCCTTCCCACTTTATATTTTTGCCTTTATTCATTGATCTTTTGACTCAGAACTCAGAAAGACTAAATATCACTTTCATAAATATGATATTGAGATAGAAAATTTAGAGGTAATGTGGACATGATTTTCTGGATATCAAATTTGTTGAGAAAACGATACAAAGTAGAATACCTATCTCCACTGGGGATAATAGATATCAGAATGATTCTTCGAAAAGAACAATAAAACAGCTGGAGAGTGATGGGAGGACGATCTTGATAGAAATATCAGACGTAGTACTTCTTCAAGAATTTGCCGTTGATGGGCATCATAGTGGCTTTACCATCTAGAGTAGTGAGTTGATAAGCCCCATTAGAAAAGATCTTATTGACAATGAATGGACCTTCCCATTTTGCATCAAACTTGCCCTTACTCATGTGTGTCATAGTCATCGGGCGTCTGACGGTAAGCACAAGTTCTCCTTTCTGAAATGTTCGAATTCTGACTTTCTTGTTAAAAGCCCTTGAAATTCTAGCTTGATAGAATTCAATATTCTGTTGAGCAGATAACCGTTTTTCATCCAGAGCCTCCAATTCTTGAAGTCGAAGACGATCATTATTTTCAGCAGTGAGTTCATTAGCGATTGCTATCCTTAAAGAAGGAATTTGAATCTCTAATGGGAGAACAGCCTCAGATCCGTACACCAGAGAGAAAGGTGTACACTTAGTAGCATTACGGACTGTAGTACGATAAGCCCACAAGCATTCCCCGAGCTTGTCACTCCAATTACGTTTGTTAGTGGAGACAAACTTCTTTAGGAGTTTGATGATAGTCTTGTTGAAAGCTTCTGCCAATCCGTTAGCTGCTGGATTATATGCGGTAGAAGCAACATTATTGATCCGGTGATCGTCACAGAATCGAGTAAATTTCTGGCTGACGAACTGTGGTCCGTTATCATGAACAATGCGTCGAGGAACACCAAATCTGTAAATGACGTGGTGCTTAATAAAGCTGATGACATTAGACGTCTTAACTTCAGATAAAGGAATAGCTTCGGCCCATTTGGAGAAGTAATCGGTTATTGCGAGAATGAATCGATGACCTTTAGATGACGGTGGATTGATCGGGCCGACAATGTCCATGCCCCAAGCTTCGAAGGGCCATGATGCTGCCGTCGGATGTAGAAATTCCGAAGGTTGATGTATAAAATCCGTATGGATTTAGCAAGCTTTGCATTTCCTTGCATATTCAATGGCATCTGATACCATAGTTGGCCAATAATAACCCATCCGTCGAATACGGTCTTGAAGTTTTGGCCCAGGTTGATGCGCTCCACAAATTCCATCATGTGCTTCACGAATAACTTGTTGGGCTTCATCACCAGCAATGCACCGAAGGAGTAAACCATCATAAGCTCGACGATATAAGGTCTTTGTTGTATGATTGTAATAGAATCTGAGTGATCGTCGTCTGATAGATGCTGCCTCACTCGGATCATCCGGAAGAATATCATACAATACAAGATCTAAGAAAGGAAGTCTCCAATCTTTATCCGTATTTTGATTCTCAGTCGAGTTACTGAAGATGAATTCCATGCTGGAATCGGATGAAGATGATATCGATTTACGACTAAATCCAAATCCTCTTGTTGTGTTGACGTCATGAGATGTTGATTCTTCAATGTCAACTGGAAGTCCTAGAGTCAGGTTATTTTCAAGATGAAATAATTCTCGACTATGAACAACAATCATTTGTTGCCGTCTGATTGGGATAGCCAGCACCGCTACAAGATTAGCAAGGGCATCAGCTTCTGTGTTACATGCTCGTCTAACATGTTCAATGAAGAATTCCTTAAATGATGAGGCCATAGATATGGCCACTCTATGATAAGGAACCAGATCTTGATGGCGAACTTCATAAGTACCCCTGATCTGATTGACAATAAGTTTAGAGTCTCCATACGCCTCCAAATGTTGAATATTCAGATGTTTAGCGAGTTGAAGACCAATAAGCAATGCGTTGTACTCAGCTACATTGTTTGAACACGGCTGATCGAGAGAATAAGCTCTTTGGATGGCAAGACCTTCTGGCGATACAAGAACAATTCCAACTCCAGCAACAATATCGCCATTAGGACCAATTCTTGATGCTCCATCAAAGAATAGACGCCAAGTAGGATCTTCTTCTGCAATTTGATTTGAATCTAGGACTTCATCTGGGATTTCATTATAGAGTTTTGAATTTTCTGGAATTGAGTGAGCAGCCAGAAAATCAGCTAAAGCTTGTCCTTTGACTGATTTCTGAGGAATATAGTGCATGTCATACTGAGCAAGTAGGATTCCCCAGTTAGCCAATCGAGAATTCAAAACACTGGGTTTCTTCATCATGATCCGTATAGGATTGATCCTGGAGATGACATGAATAGTCTGGCCAATGATATAATGACGTGTCTTTTGGACAGCAAACATCAAGGCTAGACATTCTTTTTCAACCGGTGAATATCGAGGTTCAGCTCCGGTCATAGTGCGGCTGAGATAATAAATGGCTTGTTTATGGCCATTTTGATTCTTTTGAGCGAGTAATGCACCCAATGAATGACTCATTGCTCGAGTATAGACGAGGAACGGTATTCCTGAGACGGGAGGTACCAATACTGGAGGGCTCATTAGATATTGTTTTATATCATCGAATGCTTTCTGACATTCATCATTCCAGACAAAAGAGACACCTTTCTTCATAAGTTTCTTGAATGGTCTGCAGCGTCCTGATAAATTAGAGATAAATCTCCTGATATAAGCGATTCTTCCTTGAAATCCTCGTAGCTCTTTTAAGGTGCGTGGAGGACGCATCTCTTGGATGGCTTTGATCTTCTCGGGATCCACGTGTATACCTTTAGAGGTAATGACGAAGCCGAGAAATTTACCACTAGAGACGCCTAAGAAGGACTTAGTAGGGTTCATCTTTAATTGATGCTTACGCATTAGATCAAATATAGTCTTCAAATCTTGGATATGATCCTCCTTTTGTCGACTTTTGACTGCAATATCATCAACATAGCATTTGATTGTTTTCCGCAAATGTTTCACGAAATATAGTGCTCATAGCTCGTTGATAAGTTGCTCCTGCATTCTTGAGACCTAATGGCATAACTGTATAACAGTATGTACCAATCGGCGTTCTGAAAGAAGTGTGCTTCTCGTCTTCTGGGAACATTTTGATCTGATTGTACCCAGAATACCCGTCCATGAATGACATTCATTTAAATCCACAAGTATTATCAACCATGACATCAGTGATTGGTAGAGGAAATTCGTCTTTAGGACACGCCGCATTGAGATCGCGGAAGTCTATGCATACTCTGATCTTGCCAGTCTTTTTAAGAACAGGAACAATATTAGCCACCCAATCGGGATGTTGTTCCTCTCTAATAAACCCAGAGGTAATGAGTTTATTGACCTCAGCTTCAATTGCATCCATGATGTCTGGACGAAATCGTCGCTGTTGTTGTTTGACCGGTTTAGCATTCGGCAAGATATTGAGCTTGTGAGTTGCAATTTGAGGATCAAGCCCTGGCATATCTTCATAACTCTAAGCAAAGACATCGATATAATCACGAATGAGTTTGATCATGTCTTTCTTATCAGTTTCTGAAAGACTTTCACTGATGAATATTGGTTTGGGAGATCCCTCTTCGCCAACATCTATTTGAACAAGTTTATCTTCAGTCGGGGGTTCTTTTTGCTCGAAACGAAACTCCCATTGATTATCTAATCTTTGGGCCCACTGTTCTGATTCAGGTGAGATTTCAAACTCTTCTTCGTCTTCATCACTTTCTTCAGAATGGTCAATGGAAACCATGTTAGAAGACAGAAGGTTGCAATAGAAGTTACCGATACTCGTATCGGAATCCCAAGAAGTGGTACTAGAAGAATCAGATCTCTTATCTTCGTCAGACTCAAGATCTTCATGGATAATGTTGATGAAAGGAGTAGGAGCAGTATAACCCAATCTGTATTTCGTCCTTCCATATTTCAAAGGAGGAATCCGGACAGGCATTTTTCTTTCTTTTCCATTATTAAGGCCAGTCCTGAAGTCATAGCCCATATTTTTGATGATGTCTCTAGATTGCTGACTATAACGACGTAGTTGTAATCTTCCAGTATCATCATTTTTGTCATCATCTTCAAGATCAGAAGGATTTTGAGGCCCTTTGTAGAAGAATATTGGAATGTCTCCTGGCTTTCTGCTGGGAACTAGAAAGTATGAAGATTGTACAGGTTCTAGAGATACATCTGTATGAACAGTCTGTACAACTCCTATGGTTATTGTGTTCAAGTCATCTAACAGATGTAAATAACTATGAACATAATTACACACATCAACGTACTGCAAAGGTGGAGACTTTTCATTAAATGTAAAAAGAAGCAATATTTACATAGGGAGAAGACTGAGCCTTAGAGATTTTAGCCAAGTCAATGACTAAAGGGGGAGAAGAAGAAGAAGCTTTGTTTCGATTAAGATCGATAACAAATGGCTCAGAAGAGGTGAGCTCCCTTGAAGTTTGAGTAGGAAGAGTAGTCCACCCTCCAACTGGAATTAGCAGAGTATCTTATGAAGGTACAGGAACTGTAGTACGCCTACTGACAGGAATGATCAGTGTATTCTGAGTAGATGACTGAGGTAACGGAGAGATCCGTCCACTCACTGGAATGATGAAAGAATCTTCTCCAGAGGGTTTAGGAGATTGTTGCTGAGTAGTTTGACATTTAACAGGGATTTTTAAAGTCTCACTTTGTGCATCTTCTTTCTCCATAGCTTGTATGATCCTTGTATACTCTTCTTTGTACATTCGGGAATCATTGAAATAAGCTTCAACCCCATGGAAGGGATTTATATCAGCAACTTCTTTTTGTACTCTTCCATTGCTATCAATGTATTTAAAACATTGATGAAGAGTAGAGGGCACCACATTATTTTCATGAAGAAAGGGCCTCCCCAGAAGAAGATTATAGGATCCCGCGATCTCGATCACATAGAAAGTGACTTTAGATCTGAAATCGCCTATCTGAAGCTTCAGATGAATCTTTCCCAAAGGCTCACTTCGGCTTTGATTGAATCCCAAGATAGTAGTAACCGTCTTGGAGAGCTTGTGAAGAGAGATTTTTAGTTCATCCCATAAACTCTTTGGCATTATGCTTATAGCAGACCCTGGGTCAATGAGGATACGATCTATCTTCATCGTATCAATATAACCAGTGTAGTAGAGAGGTCGATCATGTCGATTATCCTCCAGTAACATGTCGTCTTGTGTAAAGGTGATATTTGGGATAATCTCCAGTACACTGTTGCAATGTAAGCAAGTGGCAGGTTCCGCATCCGGTTTCTTCAATTGTGCAAGACAAGAGTCAGCTTGTAGAAGTGCTTCACTTAACGTCTCCCGAGTCTCTTTGAAAAGACGTAGAAGTTCAAAAAGGGACATTCTAGCGAGAGTATTAGCAAGCTGAGCCAAAATGTCGAAGTTGTAAGGCTTCTGAAGTCCAAGAGGAGAAGACTTCTTGATTGGCTTATCAAACCGAACCTGTTGTTTGCCTTTTTCCAGAGCCGTAGGCTTGGGAGGAACAGGTTCAGTAGATGGTTCTTCTTCGGGAGGAACATTAGGAGCATCTTTAGCATCTGAAGGGATATCAGTAGGATCTTCAGGATTTTTAGAATAATCCTTTAGGTAAGGTTTCCCCGTTCGAGTAGCACTAACAAGTGCTTCTTCTTTGTCTTTTGGCTCTGTGTCAGAGGTAGACCCAAGAGAAGTCATATGACATGACTTGATCTTTCCAGCCTTCTTAGATTTTTGAGAAGAAATCTTTTGAGGAGAAGGCGATTCAAAATCTGCCACTAGATCAGGATGGATCCACATGATTTCCCCTGTTTCCAAAGTGACTGGCACTAATCCTTCAGACTGTGGAGGAGGAAGATTCACTATGTCAAGAGTTGCCTTGGGAATAGGAACAATCCCACTTTCAAGGAGTTGAGGAGGGAAATTTCTAAATTGCATAGAGACGACGTTGGAGGTGACGGTCTTCTCTTTTGGAGTAAGAGAGATAGCTCCAGATTTAATCATTTCTTGGATCTTTCCTTTCAATACATAACATGTACAAATTGTATGACCCAGCATTCTGTGATATGGACAGTATTTAGGATGATCTGTCTTACCAGCTTCATCAGGTTTCTTGATCTCTGGTAATTGTATTTTATTACCTTTCAGCAGACATTCAAAGATACCAAGGACATCGTCGTCATCAAAAGAATATTCTTCTCTGGGGCGAGGTGTTCTTGATTGTTGAGTTGTAGAGGCAGGAGTTTGAACATTTGATGCATCTTTGCTCTGAAGATTAACTTCAAGAGTTTCTTTTCCTTTGCGAGCATTATTTTTTTTGTTAGCACCTTGTCCTGTTTCTTTAGGAGTCATCTGCACTCCTAAACCTTTGAAGGTTTCAGCACTGATTTCTGCAGCTTTAGCACTGACTATGAAGGAAGGCCAATCTTGAAATTGAGTGGACCCTGTCCACATACTGATGATTGGCAACAAGTTTGATTTGCACGTGTCAATGGTGACAGCTTCAGGAGTTCCAAGAGGCATCTTCAGAGCTTCTCTTCGAAACCGTTCAATGTATTCCTCTGTAGATTCATTATTTTTCTGCTTGATTCTAATAAGAGCAGACATAGTCATGTCATTAAGCCCTTCATAGAACCTTTCAAGAAACATCTGTTTGAAACCAGCAAATGAGGTAATACTCCCATCTGGGAGACTTCTATACCATTCATAAGCCGTTTCCTTGAGATATCCAATAAATACCCGAGTAAGGAGGGCATCACTTGGTTGTAGTTGATCAGTCATCACTTCAAAATGATTGATAAACTGACTTGGAGAAGTGGTTCCATCATAGAATGAGATAGTAGGAGGCTTGTATTTAGGAGGATATGATACTTGCTTCCATTCTATCAGATAAGGCTGCTTGATGCCTAACCTTTGTAAACCATCCTTCTGTTTGAATGCCTCGAATTGAGTTTTGAGATTTTTTAATTCTTCAGAGATAACTCCCGAAGATTGTGGAGTTGTGGCTTGTAGAGAATAGTTGGGAGGAGGAACAGCATTGTAAGCACTACCCCCAGCTCCAGAGAGACTAGGATTTGGTTGAGCAGGTCCAGGAGTATTGGATTGTACTGCTGGAGGAACTTGTACTGGACTTATATCAGTATCAACTGGTATGGCATCTGATACAGTCTGTCGATTTTGCAACTGAGCTGTCATGAGTTCATACATTGACTTCATTGTGTCAGTCATAGACTTCATTTGTTGTTCCAAAGAAGCAATTCTTTGATCTTGAGGAGTCGGGGAAGAAGAAGGTTCATCAGTATTCCCATCAACCATGTAAGTCGTGACTGTATGAGGGATTATTGATGAACTAGTAGATGTTGTATGCTCTGAATCATTGCTTCGTGTATCAAAGTTAACTATAGGAGAATTACCCCCAGTAGGAAGAGGTGGGAAGTTAGATTCTCCAAGAAATTTAGAATCAATTTCAGGGATCAAATTTCTTTGACTAGAAGCCAGGACTCTTGCTCTGGTGTTTCTATATACTCCATCTGGACTATCAACTCTACCCCCGGTGTCCCGAGAAGTCATGTTGATAGAGGCAAACAAAGGCTCATCTTCATCAGGCATAGGTTCATACTGAATCCTATTAAAGACAGACTATCGTTTATTTTGACATCTGCATTGCATTGTGACTCTTGGCTGGAAGTCACATTCATGATCACCATGGTCTTGAACTGTTGATTCACATCTGCACTGAATTATGACTCTTGGATAGAAGTCACATTCAGCATGTTCCTTTGATATAGAATTACTCCTTCTCTTCTGTTGAAGATATTCCCGTAAATCTGTTTGTGAAGATTGAGGAATATACTTCCTGTTCTTGGGTCTTGATGGCTCTTGATTATACAAAGAGTGATTAATGTGAGCCACATAATTTCTTGCATACTCTGCATCTGGATCTTTTATCTTCATATCCAATTGGTATGGTTTCTTAACACCAGAAGTGCTGAGTTTTGTTCTTAAATCAGTGGAAGGTAACATATTAATTTTGGAAATATGGAGTTTTTCTTCCATTGATCTGGATATTTGCAGAGAAGGAAGAGTTAAACCACTCCCTTGATTAGGAGTTGGTAACAGACCCTCTTTAATGGACAGATTCTGTGCCCAATTTGAAGAAATCAAAGAAGAAGACATTAAGGAATGTTTCTTCTTAGACTCATTCAGATGTTGAGACATAGAATGTCCAGAAGGAAGAGTAGTCAAAAGACCATCTCCTTTCCTTTGACTAACAAAAGTATCAGTCAAAGCTGTTCCTGGAGTAAAAACTACAGGAGCAGAAGAAACAACTAAAGAGTTATTCCTTTTCGAAGGGACTTTGTGTGGAAGACCACCCCCAGTTCTAGTAGAACTCGGTGAAGAAGAAGAGATAACTAAGGAGTTATTCTTCTCTGATGAAATACACGCTGAAACAGACTTGGTTAAAGAACCAGAGCTGTTAGCGTGACTTTTGATTTTAGAATTACACGCTGGAACAGATTCGGCTAAGGAGCCAGTACTGCCAGCGTGACTTTTAAATGTGGGTTTGCACACTGGAACAGATTTGGCTAAGGAGCCAGTACTATCAGTGTGACTTTTAGAGTTGAATTTGCACATTGGAACAGATTTGGATAAGTAGCCAGTACTGTCAACGTGACTTTTAGAGTTGAATTTGCACACTGGAACAGATTCGGCTAAGGAGCCAGTACTGTCAGCGTGACTTTTAGAATCGAATTTGCACGCTGGAACAGATTCGGCTAAGGAGCCAGTACTGTCAACGTGACTTTTAGTTACTGTCATCTTCGAGCGCACAAGAGTGTGCGTGCTTGCAGTGGAGTTCTTGCCAGTGTTAGGAGTAGACACTGTGGCAGAGACTTCACCATTGACTGCCAACTGATTCTTAGGGACATAGACAGAGTGTCCCTTCGACTTGGCAGTGATGATGGAGGCTGGAATGGGCTTGCCACCCTTAGCCCGCTGCATTTCTTCATAGACGAGTTGATCGAATTTGATCGTCATCACCTTCTTCGTCGAGCCGATTGACGAAGTGTCGTATTGAGTTGTTACCATCTCAGAAGAGGAGATGGTTTTCCCCAGCAGAGTCGCCAATTTGTTTTCTATAAAGAAATTCTCTTTATTTGTTGTATTTCTGGGAAAATTACAACTGTAGGAATCCGATCTAGAAGACGATCGCTTTATCCCTTGGACTATACGAAGAAGAAAAGCTCTCAAAATTTTGACAGTAGATATCAATGTATCTGTACAATGAATAAGAAAAAGAACTCTATTTATAGAGTCAAAACAGTAACTGAAAAGATAACTACCTCACCACTGGTGCATTTGAAAAGTCACGCAGACTCTAAATACACGCAGGGTTAGTGAGTAGTTACTGGACGTGGCCCGTAACTGTTGGACACATGGCATTAGTGCATGGGTCGTGTGCAAGTTACTGGGCACGCGAGAGAGAGATCGGTGGCATGGCTGCCACGTACTCCAGTTGAAATGAAATCCACGCTGTCTTGCTGAAGGCAAAAATCTACGCAGTTTCGTTGACGCAGACTCGTTGAAGGCAAAATCCACGCAAGCTTTGAAGAAGAATACTTCAGAATTCACGCAGGCTTTGAGAAGAATAACTCAAAAATCTACGCAAACTTGAGGAAGGAGAAGGTTCAGAATCCACGCAAACCGCCAGCTGTCTTGATTTGGCACGCTTCATCTGACACAAAATCTCTGACATTGATTATATTGTCAGCCGCATTAAATGAAGATAAGACCCAAATTTACGCCAACTTGGTGAAGAGTGAGTCTTGCTAAGGAAGATTTCGAAAATCACGCAAAAGACGGCGATGATCTCTCGAGTTCTGTGCATACGTGGCATACGAGGAGACGTTTCTCGACTGCTGTGTTGTCAGTTATTATGATTCTGACGTATGGCTGAGCTGTCTCTGCGTGATTTCTAAAGGAGATGGACAGGCAGAACTTAGCGTATCTTTTGTGCTGCTTCTCGGATCACTCTGCGTGACTTGTTCTGATCAACTCAGCGTGACTTTATTTTTGAGGCCTACAGCCGCATGCGACTGTCCACATGTCAAGGACGCATGAAGGTTTCTGGGTTTCGGGAGATTATGTCAGAGATCTCCTTCGTTTCCCTAGGAGTCTGCCATTATGACAGAGTCATTATTGCATCTTTCTGTCATTGGTCAGAGCTGTCAGCCGTCAAGGCATTAAATGTAGTAGAAGACAAAGGAAAGAGCTGTTGAGGGCCACGTGGCTCCTTCCTGGGCCGCATGGAACTATTCGAGCCGCATAGACGCTTGAGCTGCATGGGTCCCTGAGCCGCATGAGCTCTCTGAGCCGCATGGGGATCCTTGGCCGCATGAATCTTTCTTTATTCTTTTCCATGCTTCTACAGATACGAATTAGGTGATCATGCTCGATGTTTAGAAATCTGAGTGATGCGAGCTTGGGTAGAAAATCCTGTATTATCAACTTGGTTTGACCCTAGAATTGGGGTCAGTGTTGGAATTATTGTTGGAGAACTATGATTCCAATCCTGACATTGACTTTAGCCTTGAGAAATGGCCTAGCGGTTAGGCGAGACGCTCTGTTTTAAGAGTTAGCATTCAAAAGATTGATCTTGAGGATTGGTATGGATGGATAGAGTGAATAAAGAATATGAGAATATCCCTCACGAGATTCGACTGACATGCATATATTTCTGGGACGCCTGAACATGTGCACTATACGACTTGAGTGAGAATGACGAATTCTCTATCATACAACTTGGCTGAAATGCATGTATTTTGGGGACGCCTGGAATACGTGTACAATTTAACCAAGTGATACATTGAATTCAAGTAAGACTTGAGGAATGGAAAAGTGTCGAGGATTTTGAAATCATGTTAAAGGAAGGATTGACACTAGTGCGAGTGTGGCTCAGATTAAGGAAACGCATAGGCAGAGTGTGTACAAGAGTTCTTGGATCAAAGTGGTCTATGGATAAGTACTCAGTTAGTTTTGAGGAAAAAACTTTTTCTGAGTGGTGTATGATGTAGTGTCCCGTCCCGTTCAGTCAATCGGAGGAATAAAAATGCCGACGGCGTTCGAACTTAGCCTTACAATGGCTTGCTCGAAGACTCACTCGGTCGAGACGAATCCTCGCTCAGGTGGGGTAGTTTCGGTGAACTTGCCTCATCTTAGCCTTCAGATAATAAATCGCATGTTTTTAACCTGTACAAGCTAGGCTTGATAATAAAAAAGACGCATCCACATAGCTAAGGGAATAATCTCGACGGATCAAAATGTGTTAGAACATGGAAAATGGCCCCATGGTCTGCTTAGAAGTTTGCTCATCGTGATTTCAAAATGACACTCGGTCCTTAGTCCCGTGGCTTGGAAGAGAAAAGTTGGCCTAAGTTGCTAAGTTGCTGAAATGCTAGAATTAGCCTAAGTCATAGGCGTCGTCCACATGAATGCTTGATAAGCATGTATGGTCCCGTCGTCCAAGGCTTGGCATAGCCTTGGTCCGTCCCATAGTTTAAGTCATGTTGTACGGCTTGTGGCTTAAGTCTAGGTACCCAAAGGGCTTGGTTGATCAAGTCGAGCCCGTGCATGACACGTTCTCTCGATGCAAAGCTTGGCGTAACCTTTGCTCGTCGGGTCGTTGCCCGAATAAGTTAGACGAGAGTTGTGCTGGGCTATTGAAGTCATAGCAAGCACTGTCCCCTGTTTTCTGTGGTTGCCAAGTCACTTAGTCCCACGAGAACAGGGCTCATTATATAAAGTATGTGATGTGAGCAATAGCATCGCCTAGAAAACAAGGTCAGTCTAAGGCATGAGCCACAGTTTGTTTAGTAAAAAGCATGCCACGGACAATAGAAGTCCAACCGACTCGTTGTCGCCGAGATCGGTCCCGCTACTTGGAAGTCTCGATAAGTCTCGATAAGCAAGTACACAAGATCGATCCCACTACTTAGGAGTCTCGCTAAGAAAGTACACGAGATCGATCCCGCTATTTGGGAGTCTCGATAAGTCTCCCTAAGGAAGTACACGAGTTCGGTCCCGCTATTTGGGAGTCTCTATAAGTCTCGATAAGGAAGCACACAAGATCGGTCCTGTTACTTGGGAGTTTCGATAAGGAAAGTCACGAGACCGGTCCCGCTACTTGGGAATCTCAATAAGGAAGTCCACGCGACTGGTTGTCGCCGAGATCGGTCCCGCTACTTTGGAGTCTCGATAAAAAGTTGGAAAGCATGGTCATGAATAAGGAAGGACTTGGATGATCGAGTTTAGTCTTGCATGGTCATTGGACAACTTGTGCGCAAGGGGAAATTCCTCGAACGATCCCAGGGCGCCGGGTTCGTGTCGACCTAGAAAAAATTAGAAATATTGTATGGCCTTCATCGACGGTACGACTCGATTGATGTAAACCGTTATAATATAGGCTGCGAGTCATTCGGTCGAAGCTCGTACCTTGCCATACGAATTGTCACCGTATGTAAAGATCCAGGATAGCTTGACATTGCTAGTGACCACTCATATAGATGTGTCAGCATAAGAACGGCTATCCGCATGTATGTCTTTGGATTGCGTCGAGTACTAGCAGGTTACAAGTTGGGTTAACAAGTTGTACTTATTGCAAGCACTAACCTTAAATTGGCAAGAGTTAGGTGTGCACGATTACATCACCATTCTGGAGCCTAAGATTTGGCTATAGCAAGGACACGTGCTTCGACATGAATGTGGCATCGTCTCGAGTTAAGTCAGGAAGGGCCCTACGGCAAGTTGGTTAAGTCTGGTTGATCCTTGGGAGGCACGGCCTTGATCTTAAGGCACGAGCAAGTGTATTGGCACGACTAGCACGAGTCGTCCCCTTGACATCATTGGCACGAGAATGGTCTAGAGGCACACAAAAACAAGTGAAAGGTCTTGGCACGGTCGAGTTGCCTAAGTTTCTACTCGGCGAGGCATTGTCTCGAATATATTGAAGTCACGAATAGAGTATAGCACGACCCTATCGTTGCATCACCAAGTATAGGCCAAGACGTCCTTGTCCTAAAATTGATCCTAAGACAAGACTAGAAAGACAATCAAAAAGGGATTAAGCTGCATAAAGTAAATGAACGTGTCGGTTTTGTATGGGTGGGCGAGGAGCTCACTCCACTAGTACTGTTGAGTACTGACACTCACACAGTTTTCATGTGTAGGCACAGGTAGAAGCTTGTGGCGCAGAGCTCGCTTGGATGCGTCGAGGCATGGAGTTTCTTGGCGATTTGAAGCGTGCATTCTGCGTGGAGACTGGACTTATATGGGACATAATGTACGGACATCGCCTCTCCAAAGCATCCGCTGGTTCAAGACTTATATTAAGAGATGAGAGAGAGCGAAGTGACTTGTAAATGAGAGAAAAGTGAGCACGAGAGACTTATAATCATGGCCTTCTGTCCCATTGTAATCTTATTGTTCAATATCAATAAAGAGCACTTTTGAATAACTTGTGTTTTGCCTCTAAATTTCTGCTGCATGTTCAATATTTCTGCTTGGGTCTCTGTGTGACGACCCCGTCATAGCTGCTGTAATCGACTGTTATGGACCTGCCTTACATGAATGCAATTTAGGCTCACGTGGCATCACGTCTTAGCGAGGACGATCTCTCCTACGGGAGCGAGGCATGACAGTAGGTAATTAAAAGAGGTCATAAAAACTTGTGTGACCCCCAAAGACTTCACGAAGAAGTCACCAATATACGACCTGAGTCTATGTGCAGTTAACAAGCGATCACCCAACCTATACTAGACTATGGCAGTTTGGAGAACCTGGTGTACATGGGGATGTAGGATGGAATACACCAATAGGTTAAGAATGTAGGAATGGAGTTCGACATAGATATAGGAAATATCACGGGAGATTACCTTGGGTTAATAACCAAGTGTAAGGAGGGTTCCTGTAGAAGCAGCAGAGCCATTAACTTGGGTCTATATACATAAATATATATGTGCCAGTAACACTCATATATGGGTGTTGCAGGTGGAATACAGTAGTACTAGTGAAGTAAGCTCTAGGTTGGTTGTACGAAGAGTACAGAGTCCATGAAATGCACAAAGCAGTTTGAGCATGATCTATTTGTGTAGATAGCAAGGTACCAGCTGGAGACTAGGATATGGCAAGTTGTAGCCTCTTGTACAAATGAATAAGTAGAGATTAGCATCTATTATGGTCAGTAAAGATTCAGGAAGGTAATGAAGTGCACCAAATAAATGTGTATCATACTAAACCATTAGTAACCCTACCTTTACAAATAGGTAAAAGTACCCTAAATAAATACTAGAGTTATAGATTACCAGCATAAGTAGAAGTAGGTAACCTAGGCTACTCATAAACCAAAATAATAGGATAGTTAGAAATTGGCTTAATTATTCCAATATTATGTATTGATCATTATAAATTATCAAATAGGTTACTTGGACTTGGACTTAGTGCTCGACTCGTACCAGTAGCTCAGGACTATAGGCAAGTAGACCTATCCTTTCTTTACAGTTATTTACATGTTTATTTCTTTTTCCTTCATTACATGCCATTAGCTAGTTTTCTCTTATTGATTGTTGACATGTGTTTTCTCAAATTATGTATATTAGTTTGGTTGCCTCATTGATATATAGTCGTTGTTCACGGTTGGCATTGTAGTTCATATTGGATCTGTTCTTATTTGTACTTTGATAGAGTCATATCGTAGAACGAGTGCGTTATAACTGAACTGATATTCCTATTTTTGTGTATTCTCAACCTACAAGTCCATACTAGGGACGAGGCCGGGTTGATTATTTGTTCAAACCTGCGAGTCCACACTAGGGACGAGGGTTGACTGTTTGATCTAACTTGTGAGTCCACACTAGGGACGAGGGTTAGTTATTTGCTCTAACCTGTGAGTCCACACTAGGGGTGAGGGTTTGATTATCTATTTTATTTTCTTGCCATGTGTTCACCTGTTTCCTTTCCAGCAATTCATTTATGCGTAGTTGTTCTCACATTTAGGTTTCATTGCTGCTTAGCCCTTTTTTGCTTATATCCTATTTTTTTTTCTCTATGCACAATAAAACTGTTAGATAGGCATATTTTATGTATCTTTCTAGCCCCCTGAGGACCTGGTGATCTCTCCAGGTTTAGTCGAGATTGATCCAGGTACAGACGAGCAGATGTATGAACCGCCCCACGGTACCATTAAAGTTGATAACGTTATCGATGCTTAGCAAAGTTTGGACATTAGTACTTTATTTTCATGTATCTATATTTTATTTCTGACCTTTTTTGCCCCTCAACAGTCCTTCGCGACTGTAGCGACGGCTAGTCTCCTTTTTCAACATGCTAGTTCACTCTACTCCCCAATCGCCCACCTTTTTTGAAGGCACGTCGGCAGTGACTTTCTCCGCTTCCATCTTCGAAGAGCTAGCAGCTCCTTTGAAATTCGCTCTTATTGGCAAATTTTCTTATGGTCGCCCGCCGGTCGACGCTATTCGTATAGCGTTTGGAGGCCTTAGATTATCAGGTCCTGCTCAAGTCAAAGTAATTGATTCTAAGCACCTGTTGATCCAACCGTCCTCAGAATCTGACTTCCTTCAGTTACAATCCAAGGATGTATGGATGGTGGCCAATGCTCCTATGCACTTTTTCCATTGGTCACCGAGCTTCTCTCCAGATCAAGAGTCCCCTATCTCTCCTATCTGGGTAGCATTTTCCGGGCTCCCATAACACCTTTTCGCTCGATGGCAGTGTTCAGTATCGTGGTCTGCTTAAGCACCCTACCTTCAATTAGACGAAGCCACCATGACTCTTTCCCGCCTCAGCCGCGCTTCCGTTCCAGTAGAGACGGACACGAGCATTCTCCTTCCTCCTAAAATCTGTCTCAGTCTTCCCAATGGGACCATCATGTGGCTTTCGGTAGAGTATAGTCGTATACCAGCATTCTATGATCATTGTCGTCATCAAGGTCATTCCAAGGAATCATGCAAGAGATATCCTTACGACCCAAACTCATCTAGATCAAATAGAACAGCAGCCCTTTCGAAGGCCACCCATCTGCTTCGGATCGATTGAAGGAGGTCCTCACCCAGACTCAAGACTTCACCGCCCCCGATCCCCTTTCTACAACACTCAACAGATCGAGCGATCCAGTTTTCAGCCGTCGATGTCCGACCTCAAGAACCACACTCAGCAAGTTGCTTCCTCATCGAAGAGCTCACTCGTACTCTTAAACTAGTCCCGACCGAGCACAAATCAACTATTCAACTTGGCAAAGCAGCATCCTCTGGATCTGCGATAACGCTCATGTCGTCAAAAAAATTGACTCCCTCCTCCTCTACTCACATCCAATTTTAAGAATCCTTATATGGAAAGCTCGCGACATCACGAACATCCGCACCACGAACACGATTAAAGCCTTGCTCAAGCTTTATAGTTTCTCTATCCTCGCTATTATTGAAGCAAAAACTAATGCTGCCAACCTCACTAAGTACAAGATCAAGCGAGGATTCTCCGACGCGATGAGCCACGACAAAGACATTCTCATGATCGTCCATGGCGGTACCACGCAGATGACTCGGCGAGCTATTTGTAAGGACCATCTGCTTATCCAAGAGAGATTCTCCGACACCCTTTAGATCTGCGGTGGGATTTCAATACGGTGACGTCCGCCGACGAGAGATTCGGAGGCCTACCTCCGACTTTTGCCTCGATGGCCGACTTTAATCAATTTATTTTTGACGTTCGCCTCTCCTCCGTCCCTGTCACGACCCGTACCCGCTTTTTTGGATACGAGACGTGTCCAAGCCAGCCTACGCCGCAGAGTCGGCGGTAGAACGTTGTCAAGCCTGCAAGAAATAAATGCTCAAAATAAACTTTATTGCTCATTCACATTTCTAAATTTGATTAAAACATTTACAATATTTAAAATTAAAGAGAATACAAAGTTCTCACAATTTATGAAAATGATACATCTGCGATCTATTTCTAGGTTGACATCAGCATACCCATGCCTCCCCAGTGCTAAGAGTGATCGCGGATAAACTTAAAAAATATTAGTTTCCAGTCAGGAATGGAACAAGCACACAAACCGACGGTAATGCGAAAACACAATAGAATTAACAAGACATGAAAATAACATATGAGAGATGAAAACTAGAAGGTACTGATGATATGGCACGGTGGAGAAGAAAAGGAAAAATAAATAAAAGACAACTACCTATGTGGTATGAAATATCCGTTTCGACATGTGAACGGCTAGAGGCAAATCCGGCACCCTGTACGTGTCGTGTGCAGCTGCTATTCTCCACGAAAGACACGGGGGATACCTCTGGGTAGTCCACATGTCTACTAAGATATTTCCCCTCCCGACTACTCCGTGTGACGAGCGTGTCAACAAGCAGCAAGACATATATAAAAACATGAAATGAAAAGACTACTATGAATCGAAAAGCAATCAGAAAGTGCACTTGCCTGAGGTCCTTAGCTGGAGAAACCGATAGCACAACCGCATCAGATGAGTCACTAAAGTCAACACTTGCAAAAAGTCTCCAGATGCTGAAATAAATATTACCAACATTCTCAGAATAGTCAAATTAGCTAGAATCGTCTGTCCTTAAGTCCGATTCGGATACAGGGGCAAAACGATAATTTCGGGTCAAAACGGTGTCCGTCGTTGGACCCGCTTGCACCGAAAAGCGTGCCAGAGTCAACGGTCTCTAAAGTCATCAAACTATATGTCAACAGGTCCAGTTTTTTGAAACGAACCCAACCATATGTCCAAAGTTGGATTCCGGCTAGCCGTGCACAAAATCGTTAGTTAAGTCGGACCGTAGGGCCCGTAAAACGGCGATTCGATCAACTGTCTCAGAATCGGACCAAACTTGGCATACAGGACCAAAAAAATGATACGATCCTGTTGGCACAAGTTTTGTCTCGATCTGGCTAACATGCACAAAGTAATTAGAAAATTTCGGAAAGGCCGATACGGTAGATTTCGACGGATACGCATCAAATTCGTCGCGCATACACGACCAATTTGAATTCTGTTAAAGCCCACACGTCCACGAAGCCGATACTTACCTTCCGATGCTTTCGGTTCGCGACCACGTCGCCTGGATTGGCGGGACGCACGTTGGTTTGGAAGAATTTTATTGTTTTTCAAAAACAGGTTTTTGGTCGATTTAGGGATTCGATTTCTCGATACGTAATCGATGGTTTTGGCCTCTGTAAAAACGATCATCAAGGTCTATAGGTTGTCTAAAAACCTATTTAAACACAATTATGAGACAGTCAAAGGAATTGCAAAAATTTGCCTTCCAACAGGGTGTGTGGACTGCTATGAGCTATCCTGTTTCGGGGTAATTTTTTTTCGACTTTGCGTCGATTTATCAGACAACGTGGTACGTCTAAATTCAAAATAATTGAAGGAGATTGGAGTCCTATATGTTGTGAACATACCAGCAAAAAGAAATCATGAAATAATTCGGCGAGCGTTGTACACGACTACGACGAAGTAGGGTTCGAGGGTTGCTGCCACTGTGCGGCCGGTGTGCGCGATTGCCTCGTGGCCGGCCGGCGGTCGTCCTCCGACAGCGCACGACCGTCGGGGTGGCCGCCCAGGTAAGGGGGAAGGGTGGCGCGGCTTAGGGCTTCGTTTTAGGTTTTTCTCGATCTCTCGCTCTGTCTCTCGATATACATATATATATAATGTGTGATGTGCGTTACAGTGCAGTCGGGCTGGACTTGCGGGATGGGGGGGTTTACTCGGGCTGGGGAGTGGTGTTGGGCCCTGGCTGCTACTTGCTTATTCTTTTTATTTCTCTTTTTCTTTTTTTTCTATTTCTTATATATATATTTATATATATATATATATATATATATATATATATATATATATATATATATATATATATATATATATATATATATATATATATATATATATAAGTATCTATGTACATTTATGCATATATTTATATACACACATAAATATATATATTATATATACCTACTTGTATATTTATATTTACATAAAAATAAACATATATTTAATATATATTTATATATTCATACACATACAGATATTTAATATTTATTTATATAGACATACACATATAAACCCCTGTAAATATATTTATGTATATAGACACGTATACACCTATATATATTTACATATACATTCACATATACATATATGTATATATTTTCATGTATACGTACACATACACAATATACAATATTTATTTATATATTCTTACACATATATACTATATATTCCTATATATACTATATATTCATATTCACATTTACTTATACACATATATCTTTACATCTAAATAAACTCCATAAATACCAATAACCCACTAAAATAACCCAAAGAGTCTTGGTGAACATATCTGGCTCTAGAAAATTGTACCAATATCCTAAACTCTATTTAAATATTAATACCCATTTTGTATAAAAAACCAAATATTTAGAAAATATCATTAAGTCCACCCAAAAAGTTAGGAAATATTTGTACGTACCTAAAAGTATGTATACATAGGCTTGGCTTGGTTTGGGTCTAATCTGGACTAGTTTGGTACAACCGGGTTCCCTAAAACTCAATAATATAATTAATAAATAAATAATCTTCGGTAAGGGTTAAGTCGTAACTTGGCCTGATGTCACGACCCGCACCCTAGAGTAAGGGCACGAGACGTGGGTACGTCCAGCCTACGCCGCAGTGTCGGCGGTAGAACGCTGTCCTAGGTCAATCATCTGACAATATAAAGGTACCTGTACAGTTTATACACTCCGAATGGAGGTAACATCACAACATGCAGTCTCAATCACATCTAAGGTAGAAGAATGAAAGACAGATAGATAGATAGTAACTCAAAGAGAACAATAGCATAGATGAAATAAGTCTAAGTGTCTAGGATACATAACATCCAGAATGTCAACTCCTAATACAATAAGTCTAAGAGTCTATACATCTTCACATCTCAAAATACAACTCAGAATGTGAGACAAAATATAATGTAGAAAAGACTGTCTAGCTAACTGGTCTAGACTACTGGAGCAACATCCTCAGCTGCAGGTGGATCCTGCTGAGGGTCCTCAACACAAGTGTCATCTAGTCCTGCTCCATAATATGTAGTCACCCATGCCTCGTCCTCATCCTCTGTAATATTTTCAACAGGTCCAGTCAGGACAGAAACGAGCACAATACATCTCACACAGTTCATATCAGGTTAGGAAATACGATACAGGCAATAGAGTAAGATACAGAAAATGCTGAAAGGAAATATACGCTGTAAAAGAGATAGCTGTAATGAAATATCTACTGTATATAGAGAACTATAAGTGACTAGTGATGTAGAGCACAAGATAGGCATGTGAATGGCTAGAATTTATACATGTTTACACTACTGAGTTTGCACATGATTATACTACTTTGGAATTATTCACATGTCCACTTCTACTCCCCCGTTACCCCAATCAATACACAAGGATCTATACAAGTTACGTTATTATACATGATATCACATGGGGCCCATGAAAGGGTGCACATGATAGTATACATGAGGGCTCTGTGAACATGAGAGTACATGATCACATGAGTGCACATGAATGATGGAAGCATAGGAGTACATGACGATAGTAAAACACACATAACATGAAGTACCCGATGCTCCCGAGAGGGATAACATCTCATGTAAAGATCCATATAGTACCAATCCGTGTTACCAATGTGACAGCAACAAGTAAAGTAATCTAGAGCGAGAAGTAAAGCCTGAACAAGTATAAAACGGTCAGAGAATGTACTCACCTGCTGTATAAATGTCTGTAGAGAATATGCTGTCTGAGGAGACGTGTCTGGCTCCTGATCAGAGCAACACAAGTCACAATGTGTTCTAAATAGTAAAAATGAAGTCTACTATGCATACTACATGATTCTAGGTCAATTTGGTCAAAAGTCAACTCTTGGTCAACTCTAAAGTCAAACTAGTCAAAGTTAGGTCAACACTAGTCAACTAGTTAGGGTTTTAGTCAAACTAGTCAAACTAGTTGTTTTAGGTCATTCCTAGTCAATTCTAGGTTAACTAGGTCAACTTTGACCTAAGGTTGACTTTGGTCAACCCTTAGTCAACAAGGGTCAACAAGTTGGGTTTTGGGCCATTAGGGTTAGCCCCAAGCCATAGGCTAATAATCTTGGCCATAGGCTAGTCATAGGGTTTCCATATAACCAATAACTAGAAGTCATACATATACATATATATCTATATATATATATACACTATCTATCCACTACCCAATATCAATATGTAAAAACTATATATATACAAAACCCACATACATATAATACACTATATATGACATAATGAGACCTAATACAAAAGTATACATATATATCATATATATGTATATTATATATATATATATATATATATATATATATATATATATATATATATATATATATATATATATATATATATATATATAAACTTATATATATATACTCTATATATATAGAGGGAAGTGAGAGGGACATAGAGTGAGAGAGAGAGTGAATGAGAGACTGAAAGAGAGAGGGACAGTGAGAGAGAGGGCTGCTGCTGAACAGCAGGGGGTTCCAGATTCTGGAACCAAAATTGGCTCCCCAATATACACACACACAGTCCATATATACACACATATGTATATACACACACAACTACACCTATACACTACCATTTAACCCCAAAACTCACCCACACTCACATATACATATATACTACGTATATACATACTAAAATACACTAATACAACGTATAAAACATAATCAAAATCGATTTGAAAATCGATTTTACAAAACTGGAAAATCCTAAAACCTGGAAACAGTGCACTGTGCACTCGAAACTAGGATAACCCGATTTACACACACTAAAACGAGCTAAGGCTCGATTCTAATGGTTGGTAACTGGTGCCCCATACATACCCTAGTATCCTAGATACCTGACACGACACCACGACACGAATTCATGTGTCAAAACACACAAAATCCCCACTCGGGTAAATTCCTGATACGCAACACGTGCACAGCGTCGTGCACGCGTTCCACACGCTCGTGGACACACCACGAGACACGACACGTCTCGTGGTCACACACACGTGTACGCCACGAATAGGGCTACACGCCCGTGTCATCACGAGACACCCAAGTGTCGTGTCCATGCGACACGACACGCTCAAAGTCGCCCCCGCGCGCGTGTGCGCTGACAGCGCGTGTCCAGTACGAGTAAGATTTTTCACTCGACACGACACGATACGACACAAGACTTTGGGGACATGTTCGCAGACATTGCCCCGTGTCTGTGTAAAATATCACGTGTCCTAGGTGCCTGTGCAGTGCGCACGAAGGATGGGGTAGCAGGGCATGCACGAGAGTCTCGTGCAGTGGGTTCGTGTCCAATTTGGACACGGACACAGCATGAAAAGGTGCTCAGTCCACTGGGTATGTGACCTACATGTCTAGGGCTTCACAAAAGTGTAATTTGTTCTACATTTTAACAAAAGCAAATCCTATGTGGCATTTCAACAAACAAGGGTTTCTAGCTTAGGATACGTGTCCGATACGGACACCTAACCGACTCTAATTTCCACCAAATTTTACCCACAGTTATGGTAGTCCTATATGAATGCATTTATGAAGAAAAAACAGGATTTTAACTATGTTTGAGGGAATTTACCTATTGGTGCAATCCAATGAAAATCAAAGAAGAGGGGGGTGTGTGTCCTTCAACTTGATGATATCCAAAGCCTCCAGATTCTTGACTGCTATCCTCCCTTAGTACCCTTGATATTGTAGGGTCCCAATGCAAAAGACTAGAGTGAATTTGGAACAATATTGCTCAAGTTGTGTAGGTTTGAAGAAATGGGAATTTTGTGAGATTAAAATTCATGTAAATTTTCCATGAATTAATACAATGGGATTATATAGAAGTGTGGGCTGCTAGGGGGGGTACCCTTGGCCGGCCATGGCATGGGGGGGTGTCCTTGCCCTTCCTTCATGGCTAAGGCATGGACTTTGTCTAAAGGGGTGAGATATTTGGAGTGGTTTAAGGAAAATATCAATAAAGGTAAACTAGATATTTATACCACTTTAACCCTTAACCAAAAATCCATCCTAAAGCTTCTAGGTTAGTGGCTAACCCCTAGATTAGGGTAGGATAGGCTAGGGACTAATCATGGAACTTAACCATGATTAAACAATATCAAAAATCACAAAATCTCAAATAAAGTCTAGTAATTTACCAAAATACCCTTTTGGCCAAAAGTCACTAATTTGATGTTCTAAGCCTATGGCTAAGCTCACATGGTCATGGCAACTTCTAGGTTAAGGAAAACTAGGGTTTTCACTAAGTTATATTAACCAAAATCACAAAGTCATAAGTCATGACTTAGCATGACTTAGAAGATGGTTCTAAGCACACTAAAATCACCAAAAATTATATCATGCCCTAAACACCATTAATAAATAATAAAAATAATAATTTTTCAAAAATCCCTAATTTTAGAAAATAGGGTGTTACAAGTCTACCCTCCTAACAATAATTTCGTCCTCGAAATTTAAAGACGAAACTGAAACTAATGAGAAGGATAGAAATCATACCTCAAGGTACAAATAGATAAGGGTATCGCTCGCGCATCTCATCCTCCCGTTCCCAGGTGGACTCTCCTGGAGAATGATGCCTCCATGCGACACGAACCAAAGGTATCGTCTGGTTCCTCAATGCCTTCTCCCGTCGATCCAGAATCTCAACAGGCTGCTCTGGATAACGAAGAGTAGGACCCACCTCGATCTCGGAATGATCAAGTACATGGCTAGGATCTGCCACGTACCGTCTCAACTACGACACGTGAAATACGTTGTGGACTCCTACCAATGCTGGTGGTAAGTCTAGCCTGTAAGACACGTCACCGACTCTCCCGCTGATAACGAAAGGGCCGATGAAACGCGGGCTAAGCTTCCCACCTCCACCAAAACGTATCGTGCCACGTGTCGGAGATATCCTCAAGAATACCTGGTCTCCGACCTAAACACAAACAAGGTCTCAATTTAATTATGATAAACAAACATGATTAACAAAACACAAACAAGACAACCTAATTCTAATCATATCTCTAAACTGTACCTCAAACTCCAAAGGTCTGCGGTGGCTGTCGGCCCAGTGCCGATGTCTGTCCTGCGCCACACGAAGCTGATCTCTGATAAGCTTCACCTTCTCTGCTACATCTACAACCATCTCAGGCCCCAATAATACTCGCTCCCCAACATCATCCCAAGACAAGGGTGTACGACATCTACGCCCGTACAGTGCCTCAAAAGGGGATATCTCGATGCTGGCCTGAAAGCTGTTGTTATATACAAACTCTTTTAAGTGCAGGTGACTCTCCCAAGATCCTCCAAAGTCCAGGACACAAGTCCACAACATGTCCTTCAGAGTCTGAATGGTCCGCTCTGACTGTCCGTCTGTTTGCGGGTGGTATGCAGTACTAAACTTGAGCTGAGTGCCCAAGCTAATATGCAAGCTCCTCCAGAAATATGAAGTGAAACGACTGTCCCGGTCCGATACAATGCTCACTGGAATCCCATGAAGTCTGACTATCTGCCTCATATACATCTCTGATAGCTTCTCGGTAGACAAACCCACTTTGAATGGCAAGAAGTGGGCCGATTTGGTCAACCTGTCGACGATGACCCAAATCGCATCCTTCCCTCCTGGAGTACGCGGCAATCCCGAAACGAAGTCCATCGTGATGTGCTCCCATTTCCACTCCGAAATGGGCAATGGCTGCAACAGTCCTCCTGGCCTCTGCCTCTCCGCCTTGACCTGCTGGCAGATCAAACACCTAGCTACGAAGTGTGCTACCTCGCGCTTCATCCTACTCCACCATACATGCTCTCTCAGATCCCTATACATCTTGTTGGCTCCCGGATGTATCGAGTACTGAGAATAGTGGGCCTCCTGTATAACCTGCTCCCGAAAGTCTCCACTGGGCACACACAGTCTGGAACCGTGCCTCAATGCGCATCCCCTGTAAGAGTGAACTCATCGTCCGCAAATCCCTGTCTGACCTGCTCCCTGATGCATCGTAGAGAAACGTCATCGAACTGAGCCGACTTGATCCTATCAATCAAGTCCGACTGAATCTGGAGGCCCCACATCTGCATCTGCACTCCCGGCACAATCACCTCGATCCCAAGGCTCTCCAAGTCCGCTAACAAGTGATGATCCATCGTCAAGCACATAGCTGTCGGATATCTGCTCAAAGCATCGGCAACTACGTTGGCCTTCCCTGGGTGATACTGCAGAAGAATATCAAAGTCCTTCATCAGCTCCAGCCATCTACGCTGCCTCATGTTCAGCTCCTTCTGCGTAAACACGTATTTCAAGCTCTTGTGGTCTATGAATATCTCTAAGCGCTCTCCATACAAATAGTGTTTCTACAGCTTCAGAGCAAAGATAACTGCCGCCAACTCTAAATCATGGGTAGGGTAGTTCTTCTCATGGGGCCGTAACTGCCTGGAAGCATAGGCAATCACCTTCCCATGCTGCTGTAAGACACAACCCAAACCCTTCCCCGAGGCGTCACTGTAGATAGTGAACCCGCCTGATCCTGATGGCAATGTCAGAATCGGGGCTGTCGTCAACCGCTTCTTCAACTCATCGAAAGCGGCCTGACACTCCTCTGACCAGAGAAACTCTGCGTCCTTCCGGGTCAGCCTAGACAATGGCTCTGCAACCTGGGAGAAATCCTGGACGAACCTCCTGTAGTAGCCTGCCAATCCCAGAAAGCTCCTGATCTCTGCTACTGACGTCGGCGCTGCCCAAGCCTCAACTGCTGTTATCTTCCTCGGGTCGACTGAGATCCCATCTCCAGTCACTACATGACCCAGAAAGTCAACTCTGTCAAGGAAGAACTCGTACTTCGAGAGCTTGCCGTAAAGCTGCTCCTGCCTGAGAGTCTCCAGGACCACTCTCAAGTGCTCCTCGTGCTCCTCCTCGGTCTTCGAGTACACCAGGATGTCGTCGATGAACACCACCATGAACTTATCTAAGTACTGGTGGAACACCTTGTTCATCAAGTTCATGAACACCGTCGGAGCATTCGTCAATCCAAACGGCATCACCATAAACTCGAACTGGCCGTACCGCGTCCTGAACGCCGTCTTTGGGATGTCCTCCCTCTTCACCTTTACCTGATGGTAGCCTGACCTCAGATCAATCTTCGAGAATACCCAAGCTCCGCTCAACTGATCGAAGAGATCATCGATCCGCGGCAGTGGATATCTGTTCTTGATCATCAGACTGTTGAGTGCCCTGTAGTCGATACACATACGTACCGACCCATCCTTCTTCGGTACAAAGAGTACCGGTGCACCCCAAGGTGAAGAACTAGAGCGGATGAAGCCTTTGTCCTGCAACTCATCCACCTGTTTCTTTAATTCCACCAGCTCGCTGTTGTTCACCCGATAGACAGGCTGAGAAATGGGTTCCGCACCTGGAACCAAGTCTATCGAGAACTCAACGTCTCTGTCTGGTGGAAGCCCAGGCAATTCCTCTGGAAACACGTCCATGAACTCAGCAATCAATGGATGTGGAGCTGGCTGCTCCTCGACTGAAGCTCCACAGAAAACTCCGCAAGTCTGCTCTGCCTGCCGTCGGGAATATACAAACTCTGGCTCTCCTGGCGCTCTGAACAGAACTCTACCCCCGCGGCAATCTATGCTGGCATGGTGCATGCTCAACCAATCCATACCGAGTACAATATCGTAGTTCGGTAGTGACATTACGAGCAAACACACATCCAACTCTCGGCCTCCCAAAACTACTCTCCGTCCCTTGCAAATATTACGAACGAGGATAATGCCACCCCTGGTCGTAATCTTGCAAGTCCTAAGCAACGATTCAGATATAACATGATGTCGAATCGCAAAAGATACTGATACAAAGCAATGGGAAGCCCCAGAATCGAACAATGCATAAGCTGGAATAGAGTCGAGAAGAATAGAACCTGCTATCAGCTCTCCAGTAACCTCGGTATCCTCTACTGCCATGGCATAGGCTCGCCCCTGCTGTCCACCCCTGGCCTGATGCTGGTGCTGGGTGAACCTCTGCTGCTGAGTCGGCAAAGGTCCCTTCTGCTGCCCTGCCGGAGCCTTGGCTCCGCCTCCCTGAACTGGTCGTCCCGAAGACATGGGACACTCCCTCAGCTGGTGGTCTCCACAACCACATAATAGATACCTGCCAAGCCTCTTTCTACAGTCATTCCATCCATGACCCTGCTTCTTGCAGAAAGTGCAATTGACGACCTGCTGCCTGGGTGCCTGCTGCTGGTGCCTCGGCTGCTGCACCTGCTGGAACTCTGCTGCTGGAATGGCCTCTGCTGCTGGTGCTGAAAATGAGGCCTCTTGGCCTGTCCTCCACTGCTGCCAGCTTCCTGGGTATCGCGGTCCCACTTGAGCTTCAGCTCAAGATCATCCTCAGCCGCCATCGCTCCTGATAGGATCTCCTCAAAAGTGGCGTTCCTGTCACTCTTGGTCAAGGACTTGACCTCCTTGACCAAGCCCTTCCTGAACCTCCTCGCCTTCGCTGTCTCGCTAAGGCCCTCCACGAATCTGCTCAACCGGCAAAACTCACCGGAATACTCCTCTACAGTCTGGTTCCCCTGAACCAGGTTCTCGAACTGGGTCTCCAAAGCACCGACTGCCTGATCCGGGAAAAACTTTCCCTTGAAGAGCTCCTTGAAAACTCTCTATGTCTGCCCTGGAGTGCCTACTCTCGGGTCCGTCTGATACCAGTTATGGGCAAGATCCTGCATCTGGCTGGCTGCTGCCTCTATCTGGAGTCCGGCTGGTATCTCCGCCAGTCAGAAGATCTCCTCAATGTGCTCAATCCAGTCATCAGCATAAAGAATCCCCTCTGTCCCCAAAAAGTCCCTGGGGTTCATCTTCTTGAAGTCCTGAATGCCCGGAATCCTCTGCTGTCGCGGCTGTCCCAATCCTCCCTGTGGCTGGACAGCCAACCTCTCCACCGTCGCTCTAGCCAGCTGATGGGCCTCATCTATGCCCCTGGTAAACTTCGCTGTCTGACGCTGCTGCTGGTGCTGCTGCGTCTCTAGGAAATACTGGAAGTACGAAAACATCTTTGCAGCATCCACTAATCCAGATGGCATCGGTGGCTGGAACTGCTGCTGGTGCTGCTGGTGCTGCTGGAACTGTGGCTGACGAAACTGTGGGGGAGGCATGTCTGGGGTAGCTGGGATGGTCCCCCGAATAAGTAGAGGTGCACCCCCAAATATGGCAGAAGCTCCCACATGAGCTGGAGTAAGGGGAGCTGTGGTCCCCGGGTCCTGGTGAGCTGGACGAGAGGTGGCAGACCTCTCAGTGGTGTCACCTGGACCGAGACACTGCGATCGTGTCTCCACCATCCTGAAGACAGATCAACAAGAAAATCAATACGGAGAAGAAACGATATAGTCAAAGGAGACAGTTTATTTCAAAAGAAAGACAATATCAGCAAGAATTTAGATAGCAAGGATTTAGATAAGAGTTTTTCCTAATGTGATTGAGTACCCCAAAACTACATCCTATTTTCTACTGCAGGCTGTGGCGATACTCTAGTTCGAATACCACCACATAAACTGGACCTGCATGGGCCACCACTAAAAATGTGTCACGACCCGCACCCTAGAGTAAGGGCACGAGACGTGGGTACGTCCAGCCTACGCCGCAGTGTCGGTGGTAGAACGCTGTCCTAGGTCAATCATCTGACAATATAAAGGTACCTGTACAGTTTATACACTCCGAATGGAGGTAACATCACAACATGCAGTCTCAATCACATCTAAGATAGAAGAATGAAAGACAGATAGATAGATAGTAACTCAAAGAGAACAATAGCATAGATGAAATAAGTCTAAGTGTCTAGGATACATAACATCCAGAATGTCAACTCCTAATACAATAAGTCTAAGAGTCTATACATCTCCACATCTCAAAATACAACTCAGAATGTGAGACAAAATATAATGTAGAAAAGACTGTCTAGCTAACTGGTCTAGACTACTGGAGCAACATCCTCAGCTGCAGGTGGATCCTGCTGAGGGTCCTCAACACAAGTGTCATCTAGTCCTGCTCCATAATATGTAGTCACCCATGCCTCGTCCTCATCCTCTGTAATATTTTCAACAGGTCCAGTCAGGACAGGAACGAGCACAATACATCTCACACAGTTCATATCAGGTTAGGAAATACGATACAGGCAATAGAGTAAGATACAGGAAATACTGAAAGGAAATATACGCTGTAAAAGAGATAGCTGTAATAAAATATCTACTATATATAGAGAACTATAAGTGACTAGTGATGTAGAGCACAAGATAGGCATGTGAATGGCTAGAATTTATACATGATTACACTACTTAGTTTGCACATGATTACACTACTTTAGAATTATTCACATGTCCACTTCTACTCCTCCGTTACCCCAATCAATACACAAGGATCTATACAAGTTACGTTATTATACATGATATCACATGGGGCCCATGAAAGGGTGCACATGATAGTATACATGAGGGCTCTGTGAACATGAGAGTACATGATCACATGAGTGCACATGAATGATGGAAGCATAGGAGTACATGATGATAGTGAAACACACATAACATAAAGTACCTGATGCTCCCGAGAGGGATAACATCTCATGTAAAGATCCATATAGTACCAATCCGTGTTACCAATGTGACAGCAACAAGTAAAGTAATCTAGAGCGAGAAGTAAAGCCTGAACAAGTATGAAACGGTCAGAGAATGTACTCGCCTGCTGTATGAATGTCTGTAGAGAATATGTTGTATGAGAAGAGGTGTCTGGCTCCTGATCAGAGCAACACAAGTCACAATGTGTTCTAAATAGTAAAAATGATGTCTACTATGCATACTACATGATTCTAGGTCAATTTGGTCAAAAGTCAACTCTTGGTCAACTCTAAAGTCATACTAGTCAAAGTTAGGTCAACACTAGTCAACTAGTTAGGATTTTAGTCAAACTAGTCAAACTAGTTGTTTTAGGTCATTCCTAGTCAATTCTAGGTTAACTAGGTCAACTTTGACCTAAGGTTGACTTCGGTCAACCCTTAGTCAACAAGGGTCAACAAGTTGGGTTTTGGGCCATTAGGGTTAGCCCCAAGCCATAGGCTAATAATCTTGGCCATAGGCTAGTCATAGGGTTTCCATATAACCTATAACTAGAAGTCATACATATACATATATATCTATATATATAGATATACACAATCTATCCACTACCCAATATCAATATGTAAAAACTATATATATACAAAACCCACATACATATAATACACTATATATGACATAATGAGACCTAACACAAAAGTATACATATATATCATATATATGTATATTATATATATATATATATATATAAACTTATATATATATACTCTATACATATAGAGGGAAGTGAGAGGGACATAGAGTGAGAGAGAGAGTGAATGAGAGACTGAAAGAGAGAGGGACAGTGAGAGAGAACAGCAGGGGGGGTTCCAGATTCTGGAACCAAAATTGGCTCCCCAACACACACACACACACACAGTCCCTATATACACACATATGTATATACACACACAACTACACCTATACACTACCATTTAACCCCAAAACTCACCCACACTCACATATACATATATACTACGTATATACATACTAAAATACACTAATACAAAGTATAAAACATAATCAAAATTGATTTGAAAATCGATTTTGCAAAACTGGAAAATCCTAAAACCTGGAAACAGTGCACTGTGCACTCGAAACTAGGATAACCCGATTTACACACACTAAAACGAGCTAAGGCTCGATTCTAATGGTTGGTAACTGGTGCCCCATACATACCCTAGTGTCCTAGATACCTGACACGACACCACGACACGAATTCATGTGTCAAAACACACAAAATCCCCACTCGGGTAAATTCCTGATACGCAACGCGTGCACAGCGTCGTGCACGCGTTCCACACGCTCGTGGACACACCACGAGACACGACACGTCTCATAGTCACACATACGTGTACGCCACGAATAGGGCTACACGCCCGTGTCATCACGAGATACCCAAGTGTCGTGTCCATGCGACACGACACGCTCAAAGTCGCCCCCGTGCGCGTGTGCGCTGACAGCACGTGTCCAGTGCGAGTGAGATTTCTCATTCGATACGACACGACGTGACACGAGACTTTGGGGGCATGTTCGCAGACATTGCCCCCGTGTCCGTGTCAAATATCACGTGTCCTAGGTGCCTGTGCAGTGCGCACGAAGGATGGGGTAGCAGGGCATGCACGAGAGTCTCGTGTAGTGGGTTCGTGTCCAATTTGGACACGGACACAGCACGAAAATGTGCTCAGTCCACTGGGTATGTGACCTACATGTCTAGGGCTTCACAAAAGTGTAATTTGTTCTACATTTTAACAAAAATAAATCCTATGTGGCATTTCAACAAACAAGGGTTTCTAGCTTAGGATACGTGTCCGATACGGACACCTAACCGACTCTAATTTCCACCAAATTTTACCCACAGTTATGGTAGTCCTATATGAATGAATTTATGAAGAAAAAATAGGATTTTAACTATGTTTGAGGGAATTTACCTATTGGTGCAATCCAATGAAAATCAAAGAAGAGGGGGGGTGTGTATCCTTCAACTTGATGATATCCAAAGCCTCCAGATTCTTGATTGCTATCCTCCCTTAGTACCCTTGATATTGTAGGATCCCAATGCAAAAGACTAGAGTGAATTTGGAACAATATTGCTCAAGTTGTGTAGGTTTGAAGAAATGGGAATTTTGTGAGATTAAAATTCATGTAAATTTTCCATGAATTAATACAATGGGATTATATAGAAGTGTGGGCTGCTAGGGGGGTACCCTTGGCCGGCCATGGCATGGGGGGGTGTCCTTGCCCTTCCTTCATGGCTAAGGCATGGACTTTGTGTAAAGGGGTGAGATATTTGGAGTGGTTTAAGGAAAATATCAATAAAGGTAAACTAGATATTTATACCACTTTAACCCTTAACCAAAAATCGATCCTAAAGCTTCTAGGTTAGTGGCTAACCCCTAGATTAGGGTAGGATAGGCTAGGGACTAATCATGGAACTTAACCATGATTAAACAATATCAAAAATCACATAATCTCAAATAAAGTCTAGTAATTTACCAAAATACCCTTTTGGCCAAAAGTCACTAATTTGATGTTCTAAGCCTATGGCTAAGCTCACATGGTCATGGCAACTTCTAGGTTAAGGAAAACTAGGGTTTTCACTAAGTTATATTAACCAAAATCACAAAGTCATAAGTCATGACTTAGCATGACTTAGAAGATGGTTCTAAGTACACTAAAATCACCAAAAATCATATCATGCCCTAAACACCATTAATAAATAATAAAAATAATAATTTTTCAAAAATCTCTAATTTTAGAAAACAGGGTGTTACACCTGGTTTTCCTAGTTAGGACATCATTATGGCTCGACCTTCCCTACTAGGGCTAATACACTACTCAAAGCACGTCACTGCACTATCCGTGCCATGATTTCTAGTCGCCTTGTACCCCAATTCTTAACCATGACTAAAAATTATCTACCGTAAAAATTAATTAATTAATTATTTATAAAATCTAAAAATCACCATTTTATTAAAATAATTAATAATAAAATATTTCAAAATGTCCGGGAAGGGGAGCTACAAGTCTATCCACCTTAAAAATAATTTCGTCCTCGAAATTTAGGGACTACCAGGATATTTCAGACTTGGTTGATTGGTGAGAGGTAGTAGAAATTTATGACAAAAGAATTTATCGAAAAATAAATAAAATAGGAAGAAAGTGTTCGAAACTCTAAAAACCCTAAAATGCTCTCAACTTCAATTTTGGAATAAGTTTGCTAAGAAAAATAATCATAAACAAAGTATCGACAAAATCTGCCTTCAACCCCGACAAGTAAAATATGTGAATAATAAATAAAAAAAATTCTGAAACTCCGAAAAGGAATCTAGGGATTTGACCCAATCCCGCCCGAAATCATTCATAAAATATTGTCTAAAATAATAATCATTACTTTAAATAATTCTAGTAATAAAATCGATTGTCAAAATACTGTTAAGACTAATTCAGATACCTATAGTTGTATATTTTTCACAAATACAATATCTTCTAAAATAATATAGTACTAATTTAAATTTTAATATAACCCTGGATAAATAGTAATTCAAATAATCCATGAATAAAATCTCTTCTAAAACTTTAAATAAATATTGGATTCATCAAATCAAAATCAATCCATAATCATTTTTTTTAAAATCAAGATTTTATTAAAATATTAAGAAATGCATTTGATCGAATCTAAATATAATACAATAATAATTTAAGTGAATAATATGTTTATCAAAAGACTTGAAAAATATGGTATATTTTCAATACATATCTTCATTAGTCCAAGACTGAATCAAACTAACTATAATATAACAAAATAAATTTAATTGATAATTAATATTAGCAAATAATTTAAACGATATTTTATAAATTCTAAATCAAAATGGTTTGACAAAAATTATGTTGTCATCAAAATACATTCTATAATGGTTACAACTGAAATCTATTCTGTAAAAAAAGATTTATTAACGTAAAACAAAATAAAACTTTTGGAAGTAGGGAAGTGGGTTTAATTCTACCCACCTTAAAAATATTTCGTCTCCAAAATTTCAAGAACACGATTAGGCACGACTATGAAGAATAATCAAGAAACTAAATTTTTAATTGATATGAATAAAACGACGAATGGTATAATCAAGAAAGTGATATGATTCAAGATCTAATTAGTCACGCGTAAAAATAATAATGATGATAGACAAGAGGAGAGTGTGATTTGGTACGACCAGTATTCGGTTAAATGGTCTAGTTGACAAGCAAATATTTTTAAGAATGACCTAAATTGAATTGATTGGGCACGACTGATCTATGATCAGCATGGTTGAGTCATTACCAGCTTTTGAAGGAATGACCAAAGTTTTCGATGAAATCTAAACAGGATGTTAGTCGTATTTAAGAGGCAGTCATGATCAAGGCTAATCGTGCAAGTCATCCAAGCAGGGCGAAAATAGAAAGTTGGCACGAGTATGATCATGATCAAAATAGTGATGACCGTAGTTAGAACGAAGGTATAACCTTAGCTATGATTTAGTTGAAATCATAGACACGGTTGTGGTTTAGTCTTGAGAGAAATGGTGTAAGATCGATCAAAATTGAAATCATCTTGGTATGAACAACTAGTCGAACAAAATTATTTAGGCACGATCATGGAATTGAATTCTAGGATGACTGGCGATTTGGCCCGAACGAAATAGAATCGCTTAGTTTTGGTCGTGATCAAAAAGTATTTAAGGATGATCCAATCGAAATCGTTCCAACACGAACGATTATGTAGGCATGATCATAGAATCAAACCTAGGAAAGGATACGAATTGACTCGATCGAAATGTAATAAAGGAGTCTAGTCATGATCGAAATTGTTCAAGGATGATCAAATCCAAATTGCTTAAAATATTTATCTTTAATTATTTAGGCACGAGTTTGGAATCAAAATCTAGATGAGTTTAGGAATCCAGTCAAAATTATATTAAAAGATGACAATCTGAAAAATAGAAGTATAAGAAAGAAAGAGAGAATTACTGGTTTGTCGAAAAGACTGTGGCTAGGAATAAGCACAAATCGATTTTTTTAAACTTAATAGTTATATGCCAATAAGACGTAGTCTCTATCGTATTCGAAACTCATAAACATGATCGAAGTCATTTTATCAAAAATTTATGCCTCGCCAGTGTACAGCTAGCTGCAATAAACTCTTGATTCCACGACTCAAGGAAGGATACGGTAACGAATATCCAATTAACTCTATCCAATCTAGACATAACATTTAAGACGACGATAGGACGACCAAGATGTAGCTTTGACAACATTCGATAACTTATACTTACTCGAGATTACTTCAAGTTAGGGATCATGTCTCGCCAGTGCGCTACTGGCTGCAGTGAACGCAAAGTCACCATAAGTCAAATAAGTAGCGATAGTGCGCGAATGTCTGCCATCATAATTCATCGATCATCCCTTCAACTACATCCTTAGAATCTCAACGGAGGTTCAAAAATCCTAAAATAAATTGATCATGATGGAGAGAGCTAGAAATTTGAACAAAGTGATCATTATAGAAAAGTGTACGTATCCATCCTTGAAGGGGAGGTATCAGTTTTTGAAAAGTTTTAAACGATTGATTAGGAGGGACATGGTCGAAGGCAAGATAAGTAAAAAATCTTATAACTCTTACTTCACGGATATTCAATATTCACCATTGAGAGAAAAACTTTTGAATCCAAAAACTTAATTCGAGATTAATAGACAATTGAGGGGGAAGTTATTTTAAAAAAATAAACCTTTCGGTCCAAGAAAAAGAATATAAGTGATACGAACTTATGATATGGCGGTGTTTAGAAAAGACATATGATAAAGTTGTACAATTGATCATGATTAGAGAAAATGGCCGAGGAAAAAAGAAACATATATTTATATTTATATTTCTCTAATTATTTAAGATCGAAGGAAAATAGGTAAAAAGCACTATGTCTACCTATTATGAATATATTTATACACAGGTATATATGTATAGCCTAAGTAAATCCCTAAAATCCTACGATATCATTCTAATAGAAGGTTATCCTATTTCCAAGTAAAATATAAGTTTAAATAGCAACAATAGAGATATTATATTCAATATATAATTTACAGAAATTATTTCCAATACTAGAAATGGACTACCAAAATATACATACATCTATGTATCTACATGGACGACGTTGGTCGCACTACCTGACCACCAGGACTTGGGTTGAGTTCGGGCTAATTTGGAGCAACCAGGTCTTCTAAAAGGTCAAAAATCTTAATAGTAAATAATTAAATTATTCCTAGGGTTATGTTACGATTTAGCCTAGTTTTCTTAGTTAGTGCACACCTATAACTCGGCCTCCTCTACCATGGCTAGAACACTAGTCATGGCATTCGACCACACTCTCAGTGCCAAAATTCTTGGTCATCTTGCACTCCGAAACTTAACCGTGACCAAGGCCTTATATACTAAATATTTATAAAATTCTAAAATCACATTTTAATTCTAACAAGTAAATAGAAGGATATTTTTCGAACTTTCAGGAAGATGTTACGAATCTACCCTTCTGAGAATTACCGTCGAATCAAAATATGATAGTGTATCCTGAGAGTCACCTAGTGAGACCTATGTAGCAATCTTAACTACCTTAAGCCAAATTAAATTAGGGACTCCTAGTCCTAACCATTCTCCTAATATTGACTTACTCCTAGTTGGGAATGAGCATTTTCCAGTCGCAGGCTCGCAGCAGTACGATTAATATGGTACTACTGCGAGTTCGCATAATTTGCAAAGACTGACCTGCATGGGCCACTAGAAAAACTTGTCACGACCCGCACCCGCTTTTTCGGATACGAGACGTCTAAGTCAGCCTACGCCGCAGAGTCGACGGTAGAACGATGTCAAGCGTACAAAAAATAAATGCTCAAAATAAACTTTATTGCTCATTCACATTTCTAAATTTGATTAGAACATTTATAATATTTAAAATTAAAGAGAATACAAAGTTCTCATAATTTATAAAAATGATACATCTGCTATCTATTTCTAGGTTGACATCAGCATACCCATGTCTCCCCAGTGCTAAGAGTGATCGCGGCTAAACCTAAAAAATGTTGGTTTCCAGTCAGGAATGGAACAAGCACATAAACCGACGGCAATACGAAAATACAATAGAATTAACAAAACATGAAAATAACATATGAGAGATGAAAACTAGAATGTACTGATGACATGGCACGGTGGAGAAGAAAAGAAAAAATAAATAAAAGACAACTACCTATGTGGTGTGAAATATCCGTTTCGATATGTGAACAGCTAGGGGGTAAATCCGGCACCCTGCATGTGTCGTGTGCAGCTGTTATTCTCCACGAAAGACACGGAGGATAGTTCTGGGTAGTCCACATGTCTACAAAGATATTTTCCTTTCCGACTACTCCGTGTGACGAGTGTGTCAACAAGCAGTAAGACATATGTAAAAGTATGAAATAAAAATACTACTATGAATCGAAAAGCAATCAGAAAGTGCACTTGCCTGAGGTCCTTAGCAGGAAAAACCGATAGCACAACCACATCAGATGAGTCACTAAAGTCAACACTTACAAAAAGTCTCCAGATGCTGAAATAAATAGTACCAACGTTCTCAGAATAGTCAAATTAGCAAGAATCGCCTGTTCTTAAGTCCGATTCTGGACACAGGGGCAAAACGATAATTTCGGGTCAAAACGGTGTCCGCCGTTGGACCCGCTTTGTACCAAAAAGCGTGCCAGATTCAACATTCTCTAAAGTCGTTAAACTATATGTTAACAGGTCCAGTTTTCCGATACGAACCCAACCGTATGTCCAAAGTTGGATTTTGGTAGGCCGTGCACAAAATGGCCCGTTAAGTCGGACGATGGGGCCCGCAAAATGCCAATTCGATCAACTGTCTCAGAATCGGACAAAATTTGGCATACAGGACCAAAAAAAATGATACGGTCCTGTTGGCGCAAGTTTTGTCTCGATTTGGCAAACATGCACAAAGTAATTGGGAAATTTCGGAAAGGCCGGTACGATAAATTTCGACGGATACGCATCAAATTCGTCGCGCACATACGACCAATTTGAATTCCGTCAAAGCCCACACGTCGACGAAGCCGATACACACCTTTCAATGCTTTCGGTTCGCGACCACGTCTCCCGGATTGGCAGGACGCACGTTGGTTCGGAAAAATTTTATTATTTTTAAAAAATAGGTTTTTGGTCGATTTTGGGATTCGATTTCTCGACACGTAATCGATGGTTTTGGCCTCTATAAAAATGATTGTGAAGGTCTATAGGTTGTCTAAAAACCTATTCAAACACAATTTTGAGATAGTCAAAAGAATTACAAAAATTTGCCTTCCAACAGGGTGTGTGGACTGCTATGTGCTGTCCTGTTTTGGGGTGATTTTTCTTCGACTTTGCGTCGATTTATCAGACAACGTGGTCCGTCTAAATTCAAAATAATTGAAGGAGATTGGAGTCCTATATGTTGCGAATATACCAGCAAAAAAAAATCGCAAATGATTCGGCAAGCGTTGCACACGGCTGCGACGAAGTAGGGTTCGAGGCTGCTGCCACTATGCGGCCGGTGTGTGCACTGCCTCGTGGCCGGCCGGCGGTCGTCCTCCGGCGGCGCACGGCCATCGGGGTGGCCGCCCAGGTAAGGGGACGGTGGCGCGGCTTAGGGCTTGGTTTAGGTTTTTCTCGATCTCTCGCTCTATCTATCGATATACATATAATTATACGTATGTTGTGCGTTACAGGGCAGTTGGACTGGACTTGCGTGATGGGGGGTTTACTCGGGCTAGGGAGTAGTGTTGGGCCCTGGCTGCTACTTGCTTATTCTTTTTATTTCTCTTTTTTTTTTTCTATTTCTTATATATATATATTTTTTTATTGGACTGGACTGCGTGATGGGGGGGTTTACTCGGGCTGGGGAGTATGTTTGGGCCCTGGCTGCTACTTGCTTATTCTTTTTATTTTCTCTTTTCTTTTTTTCTATTTCTTATATATATATATATATATATATAAATATATATATATATATAATAGGATATATATATATATATATCTAGATATCTATGTACATTTATGCATATATTTATATACACACGTAATATATATATATATATACCCACTTGTATATTTATATTTACATAAACATACACATATATTTAATATATATTTATATATTCATACACATACACATATTTAATATTTATTTATATACATACACATATACACCCATGTAAATATATTATATATAT
This sequence comes from Iris pallida, assembly GCA_029216955.1. NCBI lineage: Eukaryota > Viridiplantae > Streptophyta > Magnoliopsida > Asparagales > Iridaceae > Iris > Iris pallida. Next base: position 10,399,496 of record JANAVB010014200.1, read on the forward strand.
ATATATATTATATATATATTTTTCACTTATACACCTATATATATTTACATATACATTCACATATGATATATATATATATATATATATATATATATATATATATATATATATAGATAGATATATATATACTATATATATATATATATTTTCACTTATATTATATATATATTTTTCACTTACACCTATATATTTTACATATACATTCACATATGCATTATATATATATATATATATATATATATTATATATATATCTATATATATATATCGTATATATATATATTATATATATATATATATATATATATATATATATATATATATAAATTAATATATATATACATACATATATATATATATAATTAAGATGATAGAGAATATATATCTATATTATATATATTATATTATATATTATATATATATATATATATATTATATATATCTATATATATATTTAATTTATATAATAATATAATATATATATCTATATTATATAGATATATATAGATTATATTATATATATATATATGTATGTATATATAATATTTAATTTTTATATATATATAGATATATTATATATATATATATATATATAATATATATATATATATATATATATATATATATTAATTTTATATATATTATATATATATATATATATATATATATATATATATATTATAATATTATATATATAATATATATATATGATAGGGATCCACATCCCCTCACTTTTGCATCTCCCATGATCCCATGATAACATATATATTATATATATATATATATATAAAAAAAAAAAAATAATATATATATATATATATATATAATATATATATATATAGATATATATATATGAGGAGGGATCCACATCCCTCACTTTTGCATCCCCTATGCATCCACCATGATAACACCCGCTGGATTTTGTTTAGTCATCTAATCTTAACCATTGAAAAATCAACGGTTAAGATTAGATGACTTAAACAAAGATCAAACGATGTGAAAGAGGGGATGCATGGGGGATGCAAAAGTGAGGGGATGTGGATCCTCATCTATCTATATATCTAATATATATATAATCTATATATAATAGATATATATATAATATATATATATATCTATATATATATATGATAAATCTAAATATATTCACGTATACGTACACATACACAATATACAATATTATATATTCTTACATTATACTATATATTCCTATATATTCTATTCACATTCACTTACACACAATATCTTACATCTAATAACTCCATAAATACCAATAACCCACTAAAATAATCCAAAGAGTCTTGGTGAACATATCTGGCTCTAAAAAATTGTACCAATATCCTAACTCTATTTAAATATTAATAATCCCGTTTTTGTATAAATAACCAAATATTTAGAAAATATCATTAAGTCCACCCAAAAAGTTAGAAAATATTGTACGTACTAAAAGTATGTCTACATAGGCTTGGCTCGGTTTGGGTCCAATCTGGACTAGTTTGGTACAACCGGGTTTCCCTAAAACTCAATAATATAATTAATAAATAAATATCTTCGGTAAGGATTAAGTCGCAACTTGGCCTGGTTTTCCTAATTAGGACATCATTATGGCTCGGCCTTCCCCACCAGGGCTAATACACTAGTCAAAGCACGCCACTGTACTATCCGTGCCATGATTTCTAGTCGCCTTGTACCCAATTCCTAACCATGACTAAAAATCATCTACCATAAAATTAACTAATTAATTATTTTAAAATCTAAAAATCACACATTTTATTAAAATAATTAATAATAAATATTTCGAAATGTCCAGAAGGGGAGCTACAGTACCTTTCTCCGGGAACTCATTCACATGGTCCACTACCAAAATACCTCATATTAGCGACGCCTAACAACGTCGCCTAAACAACAAAAAAACATCGCTAAGTTCTGAGCGACGTTTTTAGCGATGTTTCGGGCATGTCGCGTTATTCATGGTCGCTAACTTGTAAAATGTCGCTATTCGTCACTATAGCGACGTCATTCGGTGACGCTCGACGTCAATGGTTTTAGCAACGTTTACCGACAAAAATATTGCTAATTAGCGACGTAACATTTCGTTGGTGATTGTTTGTCCATTGGTTTTAGCGACGTTACAGTCAGAGATTAGCGACATTTTTTGACTCTATATATGGCAATTTTTTATTGCCATGTCATCATTTTTGCGACGTTTTACGACGTTACGATATTGAATACCGACATTCGGATACTAGATTTGCTGACTGTACAGTTTGCCACGCCAACGTATCGCGACGTTCTGCGACGATTAGCAACGTTTTGATTCTCAGTTTTACGACGTTCTAGCGACGTATGTATGCGTCGCTGACTGTTGCTAATTCTAAAAAAATATAAAAAACATAATGCAGTATGCATTTCACATAAATAATTTACATTAAAAATATTGTACCTGCATTTAGAGTTTCAGTTTACAAATAATAGACCCGGAGCAATCCGCCGTAGAATTCCCTGGGTTCGTCGACCCTTTGGTGGAACACTCAACACCGGTAAAACCAATATAGAGACAATAATAATGCACTACAAATAATCAAATAAATAGAATCAAACGATCAGAAAGACAAGAAATAGTCGGGTGGATATATGGGTCACCAACAAATATATGAAGACCAACAATGGGTCACTAACACAACAAATAAAAACAAGTCCAATAAAGGACTACGCCTGGTCATGATGAGGAGGAAGAGGGGAGTAGCAGTGCCTGCACCTGGGACACCAGGAACCTATACTGCTCCGGGGTCAGCATCAACGGTGATGACCCATCAGTAGGAAGAAGGAGGCAATGGAGCCGCTGCAGTCGGTGTATGCCGAGGCACGACCAGGAAGTGTCCGCTCCATGGCCAGCAGTCTGGAGTTTTGGAATCCATAATAGCCGCCAGCCTCAAAAACCTGCTCACAATGGCCGCCTGCGTCCGTGCAACACATGAACGACAGGATCTCCTCCTCTTCTGCACCGCTGAACGGCACGATCCGTCCTCTCGCCCGTCTTCCTAATGGTGCGCTCGAGCATATCAAATCATACGGTGAGGGCCACTCATCGCGTCTGCGGCTGAGACTGGGCTGCTCCTCCATCCTCCATAACAGCTCATCACGTAGCTCAGTAAGCTGGCGACAGAGTTCCCCCGGACCGAACTCCCTGAGGGCTATGGGGAATGCCACTGCAGAGGAGGCTCGGGATGACTCCATCGCCACAAAGGCACCGTAGGATCCGTACCGTAGTACGCACCCCTCTGAAGACCACCAATAGCGGTCATCAGAGCTCGTCCATCGTCCGAGCCGTAGGGGGCTGCGAGGAATTACCAGCCCCTCCTTCCACAGATACACTAGTAAGCTCACGCTCTAGCCTAAAATATTCATCCTAGAAAAGTATGCATCTCGATAAGCTAATATTTACTACCAACCTAGTTGTTCCACGTCTATGGATATATTTACATATTTCTTAAGTTATAATAAGTTAGTGACACGTAAAGTAATACTTACAGAGCTCTGCGTGGCCCGATTATCGATGACTTTTCGTCCTTCCGATGGGTAGCCAGGAAGACTGTCATCCATGTTGGGATTCGTATCCTTCTTTACCTGTTATAATAAAATGTTTGTCATCGAAATTAAATATTTTATTACTACTTTCATTAAAGTAATATATTACAGTAAAACACGTACCGCGACAGAAATATTCCGTCACGGGAATCGAGCCACCACAACCACTTCTACCCTCATCCTAGCCACCTTCTCCTCTTCGACCGTTCCTTGTACTAGAGTGTCGAATCTAGCCTTCATGGAAGTCTACTGCTCAGGCGTGATCAAACCTTAGATCCCTTTTTCGGAATGGTCTTGAGCCTTCTGGTCATCGATCGCATCCCGGATCAACTTGGCGGCAACGGCAGGAAATTGTTTTCTAAGTTCGTCTAGCCCGATATGGTGGATAAAAATATATTTTCTACAAGAATTAATTAGTTAGCTATACATATGCATAAAATATGATTTATACTAGCGAGAATATACTTTAGTAACCTTGAAGTGGGCAAACCAGGAATGCCTTCCTCTCGTCCGAGGCATCCGAGTAGTTAATCTAAGGCCCGCCGTAGTTGGACCTCAGAACTAGCTTTAATGCCCTCTGAACTGACGGGAGACGATACTACACAACGATAATTAATTCATTGATATAGATATAAGTATAAATAAATGTTAACTAATTAACTTCCTTTATAGGCCCGTCGGACCAATCTCCATCCTCGTATCGTTGGA